>RJWH01000661.1:193859-509011 GCA_004363575.1 Solenodon paradoxus
CCTACACACAGATTACAGCAATAACTTACAACATAGTTATTAGCAGCAGGACTTAGGTGTGTGTCTAACTGAGACCTGTGAAGATAAGGTGCTGTTTTCTGACTCAGTTTTGTATGGCTCACAGAAACATTTCCTGTGAGGAGTTTGCTTTCCTTCGGACAAAGGTCATTGCTTTAGGTCACTGAATGGCACTTTCTTTACCTTCCATGTATTAAATAATTTCACTTCTGATTATACTGTCTCTGTGATGATAGAAACAACATAAATATGATTGAATCCACAAAATATTTTGTGATTCCACTTTAGACTATACATTGAAATGAGAAGTCTAAATTGCCTTATATGAAAATAAGTTCCCTTTCAACGAAGAGCCTGGGCAATTTGGGAGAGGGTAGACCTGATGTAAAAAGTTTTTATTTTTCAACTGCGTAGATGAGTTGGTCCAATGCCCATTTGCTGGTATGCATTTTCCCATTGGAACCAGCAACTGTGAGTTCCAGAAAAAAACACATGGAGGTGAGTGTGGGATGGATTTTCATTTCATACTGTGCTAGTAGTTTTAAAACCTGACACCCTTTTGAGGGTGCCTAACAAAAGCAATTAATGTCTTTACTGTCTGCAGTGATATTGCACATGAGGAAGCAGAAAACGCCTTGATGATTTTGGATTTCACTGACTTTCTCTTGTCTGGCAATTCCGCACTTGATCCTGATGGCCCCACAATCCTTTTTTTCTTTTTGTAATGTGGTAATGCAAAATTGAGGACCATCAGCTTTGACTGTCTTCCTCACGTTTTGACTGGCAGCTTCCACCACGATCTGTCATCAGTCTCAGTCTGGGCTGCATCACAGCTCTGCTCACTAAAGTGATTTAAAATTGCTTTTGAACTTTGGGGTTGAGGCCACGGACAAATGTGGCCCTTGGAACCTGTAGGGTATTTTCACAGGCTTTAATTCCCAAGTGACATTCAAATAGCTTAGTTATTCTCCCAAGGTACGCGCCTACTTTTTCACCTTTGCTCAGCTTATACATGTTTATTTTTGTTCGGTTTGACCTACTGTGGTAGAATGCACAAATGGCCTCGACCAATTTTTCTGAGACTGCCTTTCTTTACAAATTCCTGTTTGCTGAGCCATGGTTCTTTCCAGCTAGTTTATGCTGTTTATCTGCCGGCAGTATAACCCTGAATAACGGGCTGAAATCTGGCCAGTCAAGTTTATAATAGTAATAAACTTGGAGGACAAGCAAAAACTGGGTTTTACAAAACTGGATCCACAGATAAACTTGGTAGAATTATCTGGAGTCTGACTAGAGTCATAATTTTGGTCAATATCCCTTTACGCCGAATTGTAATGTCAAGATTTAGTCTGCATTCCATAGATTTTTAAATGCATGTAGTTATTCATTATGCGTAGTAAATCTATTTTAATTTTTAGAGTTATAATTTGAAGTCATTTACTTTGAAAAAATAATATTCTTTATATACCTAAATGCACTAGACAGTAGACTAGATAAAAAGTCCTTTGCTGAATTTCTCTATTTTTAGGCATAAAAGTTTGAAAACAATTACCTGATGTCTTGATAGCCTACCAGTCCTAAAGATAGTGCTTAAATATGCTATTTCTCTGTGACCCTTAAAGATGCTTTTGCTGTAACTCAGATCTCTTTATTTGAAACATTCCCCTGAATCTCACAAAATGCATAAGGTAAATATAACATTCAAGCTTAAGTTTTTTAAAAGAAAGGAAAGGAGAGGTAAAAGAAGCATTTTATGGATGAAAGGAGGGAAGAGAAAAAGAGGGAAGGAGGGAGAGAGGAGTGAAGAAAGATCATTCATTTTGTATTGTTAGTTTTTTGCCCTGACTCCAAGTCATAAACCAGGTCCTTAGGCTTTACATGGTCCACAGTTCAGCATCTCAGCCACCTGAGTCACAAGGGGAACACCCTATACGACTCTATATAAATTAGAATTGCATAGAACTTTGGAGGTTATAGCCCACACTAAAAACCATTCATCAAAGTGGTACTGAATCATATTGTAAAGTCCCCTAGCTTTCTTTTAGTCTGTGTTTAGAGTTTCTAAAGAAAGTTAACACATTTTCTCCAACAGTGGACATATGTAGCATATGAGATGTTGGCCCTGTTAGTTGTAGAGACACAAACCAAAGTTTGCATATTCAGTGAAGCTGTCTGAAGTCTCAGCATTTTCTCCACAGTATTGCCAAGGATGTAAAGCGACCCATACAGCTGAACATCAGGTCGTCTGGGTCTCTGTGCCCGGATGTGCTACTCAAAGAAGTCAGGTTTACCACTTTATATTTCATGAAATTTACCAAGGACAGCAGTGATTGGAAAACTATCTGAAAAATAAATATTTTTCATTATTTTAGCCATAAAATTACTGACTGAATGTTCAAAGTACTTTATACTCACCTCCTACAAAGCTAGAGCATGTTACATTGGTCTTTAAGATGTATATTCTGTCAGAATTTACATGTCAGAAATTGAGAAATATCTCATCATCAACAATTTACTATCATAATTATAATCCTTTCTTGTCTGTTGTATATGGGTACACATTAGTCAGTTGCATGTTGGAATTGATGAAATCATTTATTTTACTATAAAGACAGAAGGATATTCATTACATTATTACATAAATTGTCAACTAAATAGACTTCAGATAAAAGTATGCAATATTGATCTTGAGTCCAAATAATGGATGATAGATGATAGGAAACTTTTGGGGAACCTGCACTTTTTGGTGGCTCATTGCAAGACCCTCTACTCTAGACTACAATAATCTCTTAGATTCCAAAGTCTACCTGTGCGAGCTGCATCTATTTTGCTGTGATTCTGCATATGACAAGCTGTGACTCATAAAGCTCGGGGTATCCATCATAACAACTATTTAAGGAAGGTTTTGGGGTTGCATCATTTATCCTAGTAAAGTAAATAAGATTCTCCAGGATCTCAAACTAAATAAACAGAAATAGGATCTTGGGCTAGCACAGATATTTCTTCTTCGTCATTGACAGAAGTATTTTAGAGATACATAAATTCAGAAAGTAGTCCCATTTGCATAAGGATGCTAGAGTTCATGCTAGAGTGAAGAAAGGCTCTTGTTAGAAAAATCAAAGACTCACCTGATAAAATTCTGTGTTTACATCATTTGTTAAGAAGAGATCCAGGGGAAATTTTGACCCTGCTCTAGCAGAAATATTGGTGTGGAAAAATGCAGTATTACGACTATAGATAGAATTAAAGCAACAGAATCCTACAAATTGTAAAATCAAGTTGTCAAGACTTCTGGTATGTTTCCTCAGCAGGATTTTGCATCTGATTGAAGCCTCACTGTTATTAATACAGAATTAAAACAAGAATCAGCAACAAAATAACCATAACACTAAATGAACATTTTCTATCATATTTTTCATAGAATACTTACAAAAGTTCAGAAAAAGCATTATGATACATAATAATGTAGAAAAAAGCATATATGTGTATGTCTGTATACTAAGAATGATGATGATGTAGGTTGGAACAGATTTAGAACATATCTTCTTTATGTTTCGCATTCTTTAGTAGTTCCTTCAGTAATTGCTTTTGGACATTTTTCTCTGATGGTTGTTTATTTTTATGTGAATACGTATGTGTTTTCACTCTTATATGTGTGTGAGGGATTAATTTTCCCCTGCTTTCTTCTAGTGATGTTTGAAAACTTCCTCTTTTCCCAAACTTTACTGGTGCTCCTCCTCTTCTTGAGAACACAACTAGATGCAGACAAAGCCTTGCTCAGTGGTACCCAAGGGCATGGGTGTCCAAGAGTAAAATGTGGAGAGAACAGAGGCAAACAGTGTGGAGGTGATAATTCCATCATCTTCCTCTTCTCATCTACTGATGAGGCACAGAAGTTCCCATGAATGACACTGGGTCCACAGGATTTGAGAGAATACCATTGTGGAAGGAACAGGAAATTCTGATTCCAAGGAAAGCTGTCTACTGACTATTTGCATTAGGAATTACGATGGGCAAAAAAAAAAAATTGCTTTTGTTAGGTTACTGAGATTTAAACATTATTTCATATGGTAGCATCTAATACAGGAGATTATTTTAGTTATTTCAATTTAAGTGTTGATACTTCAAAGGAAACCTTTATTTTCTGACTGGCAGATTTTTTAGACTTCTTTTCAGTGTTGGTTTTCTGATATTACAATGTAATATACAGAGACCTAGATTCAATTTTGGGATTTTTCTAATCAAGTAACAGCTCAAAGTAGAATCATAAAGGAAATTATTATAGACGTTTAAACTACAACAACTTAGATGAGTAAATGTATTATCTGACATAATTTCCTAAATTGATACATGAGTCTTCCTTCTCCATCTTACAAGCATGCACTGCAAGTACACAAAAAGTGAAATATGTGAGGTGGTGGATTATGAGTTAATTTGAGTATGTTAATCATTTCAAAATATAAATGTATATTAAATCCTCATATGTTATACCTTAAATTCATCTAATTTTTGTCAATTAATGCCTCAATAAATTTGGAAAGGATATAAGACAGTACAGAAGCTGAAATCAGATAACTGTGTTTTCCACCCAATGCTTTATTTTTTTCAGCTGTAATGAAATACAATTTATAAAATTGTAACACACTTAAAGGGCACACCATGATAATTTGATATGCCTATACATTGTGACAGAATTCTCATCCTGTATAGCTTTTTAAAATATGTATAACATAATGCCTTTTTTTGGTAAGAACACTTAAGTTCTACTTTGTTAGCAGATTTCATTTACAGAATACAGTGTCATGAACTCTACTCACCATATTATATTTTAGCTCTTAAAACAATATTCAGCTAATAACTGAAAGTTTGTACCCTTTGACAACACCTCCCTTTATCCCCCAGAACCCACACTCTTTGGATTTACTATCAAATCCAAAAAGTCATTACCAAATTATATCAAGAACAGTGCTCCTGTGCTTTCTTCTAGGAATGTTACAGTTTTAGGCTCATTCAAGGCTGTAACCCACTTTGTGTTTAAAAAAATTTTTTTTTCATTGTAGTAACTTTGATTTTGCACATTAAAAGGAACTCATATGTGTAGATTCCCCATATGTGCAGTTTCCCCATTCCTCAGATATAGGTAAAGTCACCCTGCCCTCCATCAAATCACCAAGTGTTCTTCACCGTTGTCCAGTGGACTCCACCACCACTTGCCCCTTCCCCCTCATCCCATTCCCTATTGGTAACCTCAGTTCTATTGAAAAGTGTCCAAGAGTTGGTTTTGTTTCATCTGTTCCTTTGTTTTTCTATTAATGTTCCACCTTTGAGTGAAGTTATCTGGTGTCTTTCTTCTTTTGACTTATTGCACTTAGCATAACTCCCTCTGGATGGATCCATGTTAATTCAAATGGCAGGATTTCATCTCTTCTAAGGACTGTGTAGTATTCCATTTGTGTGTGTGTGTATGTGTGTGATATATATTTCACATCTTATTTATCCATTCATTTGACATCAGGTCCTTAGGTAACTTCCAGTTCTCAACTATTGCAAATAGGGCTGCAGTAACCATGGGGGTGCATGAATCTCTGCCAATTGGTATTTTTATACCTTTTGGGTAGTAAGCACCAAGAAGTGGGATGGTGAGATCATTTTCGGATATAATCTATTTTGAATTGTTTGTGAATGGTATAAGAAATTGGTCTAGTTTCACTCTTTTGCATGTGACTTTTATACTAGTAAACTTTGAACCTTGAGTATATTCAGAATAATTTCCAGTTGCTTACCTTGGTATAACATACTGTTGAGAACTTGGCTTCAATATTGTCAGTATTAACAAATTGAGGCAGAAATTAAAAAGGAATGAGAATGTATGTCTTACAAATTGTAATTCTGGAGACACAATTTCATGATGCCCTTAAAATGTGTTCTGAAAATATCTAGTAAGCACAGGATTTTTAAAGGAAAAGACTGAAAGAAGAAGAAAGTTATTTAAATTGTTCAAAAGAATGCTAATGGATGTTAGTAAGCAAAAATTATTCTTATATATAGGAAATGGTTGGTTGGTTGTTAATCTAAAACTGGCTAGGAAAGTCCCCAGGATTGTTTTTTTTGTTTTGTTTTTCAGTTTTTGTTTTTTTTTTGAGAAACAGTTGATGTTTTGAGAAGGCTGTGACTTTGTGGTTGACACATTTCTTTGGGGGTAAATTCCCCAATAGACTCCTGACTTCATTTTGAGGGCACCTGACATCATAATCTCCATTTTGAACTTCTGTTTTGTATTAACTTACTAAAGTAAGTTCCTCTATTACTAGAAGCATGATGTGTTCTCTTAAAGGCTTGATATCTACCAAAATACACTGATACATTTACATGTCAAATGTTGAAACTATAGAGTATGATATATGAAGATTGAGCAAAGTCCAGGAATTTCCAATTATAACAGTTTAGATTGAACAATAAAGGAAGTGATATAAGCTTTTAAAAAAATTAAGTAGAGGACTGGGAAAAATGTGTAGGAAAAATTTTAGTGAGGGAACAAGATTAATATATAAGCGTATATTACATTTTTTGTTGATTTTTTTTTCCAATCTAAAGGTCAGTCAATCTAGCCTGAAAATTGATGTGTATTTTTCTTTGCAGATATTCCAGTTAGGTATTGAATGAATATCTGCCAGAGTCGATAATGGAAAATTCTTCCATCACATTATTTTTTCTTCATTCTAGAACTACGGATTCAGAACTATAGAGTATTTTTCGATTTTTGCTCATGCTATTATAATCATTAAACACCACCTGTCATGAATCATTGATCTGTCCTGTAGTGTGACCAAGGTCAGTTGGTCACCTGTATGCCTGAGGTGCAAAATACTTTATTGTATAGGTTATGTTTCATTTCTCCTCTTGAACCTACCTTTTATTTGAATAATGTGTCTCATAACTCATTATATGTAATTTACAAGTGATTAAATGAATTATTTCAATTTTTCAAAGAATTTTTTTGTTATTATTTTCTATTCTAGTTAAATTACTTACCACAAATGGGAGATATTAATATGTACTTTGTTTTCTTTGATAATTTTCAAAGATTTAAAAATCTTTGAAATCTTTAAAAATCTTTACTTTTTCAAATCTTTTACTTTTTCAACTATTTCTAGTTCATTAACTCTTTGAGGTATGAATTTGAATGTTATAATATGGTTTTGCCAGTTCAAGTTTCTGAAAATCGTTAGAACTTGAATTTTTTATTTATTCTTGTTTTACTTGTATACTTATTGTGATTAAAGGAGAATAATAGCAATACATTTTAAGCATGTCTCAATCAAGTAAAATAAATTATTCTTATTATTTCTCCATAAATATGTTCAATAGCATGTGTTGAATAAAATAAAAGGCAAAACATATTTGATGTTTTGACTAGTGGCATAAAAATATTTATGAAAAAATATTGGATACAAGATAAAAGATAGTAGTTGACTTTTAGTAGGTCACACACATAATAAATAGGATATATTTTTTGATGTTCTTAACTAAAAGATTTATAATACAGTGAGCATTTAAATTTAAGATTATAGAAAGATGCCCATGGGGTTAACATGATTATTTGAGGAAGTATAATACAGATAAGAGGATGACAGATTAGTTCTAAGAAATTTCTATGAAGCCACATTTCCTCCTAAGTTCACTTTTGTATTGAAAAAAATTATCAGTGTAATATCTTTATTATTTCTTTTTCTTAATTCTCATTCATTCTTGTTGTGAATTTTATTATTATAAAATAGAATAATTTTTTTAGTCATCAAGATGGAATTTCAAAGGCAAGATTTATTTTCCCATCAAAGTCAGTAGAAAATTAAAATTAGGAAACAGAGGTTTTTCACAGTAGTTGATATAAATCTATGAAGTAGACTGAGATCAGAGACAAGGACACAGGCTAGATGTGTCTAGGATCCCCAGCATGCATCACTGGAAGGACACCAGGAGCAAGGACAGGATTTCCTGATTTGAGCAGAGTAGTGAGAGAGCAGAGGGTGCAAACAGTTGAAGATGGCAAGTGTCACTAGAGTTTGCAAATAAACTGCCTTGTGAGCAAAAACTCAGAGAGAAAGAAAGTGTTCAAGTTTTCCACTGAATGCTAAACAGTATTTACATAATTATTAACTGCTAATTGCTGAGGGAAGAATCATCCCTAAAGAGTAGAGGGAACATAATCAGATACTCATAAAAAACAGGGTCAGACATATTACAAGTCCCCACCAGCAGACAGGAAATCCTCACTTCTTATGGAGTATTATAGAAGACACTTAAAAACCTGGCTCAGTAGTGTGGGGCAATTAACCCTAGATAAACTCTGCTCCAAACATAACTGAGATCTTAAAAGAAATACCCTAAGAGATCTAGCTAGTGATATAGCTGCATTACAGAATAAAACTCAAAGATATTTAAGGGAAAAGAAAATATCTAATACCCACCAAGGTAAAATTCAGAATATCTGGCATTCAATGAAAAATT
Source organism: Solenodon paradoxus (assembly GCA_004363575.1). Lineage (NCBI taxonomy): Eukaryota > Metazoa > Chordata > Mammalia > Eulipotyphla > Solenodontidae > Solenodon > Solenodon paradoxus. Next base: position 202,386 of record RJWH01000661.1, read on the forward strand.
ACAGGCAAGAAAAACAATAGGAAAAACAAGCAAACAAAAAGACTCATACTGAGGCGAACAACAAACCAGTTGAAAACATCCCAGAATTAACTAGGTTTTAGAATTAGCAGACAAAAACATTAAATATTTATTAAACATTTACTGCCAAGTTACAAAGACATTTAAAGCAGGAAAAAAACAATTCTTCTAAGATATGGCAGTGAGACAATTAAAATTTCTAAAGCAGAAAAATGAGAATTTCAGTTCATACTTGCATCATCTGCATGTCCTAAATTCTAATCAAGCATAGATCTAATTGCAAAATATAATTCTATAAATACTGTAAAAGAAAACAGGAAAATTACTGTGACCCAGAGTTATGGAAAAATTTCTTACTGATGATGCCAATTTAGAAAATTTGAGAATGTTAGATTTAGCTGTCAGAAACAATTTAAAATTACTGCAACTGTATTACAGATTGTTTAATTAGATAAAGGCATAGGACATATGAAAAGGGCATGAATCAATTGTCTAAAAATGAAAAATAAATTTTGCCAGATGTAATCCATCAGTAATCAATATTTTAGATGGGAACATTGAAACTAGGTTGGGTGAGAATTTAGTGTGATATGCAAACATCACTTGAAAGTTCCAGGCATCTAAAGTACAGCAATGAGGATGTTAATATTTACTATCTATTTGAAATGTGCTGAGTGGAAAGCGTAAACATTTTCACACACACACACACACACACACACACACACACACACACACAAAAACCCAAATCAGTAATTATGTTAGGTAATGAATGTGTTAATTAACCTGATGGTGTTAATCATTTCACAATGTGCATCAAGTCATCACATTATATAACTGAAATGCAATTTTATTTGTGGGGGTGGGATATAAGAAGTGAACATTTAGATGTAACAGTAGACACTGTCCAAGATCAAATTTAAGGAAAAAAATTAAAAAATCGAGTAAGCTTTAGCTGTGGAAAATCTTAAGCACCAAATAGCTAATATTTATCTATATATCTGTATCTATCTCTATCTATATCAAGCTATAAATAAACAGTTTGAACCCTTGAAAAGAGGAAACCGGGACAGTACTTAAAGAAGTAATTCTGGCATGCCCTGGTGGAGTAGAGTTTTGGCGCAGTCCACATGCATCCTGGGTTTGTGTCCTGGGGCCAACAGAACAATCGTGATGAAAAGCTAAATAGAATAAATAAGGTGCTTCTTTTCCCTCTCTCTTCATGCCTGTCTGCCTCTGCCTGTCTGTATTCCTGCCTATACCTTTCCTTAACAAAAAAATATAAATTTTCCAAATTTAATGAAAACTATGGATGCTCAGATACAAGGATTCAATAAATTCCAAGCAAAAGATGAAAAGTACACCAAGTCATACATAGTAAATGACCTAAAACAAAGAATAAAAAGAAAAGTTCCAAAGAAGAAACACGTACTGTACAAAGAGAATCAAAAAGGAAGACAACAGTTTTCATGGGAAACAACGCAAAGAAGATAGAGTATGAACACTAAACATAATTATATTATAAAATATCATAATATAACTTAAAAGACTATATTAATATATAGTTGATAATATAAAAAATAAAAACCATGAATTGGAAATTTTAAATGGAAGAATAAAGTCCAAATTTTGATATTAGAAAATAAGAAATATCTCAAATTAATGACTTCATCTTCTGTTTCAAGAAATTAAATAGGCAGAGGAAATTCAATCCAAATTAAATAGGGGAAAAATAATGAAGGTCAGAGCATAAATCAAAGAATAGAAAAACAATAGAAAAAATCGACTCAAACATAGGTTCTTTGAGATTAGTACATTCTAGTCAGCCCAATCAGGAAACCGGAGACAATACACAAATTTTCATTATTACGAATTGCAGAGGCGAAAGCAGTAATAGTTCTACGACTATTAAAAATAAAAAAAGAAAATATTATAAACAGCTTTCTATCAATCTAATAACTGAGATAAAATTAGAAGATTTCTTAGAAGTCAAACTACCAGGAAGCACTCAAACACATGACAATCTGAATAATCCTTCATCCATCAGGGATTTTTGCTTGTTTATTTACATGCTTATTTTTGTAATTTGTCCTGCTCCTGGTCTTTCAAACCATTAATTTTGGCATATATTTAATTTATTTGATGATATTTTAGTTCATAATTATAGTTTAATGATAAAGTTATTTAGATAAGCAAGTAGAAGAATGTTACATACATCGTGGTAACTTTACTAATTAATACTGCTTTCCATATTTGAAAGTTGCTAAGAAAGTAAATCTTAAAAGTCTTCATCACAAGAAAAATAAAATCTCTTATGGGGATAGTTGTTAATGTGGTACTGCTCACTTTACAATATAAACAAGTATGAAATCATTGTTTTAAAATGGAAATTAATAAGCGTTATATGTCAATTGAACCTCAATTAAAAAATTTTAAAAAGACATTTGGTGATTACACCAACATTGATGAATAGATGGAAAGTTTTCACTCAGTGTTCATATTTTTCTCAATTAATAACTAGGGAAAAAAAGATTGCCTTATTTTGCAATCAGTGGATCCTTCTCTCCATTTTTTCATTATACCGAAGGGTTGGAACAGTTCTAATATTCACTATACTGGACATATGATCTGCTTATTCATCATGAACCGCTTGTTGCCTTCTTACACTTAAAAATGAAAGGTCAACCTTCTCTGTTGGGTCAGCTGGTCTGATGGGTCAGGCAGTGTGTCTGGTTCTTGGACATTTTTTAATATCAAGTATCCATGACAAGTGAAAAGTCAATGGTTGCGTGTTTCCACGCAGACTGTCAGGTCTTATTGTAGGTCCCCTCTTCCCAAATGTGTTCCTGACCATTCAGTGTCTCGAAGATAGAGATTCGTTTACATAGCCGTGTGATTCACTTCAGAGATTTTAGACATCAGACAGATAGGACATGTCTTTGGGATGAGGTAGATGTCGAACTGCCTTCCTGGTCCCAAGAATCTCAAGTTCTAGGTGAGGCCATTTTCTGCCCTGGGCCTGTGCTCTGATGCAGTTCTCTAGCTGATGGCCAGTTCACACCAGATACATTCCAGCCTTCTTCTCAGATTTCCTCAAGAGTGTTAGAAGCTGCAGAGGCTGCAAATAGAACCATTATCTAAAGATGTTCAAGAGCTATGGCCGAGGAAAGCATGCAGGTGCGCATTTGCCATGGTGGGATGATTTAGATAAATTATCTCTGATCAATAGTGTGTCCTTCTAGCAAAAGAAATGTGAACTCTGTTCCCTCATCCCTAAGATCCAGCATCGCATTACTTGTAAAATCATTGGTGCTGTTCCTGCAGAAAGACTTCTGGAAATCCACAATTGTAGGTTTTCTCTTTATTTCATCGTCAATCAGTTCATGGGCTTTTCTGCAGCTGATTCTACTGATTTCTGTGACTAATTTTTGGTCTTATCATAGGATAAATATATGTGTGCCATGTCTATATGTTTTATATAGATTACATAAGACTTCAGATTTTCAAAGTTTTCATAACGTCATTATTTGTCGTTAGGAGTTGACTGCTAGTTAGAAAAAAATAATTCGACCTTAAATTTTAGAACAGTGGAAGCACAGCTTTATTATCTTTTAATATTCAGTTTCATATTTGATAATTCTTTTATTATTGTGATTTCTGGTGAGCAGTTTTTCTCTATAGTAATTTAAATATCTATCCACCATCTACAGCCCTTAAATTTAAATCATATATCTACATCTTTGGTATTTAACTTTGAAAAATGTGATATTCTTATATTTCTGAGGAAAACTTTACTTACTGTGAATCTTTTCCCAGTTACATTTCTCCAAAGTCAAGAATCACACACTTCTTTTTGACTTCAGGAAATGATCCTTTTGCTTCGTTCATGTTTTCTAAATTTTTATATACCATTTTTAACATGTTCTATTATGTTCTCTATTTTAAAAATATTCTCAACTTTCTAAGATATTCAATTTTTTAAAAAATATGCATTTAAATTAATGCTATTATAGTTATTATAAGCTCTAATTTTCTGATTGCTCCATTTTGAACCAATTTTGCGGGTTTTTTATGCTAATATATTCATGAGTGTCTCAACAATTCTATATTAGTGAACTTTTAAGTTCTTGCAAAATAGGGTGAAATTGCCATTCTTTGATCAGAGGTTAGAGAAAGAAATCATCAGAGTCAAATGGGCCTGGATATCCAAGTTAGAAAACAGAAATTGGGGCAAAGCTCTTGCTCCTTATCAAAGAAGATCCGAAAGAAAGCAATACTCAAAATTTTGGCTACATCAACTCACTCTTGACCTATTTGTTCTATTTGAATGTTAAACGACATTCTGAACATTTACCTCCAGTGATTTTCATCAGATTGTTGCGTTTCCTGCTATCTCTTCCAGCAAGTCTGCAATGAAAACATCACATAGATAAGTTCATGTTAATGAAACATTGCATAATGCAGTTAATTAATTATTTCCTGCCATTTGAAATGATATCTCTTGCATTTTAGAAAATTCAGGGTGCTTGGAGAGTACTGTTTGTCTGAGGAGTCGCAAGAGATGCCAAGTAGTTATCTTAACAATGTCTGCATTGTCAGTATTGCTTGTGACTTATTTTTGTGCAGAGAGATGCATCTAGAAGCTTTTGTATGTTGCAGAGAATAAGACTTTGCTATTATTAATGAAACATACCTGCAGAAAAGGCTATGGAGAGACACTTGATATCACTTTGATAGTTTATTATGTGTAACTGCTCAGAATATTTCATAAACATGTTTCAAATCTCTGTAGATGCATCATGAGAGAGAACTTTCAGGAAGAGGAGCCCCAAAGGAAAAGCAATGGAAACATCTCTATCAATAAGTGCAGTTCAACCTGTTTAAAATGGGGCGGGGTATATGTATGATTTCTACATCTCAAGCTTGGTGGACGTGGGAGGGAGGGCAGGTTCCAGTTACCATGTGATGCAAGCACTGATTCACAGAAGGAATGTTTACAACTGGAGTGGCAACCTACAGGTCACACTGACTTATGTGGGTAGGCACCTAGTTGGAAATGTGTACTCATGAATGTCTTCATTGTCAAAGTGATATTGCACACTAACGGTTTGAAATTTTGGGATAGCTTGTGTGGTAAGAGATGGAGTGATACTTTTTTAGTATCAAATGAATAGTAAAGAATGCTGATTAAAGAGCTCTATCTCTCAGAGCTACCTAAAGTCGCTAGCAATATAGAATTAAAAGAAATAGGAACTTCAGTTTCCTGAAAAAAATGGGATTAATGTACTAAAATATAACAAATTTTATAGCTAACTCAAATCCATTAATTTGTATACTGTTTGACCCAAGATTTTCCATCTGTAAATATAAAACACTCCTTAAAAATCACCAAAACACTTTTGTGTTTCTGATTCTTCTTAGACATGGTAAATTCCTTGTTCTAGCTCTAAATTGGATGCATATATTTTATTTCTTCACTGGTGATGGTGTCATATTGTATTAAGTGTTTATTGGAAAGTCTGAATTGAGAGAAATCAATATATAACATTTAACCACACAAATATTCTGATTTTTTCGTCCAGTTTATTTTTCATGACATCCTCTGTAGAGATCTGCTTTCTCTAGGAACAGTCATTATTTTCGTATTAAAAAATAAAAGTGCTTGAAACATATAGAAACACCTCAGAAATGAATTAGCAGACCTATGCATTGCCATCACTCAGAAGAGTAGCTGATTCTTTTATTCAACTATTTCTTTTAAAAATATATATAACTTATGTTATAGCTAAGCACCCACAAACATTTTTCTTTGATTCCCTCCAACAAATCTGAGAATAATATATATCTTTTATGGCACAGGATTTTTTTTTTTTGCATGAGATACTGGCACGGATAGGTTTAAGAATCTTCCTGAATTTTCCTTTAGGTCCAACATTAATTTCTTACTTTATAATACTTAATAATACCAATAGATTTAGCTCATGATTTCCTCACTAATTACTGTTTTTAATTAAATGGGTTCATGGATCCTATATTTGTGAGAATTACCTGAGAAGTTTTTACAGAAATTTGCCTTTCCATTATAAATGCTCAAGGTGTCTTCCTGAATAAGTACCTTTGTCCTATGTCACCGTAAATAGATTTTTCTCATTGCCCCCTGGTGAATGTTTGGATGAGACAACTCTTCCTTCCAGCTGTTAATCCAACTCTGATGAAAACTCAGACCAAATTGACAACCTAATAGAAACAGAGATAGATGGTGAAACTCTAGTGATTTCTTCCTCTGAAAAAGTGACTGATAAAAAAATATAGGCTTCCTTTGGAGTTAAAGGAGAAATGATTTGGTACTTTATTTCCCAGGGGTCAGTATGTTATAGGCTATTTTTTTCCCCCCTTTGAGGAACTATATCCTATTTATGAATAAAATCTTTTGAAACCCCAGCATTCATTTGATATAAAAAATAAAGGCAGCACATTTACAGAAAGGTTATGAGTGTGTCACAGAAATCTGCTGGCCTGTATTCTATCCCTTTAAAATCGGCTCTAGTTGAATGAATATCACTCATCCAAGTAAGAACTTTATCCCACACCACAAATGTGCTTAAGAACTTATTCCCAAACATAATTCCCAATTCTTAGCTACATTCTGAGCATCAGAAAAGGCAAAGTCTAGTCACATTTAGAAGCTTCATTTTCTCCAAACATGGATTCTAAACAGGGATGATTGTTCTACCCCACGATACACAATATATCATCACCTACTTGATTGCTTGTTTTCGTAGTAAGCCTGGAAATCATGATTTTCTTAAAACTATCAACACTAGAATATTTTGAGACTTCAGTAACATCTTCTAACAAGTGTTTTTTGCTTATTATTTAAAGATCCATTAGCAATTGAAGTTTCAGTATAAAATATCCCCCTGCGCCAAATTAATGCACATTTCTTTTAATAGGAGAGACATTCAATGTGTTTATTTGGGCTTGCATTATTTTTTTCCAGCCTATACTAAAGTGTGTGTGTGTGTGTGTGTATATATATATATATCTATCTCAGTATAACAATTTATTAAGAAATAAGAGACTGTGGCATAGATATATCATCGCATCAGAAAACGGTTAAAAATAAAGTTAATATGATTTAAATTAAGATGTAAGACCCAGTATATAATTTAGGTTCAAAAGCAAACAGCAGTAGATACATTTTTAAAAAGCCCTTCAGACTATTACTGTCTATACAGAATTGACCAAGCAACAACTTTTCCAGGAAGGATAAAAGTAAGAAACTGCCTGGTCCACATAGTAAAGACATAAAACTGATTCAATAGTAGGGAACGTAGATCTCATTGTATAAAGGGAGTTGGGAGGAGGTGTTGGAATAGATGGTGAGTTTGTAACAAGCTTGTAGTTAATGAAAATAAAGATTTTCATTGTGCTATATATTATAAAAATCTGTTCACAACTAGCATCTTCTCCATCTTGTGTTTTCATGCCACTTTGAACATTTATTTTAAAATTCTTCATGTTGCATGTGGCTGTATGGCTGAGTATACCACATTACTATTTTACTTATTTTTCTATACAGTAGTTATGCAAGAAACAGCCAATTGTGCAAGTACATGAAACATCAGCCATTGTCTTCTACCAAAGAATTACTGGAATAATTTAAAAGCTGTATGCTAACTCACCTAACTCATTATCTGTAATATTGAAATGTATATATGGTCTTTGAGGGACTAACACCAACACAGCATTTTGCATTTTGAAAATATGCTAATGTAAGGTGCAGTTACAGGCAAGGCCACCAAAATTTACATCTTCCAGTCATTCATGGGCAGCAGATGATTCTAAAAACAATTCAATCTGATGCATCAACTGTAAGAATGAAGATCGCCCTCAGCAATAAAAACTGTGGACATGTCTGAAAATGTTGACATCACTCTGTAGATTCACCACAGAGGAAACCTGAAGAGAGACTTCAATCACATCATTATAGGAGACAGGCTCCTTGGAAGAAGAAAGCATCCGGGTTGACAAATGGTAGAGAAACAGAAAGGAACTGGCAATGGTTTTGCCTATGAGAGCTCTATAGATATGAATAGAACAAGAGTCCGATTGATTCCTAAGGTCTATTTGTGATATTTAAAGAAACAATATAACTCCTTTATTGGGGAAAAAAGGAGTCAATGTTTGTTATAGGATTATTTATCAAAAATTATTTAATACTTCATTTACACAGTAGTTACTTCATTCACCAAGTATTTTGAACACGTGCTTTTCTGGAGATTTTTCAGGAATCTAGAAATGTCAGAAAATAAGATGTAGCACATGGAACTCATTGGAAGTAAACATATGAGAAGTCTATTAAATATCTGAGCACTTATTAAGCATTTGTCCTATATTCAAGACTTGTTTTGTCTGTAATAAAAGAAGTTTCTATGAGGCAAATTCTCCTGGTATGTGGGAAGACAGTCTACAGAAATGGTGAGCTCAGGCTGGAGTTTTGGGCACCCCACTTAAACATTCCAGGGAGGGGCCACAGTCTAGGTTTGGACATCTCTGGCCAAGGACACACTTTACCAAAATGAAAAATGACGTCCATTGGAAAATGTGACCTAAATAAGAGATTTAATTAGAAAAATAAGGCGCATAAAATGAGTGAAAAAAATATAACAACTTAAAATGAGTAATCTGTATCATAACAGGATTTAACAAGCAAAAATTAGTCAAACATATCAATTTAACTATACAAATAGTCTCAGTGAGACCAGATAGGATATATGTTGCTTATAGAAAAACTAAGTAAAAATACATAGTTTTGAATAATTGAAAATAAAGTTTCAATAGATGACATATGCAGAAATTTCCATTCAAAACTTAAAAAGAAAATAGTGTGTAGTAGAGACAATCTGAAGTTAAAAGAAACGTTCAAATACCAACATGTATATAATAGGACATAAAACATAAGCAAGCTAATCATTTGAAGCAATATACTGAGCATATACAAATTAAAAAACTTTTTCAAGGAATGACTTTTTACATCCTTACAAATAGAAAAAAGGAAAGCCTGGCGATCCATGACTCCATGACTTTTCAGCCTCTTAGATAATTAATGTGCATTTACTTACAAATCGGTCATTTTATTCCTTCACAGAAGCTCTTTTTGAGCATGTAAGAAACTGAATTACATTGACAGTAAACACTGCACATGTATGTTCTATCAGTGAATAACATTTTGAAATACCATGAGCATATTCATATTTATTTATACTATGTTTTATCTAGAATAACTTGGTTGGATGTTACATGGGAAAACTCACTTCTCTTTTAATTTAACTGAAAGATCACTGCATCACACCATCATACACTTTAAGGTGTCTGTCATCATAAATCAATATCCGCATGTAATACATTAAGCTTACCACCAACAGTCCAATTCTACTTTTATCTGGAGAAAACTCACTTTTATTTTAGGAACTATTTTTCTTTCAAAGAGGTGCTAATTTGCTTTGAATGAGGAGATTGCATTGAAACACATAGAGGAAGAAGTGCTCTATCAGGTCATATTCAGAAAGAAGAAATAATGCTAAATTGCATGCCATTTTGATGCCTAGCATAATTTTCTAGAGATATGTTTCAAGATAATTTTTGTTATTATAGTGTGAAATAGAAGATGCTTTGTTTGTTTTTGTTTTTAGACTGATATCTAACTGATCTAATAATGTGTTTATTTCTTTTAAAATTATTTTTCAGTTTCTACTAAACAGAGCCTACACATTTTTTTTAAATTTATGTATGAGGTATTTACAAGGTCAGCTTGTGTAGACATATATATGAGGAATGGGGAACCTATATATATGAGTTTATTTTAATGTGTAGAAAATATTACTATAATAAGTGAAAAAAATGGCCATTGCTTGACTTTCTATTATTTAAAAGTATTCATTTAGTTAGTTATCTGAACTAGGACTTTCTCTTTCAGGTATATAGACTTTTCCCATTGTATTATTCCTTATTAAAGTTTCCTTTTCTGATTTAATATAGCCACAAAGTTTTCTTTTGATTAATACTGGAAAACATATATTTTTATTTCAATCAATGTCTATAATTTTATTTATAGTGTGACTCTTATAAATCATACATACTAAGACCTATATTCTTGTGCAAGAAAATATAGCTATATGCTGTTTTTCTTTTCCTTCTTTTATGGATATTATTTTTGTTTCTTTCAAGGCTATAGTTCTTTAATTTAGCCAAGTGTTGATTGAAATAAATATTATATTTCTTCACTTGAAATACATAAATCTTAAAAAGTATATTCCTGATTTTTCCTTCCCATTTTTTGTGTGATTGCTATTATACATTTAATTTTTCTCATAACCTATTGGTGATAGTTTTGCTTTAAACATCTAAAGATATTAATTGATAAAATGTATTTAGATTTGTCTTTTTTAAATCATTACTGGCATACATCATTTTTTTTGGAGAGTCACATTTCTGCTCAGTATTTCATTCTCTCTGCCTAATGTTCTTCTTTCAGTATGTTTGTAATACAGATCTCTTGATAAAAAATTCTCTCAGCTTTTTGTTTATAACATCTATCTCTACATTTTTGGTGAAATAAATTTTCTCTCTACATAGGATTCAATGTTGGCAGTGATTTTATCGTTCTTTCAACATTTTGGAGCTGTTCATTCATTATGACTAAAGCAGTGTTCCATTTATGTAATATGCCCTCACGCACTAGCTGTCTTTGAGATTTTCTCTTTGTCTTTCACATACAGAATCATGAATAGAATATGTCAATGTGTACCTGTGTTGATAGTTATCCTCTGTAACTCATTTAGTTTCCTGATTTCAGTTTGATTTCATTCATCATTTTTGGAAATATCTCCAACCTTTGTCTACTAATAATATTTTACTGAATTTTCTCTTCTGCATCTAGTTTTCCACTTACAAGTATGTTAAGTTGTTTGAAAACTTCCCACAATTATTAGACTCTGATTTTGTTAGAATACTACTCCTTACTATTCCTTTATTTTTCTTGTGTTTTGGGGGGTAGATAATTTCTGCTTTTCTTCATTGGCTCTTTGTGTGAAGTCTGCTTGCCAGCCTATCATCCTGCTTCCATTCTTTCACATTTCCACTTGCTTATTTTTCAGAATTCCAGTTTCTCTGAGAACCTTCCCAACTGCCCTTGCATGCTGGACACCTTTTCTAGTAAAGCTTTTAACACGTGAGACGTAGTTAATGATCCCTCCCTGCTATAGACTTTCTCCGTGCGCCATTTCTCAAAGTGGGTCTCGGAGCAGTTGTTCTCTGTGTAGTCACCATTGATGTTTGTTACGCCTTGATGGTTAGCTTACTTATGGGGAAAGACCATCATTTATTTTCCTTTATCCTTTGTCCTAGGCAGTCACTGTGCTTCCTGGCCTAAAGTTTACTTTCAGTGATCCAAACCCTCCCCCAGAGAAAGGATACCTCTATTTATAGACTATTCCTTACTGTATAATGTCACCAGACATTTACTGACTAAAAATAGAAGTCAAACTTTTGCAAGTAATTATTTCTTTCTCTAACTGTGCATGTATGATGTTTACCTGATGAATCAGATCTTATTATCTGTTTTCTATTCATTTCAAAGTAGGGAAAACTCAGTTTGATGCATTAAATCAGTGCGGGTAGTTTCTATGGCATGGCACATGATAAGTAGACTGTCAGAAGTGATCCCTGATTTCTCAAGTTGAATGTGAGGCATTCCCAGTGAGATGGCTTTTAAATATCTTGAGTCTAGTTATTTAGAGTTAGAAAAGGAGTCTGTGGATTCACAGGATTCCCAATATTATATAAATCCTGTTCTTAAGCAGCTAAATTATTTCCATGGTAGTATTTAGAATAATGAAGGTTTAGAACAGGAAGGAAAACAAAGGGCTAATATTTTTTTCTGTAACACATTGGCCTAAAAATCCAAGATAAATTATGAGATACAAGGCAATTCTTTCTATTCTGTCTAGTTGAATCCAATTGATATCCAGATCACAGCCTTCTGAGTCCATTGTTTTGCTCACATTAACCTCTCTGATTTTGCTCTTTCCATTGGCAACAGCTCAGGCCTGAGAAGCAGTAAAGGGACTGAGAGTAAAAGAGTTTGGCCCAAAATAGGCTCATCATGTGTGCTCTTTATTTTTCTGCTTCACTTATTTTTATTATTCAAAACAGAGAGGAATTAACACACTCTAGTACATGTCAAAAACTGAGTTTAATTTAAACTTATACCTGTTAAGATTTATACTTATAGGCAGATGACAGGAGATCAGAAAATTGCAATTATGGAGCAAAAATAGAGGGAATTTCTACAGCAAAATTCAAAAGGAAACCCGAGCATGAACCCAACTATAGTTGGATGACCAAGGAAACCTTCTGCTATCTGACTGAATCTCATCTAATTTTGAGGGAAAGAACCACTGGAGAGAACAAAGCCCAGGGTGACATTAAATGATATAATTTCCTAAAGGATACTAGGTGTCTCTGCACAGTCACAGCAGTAAAAATGGATTTTGATCTTCTACCTCTGTCTTCACATCCCTGTTAAGTTTAAGGGAGGGAAGGCCACGAAGTTTCCTGAGTTAGCATCATTGAGTTAGAAAGCTACAGGATTAGCATTCATAAATTATTTTATCAGCAATATGGAGTCAACGTAACCTCCATAACATCAGTCTTCCAACTTTTTAGTGGTGATCTTCTTGTAGTGTGCATAGATGTCTGTCTATAATGATGTATACCTGAAACTCACAATGTTATATACTGCAGTGTTACTTGAATAAAAAATTTATACATAAAATACATTAATAAAAATGTGACATAAAATCTCTTTAAAGATAAATATTTTAATTTATTGTTGAGTTAGTGAGAAAAATCCTCATAGATTAAAAACACAGCAACATTATAAATCTTATCAGTTAAGGAAGGATCAATCAAAACAACCAAGCATATTTGAGAGACAACCAAACAGCTGTAAGAAATAACTAATTGTTGACATGTAAAAGTAATTGGATTATTTAGCATAATCAATTAAGTACAAACAACTAAACAAAGAATTAGTCAAGTGAAAGAGAAATGGAGGAAGTTTTTCTAATGACAGAGAGAAAAAGTTGCAAGAAATATGAAGAAATAAAAGGAAATAGTAATGAAAGTAGTGGACTTTATATCTTATTTGAATTATAGATGATTGGGAGAATAGAAAAGGAAATATTTTAAAGGGTAATGAATAAGGATAACCAAGACTTAATTTCCTAAAAAGTCATCGACACTCATATTAACAAAGCTTATCAAATCACAAGTTGGGCATGTTAAAACAAAAACAAAAACACTTAGAAAGGTCATAGTTTTATCTACGAATACAAAGATCAAAGAGCAGGTGTTAATAGTGACTACAAATTTAATAAAGATTACATGTAAGTAAATATTATGTATTTTAAGAATCAAATTTTCCACAGGAACAAAGGATGTCAGAAAACAGGAGGAACATTTTTTCAATGTGCTAATTTTAAGGAATCTGTACTTTGCCTTTAAAGTGGAGCATGAAGTTGTCCCTACTTTCTCTTGGTTTCCATTATCATGGAATATCTTTTTACATTCTTTTGCTTTGAGTCTAGGTTTGTCCTTAAAGCAGTCCTTGTAAGCAACATATAGTTAAATCTTAACTGTCTATACATTCAGCCACTCTATATTGACTTTAAGACTTCAAGCACTAGTTTAGATAGTAAATAGTAGTGGACTTTAAGTAGCTACTAGACTTTAAGTAGATTAATATTTCTTTCCACATGCAGAAAAAATGATAACTCTTATGTGATGTCTGTGCTATTCATTTCTAAATGTATATATGTGTCAGAATATCATCTTGTATGCCTTAACTATATAGAAGTTTGTCAATTATACTTTAATAAATTTGAAAGAAATAACACATTAATTTTAAAAAGTATATGTCATTCTGCATATGTACAGAATCAAATCATCTTTCAAGACACAGGAAAAATAAAGATAATCATAGATCATAAACAAACACTGAGATAGTATTTACCAGCAACTAATGCTTACTATTATAGAGCAGACTCCTTAGCTAGGCATAAACTCTTAGGGTTCCCTTGATTTCTGAGAGTTGGAAAAGCAATATATCTTCCTTGTGACTGTGAATGGGGATTACAAGACTAAGATGAGAATACATCTGTTGTGCTGGTCTGCAAGTCCCTTGTTAAAAAAGGAGCATAAATGGAAAAGGGTGGACACTGCTGATGAGGTCAGTTGGAGGAGAGGGGAGGAAAGAAAGAAGGTAGGAAGGAAGGAAGGAGGAGGGGAAGGGAAGGGAAGGAAGGGAAGGAAAGAAAGAAAGGGAAAACTTTTATTCTGAGAGGCAATTGATTAATTGTGAGAGCTGAGAAATACCAGAGTATCTTCAGTGCCTACACTAAGAGCAGCGTAAATATGCACCTTTATCAGACTTAACCTGATAAAGAGCTGAGACACAGTCCTCTCGAATTCCCCAAACCAATTTGTGGCTGCTAGTTGTTTGGGTAGCTACAGCAGAAAGAAGTGGATTTTGGACAGATTGTGCGTGAAATAATAATCCTCAATTACCGTTTATTCACAGCGATCACAGAACACACTAGGAGGTACCTCGATAAAATGTGTGTCACAGCACATACTTTAAAAAAATATTTCACTAGAAAGCTTACTGCATTCACAATACTGTGACTTGAAATTCTGAAAGTGTTCTAACTTTATAAAGGATAGATAAATCCCATCAGAAAAGTGAAGGTATGTGCTTTAGTGATGCGATCAAAGGAAAAGTTAAAAATCAAAACGTGGATGGAATCTTCACTCGTCATCTTAGAAGTTTTCAAAGTTGGAATTTGATATAAATTTCTGAGGGTTTTCAAATCAGGATCGAGGTGTAGCACGAAGCTTTGTACAGTGCAGGCGATCAGAAATTATGGAGGAAGAAGTTATTGAATTTCACACCTGTCTTGATATATAAACAGTAAACAATCAAAAGTTGTTATACGACAGTCATTACAGGCATTCTACTTTGAAAAAAGGTATCATTTATGGTTAAGTTATCCAGAATAATGATAGATGTTTTTAGTTAACTCTGAGTTGCTATTTTTTTATGTCTCCTTCCCAAAACATACAAGGGGGGAAACAAAGTGAAGTAGACCAAATCTGAGTCAGGTTATGATGCATATATTTCAAAACTATTCTTGCTAATATAGGGATCACTCTTGACAATACATGAACCGACATTTGAACTCAAGATTTATTGTCCTTTTATTATAGAGAGTAATTCACATATATCTGGTCTGTATTCTACTTTTAAAGTGGAATATAATTTGAATGCACTCTGGTGGAGCAACATTTAGGCCTCCAAAGGATGAAGGACACATAACTTTGGGTTTGAGTCCTGATTCCAGTCTAGTGAGGGTAGGGGAACAACCAAAGCGAAAAACTAAATGGAAATAAGATAAAAGTGCTTCTTCCTCCTCTCCCTGTCTGCCTGCCTACCTACTTGCCTTCATTCCTACCTGTACCTTTTCTTTAAAAAAAAAAAGGGAACAATGTTATTGAACTAGTATGCCATTCAAAATTCCTCTAGATACATACTGCATCAAATATCTGGAAATCTTTGTGATATCTATAAAATTTAAGTCAAGTTAATATATCAGACTAATTTTTGATGCTTAAAACGAAATAGTGGTGAACTGTTAACATAAAAACTTTTCTTAAACCAGTTGGGAATACTGAATACAGAGCATGAATTAATAGAGTTGTCAAGTTAATCCAGAATTTATTTCCATAAAATGGTTCTTGTTCTGTGATGCTACAACCTTTGAGATCAACTACTTTGCAGGAAAAAATAATTAAACATTTTTGTATTTTTATCCAATGGGGGGTTTGCTTTACTTTGAACAACTAGCTTTCAAGGAAGCACTGAAATCTTTGATTAAAGAAAATCTAAAGAAAAGTATTTGCAACATCTACTGCCTGGTGTATATGTCACTTGGGGTGACCTGTTGCAAAATAAGAGAATACAATCAGCAGGTAGCTGATTCTCTAAAGGGTCAAGTTATCTTATCAATACTAGATGATCAGGGGAGGGTATAAGGGAGATAACCTCTGCCAAATCAATGATTCAAGCAAGAGTTCTCTGTGGTTTACGCATCTCTGAGACCACCATTACTGGGAAAAACATGCACATTTTTAAATGAAAATTTGCCTCACATTTCTCCAAACTGAGCTAACTTTATTATCTTCATAATTAAATCTCTTTCCACTCCAGACCTCTTCATACCTTTTCTGTGTCTCTGTTCAAACAGATGCAGCTAAAGCTTCAGTACACATTTTAGATCATGTTACTGTTGATCTTGCATAGTTTCTGTAATTTCTACTCAATAATAGAATGTTTGCTTCTGTCACTTTCCAAGATTGTCCAAATGCTGAGTTGGATTCACATCATTAGGTCATCCAACTGCGACAGAATAAATAGGACTACTTTTGTTTCAGTGGCAACCTAATTTCACAATTTTATTCCAAGCCAGCTTCTAGTTGTGTCTTGATTGCTTTGTGATATGTTGTGTTCATGCTTCATTAGACAAATGCCAAGGCTATAATTCATCGAGGAAAGAAATGGAGGTGGAGAGTGGCCCCAAAAGGTGCTTCTCAGAAGCAAATTATTCAAATGAATCTCACTAATTGCCTCTCTGAGGTTTCCTACTGATCCTTTTGATAGTTTCAGACACGGAAAGATATAAATATTCTTTTGCTCCTGAACAGCACGCAAAGCCTCCCTTTGCTACCAGATATGACCAGTTGTCAAGGGAGAACATAAGGATCTAATTATTTCTTTTTTGACTCTAGAGTAGGAGAAATAAAGTAAGAAAACCAGTAGAACAGAAAACATATTTAAAGGGCGATATCTGATCTTTTAGAAATCTCGTTTCTTTCAGTTGATTTCCCTGAATATTGTCTATCTTAATGATATGCTGTGCTCAATGACCTATCTAATGTATTTTTTATATTAGTGACTGGTGCTCTGTCTTCTAAAAGGAAGACAGAGCTTGATGGTCACGGCTAAGTGTACAAATTTTGCTTGTAAATCTATAGGATACCATTTTTAACTAATGTTTTGCTATCATCAAGTATCTCTTTCTAGAGTTCTGTTTTGTTAAGTAATGAATCATTATTCAACATTTAAATTGATTTAATAATCTCATTGTTTCTGTCTGTTTTCTCTTTTCATCCAAACTAGTCATATTCTCTCGTTTGTCCATTATTTTTTGTTAATGTGCAATCAAATAACTTCAAGTACACAGATAAAGTAACTTTTGGCACAATTCATTCATCTGACAACAAATATATAGTATTTAATTAGATAAAATATTGTTTCTGAGTGTGCGTCCAAGTACAAGGTGAATATATCAAATACCTCCTAAATTTATATATTCTAAGAAAAGCAAGAAGCAGCTATAAAGGCAAAATATTTGAAAGTCCCATATATGGATTAGCATGTAATAATAGAGGTAGAGGAAGATTATGTCACATGAAAATATTAGTATAAACAAATGCTCTGATACCAAAAGCTTAGAGAGTTACTTAAATTGCTGTTAGCAATTTGCATGATACATACATAAATTAGCTGGTAGAAGATGCTGTGTTTAAAGTGACAAAAGAGACAAATCCATTTTTTTTTTTTTTTTTTTTAAGGAAAGGCCCAGGAAGGTATGAAGATGTGTAAGTAGGCACGCAGGAGAAAGAGGAGGAAGAAGCATTCTATTTAATTTATTTGTTCATCTTGGCTGTTTCCCCGGTCACAGGCCTTGAACCAGGAATCTTGGGATTATGTGAACCATCCTCTGGTGAAGTAAACCGCTGGGCTACCAGGGTCCACCTAAAAGAGACAAATCTTAGTGTCAACTAGCTCATTAAGCATGAAGGATAAAGATCTGGACTGATTTTGTTCATTTCATTTAAAATACAGGGCTATTTTGTGAGTGATGCTAAAAGCATGCAAAGCTTTACATTTTCCCTCTATGTGCAGTCTGCCTTCCTGCATACCCACCACCTTTGTTTAGCTATCTATTCCCCTTTATCATGTAGAACCAATAGGTACAGTTATGAGTAGAACAGCATGTAAGCTTTAAACTCATTATAGAGGGCAAACTACAGGCATGGCATCTTCCATATCTAAGATATATTTATTTCATTTTCAAATAGAGTATGATCTGGGATAGTGGGAGAGGGGAAATCAAATCTTTAAAGGGAGGCAGTGTTAAATGGATTTAATCCTCAGACACCACAGGCCATTTACACTTCCTCTTTGGAGGTGAATGTACTCTGACTCAACAAATTACATAGCTTAACCCTGATCAGAGGTTTAGTTTTTGTTTCTTTTTTGTAGTCAAGCGACTGATGGCTTTTCTCTTTATTGTCTGTCCTTACTGTTTGGCTGAGATTCAGAAGGAAATTGATCACATTAGTAGAACAAATAAGAATTTAAAACATTACTAAGTATCAGCTTTTGACACATCTTTTAATACACTCATTTACTCACTCACTGAGGCAATGACTCTTTCTTCAGGAAACTGCACTCTTGCTACTTGTCAGGAACTAAATCAGACAATGTAAACAACGCCTGGGGCAGAAAAGGAGGGCCCTTGTATTCCCAAAAAGCAAATTCTCCTGCAGGTCACATTAACCTTGCAGGACACACAAGACAGAAAGTTGCTAAGGTTTATGAGTTTGTAGTAGCACTTATTTCTCCTTTCTTTGCCTTTTCATCCTTGATCTTAACATGAGCATTTGATGGAAACACTAGGAATCACAATCTGCTCTTGATTCCGTTATTGACTCTCTTAATATTTTCCATCATGCTTATTTCTGCCTTCGATTTTCCAAAATTTAAATGTTAAAATAAAAGTGTAACATGTATATTCATGAGCATATCACTGACCATATCTATCCACAATGATTTAGAATTTAGGGATTGCTATGAGATTCTGAAAGACATACTATTTCTCATTCATTAGGGAGAGTAAATAATATTCATTAATACATTCCTTGTTAGGATTTAATCATTGATAACTGATATTTATTGTATGCATTCTGAATTTTCCATATAATGTCTATAAGTTTACACAACAGACATTTTCCTTATGTCAGTGGAGGACACAGGTTTTCAGAGTATTCACAGAAAAATAAAAATGCTTTAATAATTCACCAAAGTGGATTCTTAGTAGCAATTGTCATCTTAATTGTCCTCATTTCCTTTTCAAACTCCAAAGCCTCCCTACACTTGCCAGATGTTGAGAGATTCCAGGAGGCCAGGGCATGCTGATGATCCTTCGATGATGTTTGCTTTGTCTAGGAGAATTAAAGAGACTCAGTACCACAAAGGTAGCTTTTCCAAGGAAAACATTAGCAGCCTGTCCAGATCTATCAAATCCCTGGACCTTTCTAAGGATTTGGATCCTTGAAATGTTAGAAACTGAAAAACATAAGCCTTCTTTCAGGCTGAAAGGTTACAAGGAAATGTATTACATCAGTAATGCCATATTGTAACTAGATGGCCTCAAAATCTACTCTGCTCTCCAAGCCCAGAGGGGAAATAGAGTGATTTTCAGTAATGCTGCAAAATAATGGACTCAATTCTCCCTGCATCTCAGGGAATATGGGTTTTTTTAAACACGAGAAGCGAATCTCTGCCGTTTTCATTCCTCTCCTATATCCCACAATTGAATCTTTCCAGAATTAAATTTAGAAAAAGTCCAGTGTTTCACCCCAAGCAGAATTATCCATTCTGTTGTATTTTGTGTGTATAAATATATATTTATATATATATTACATAAATGTAAGAATATTATATACATTTAAATTTTGGAAAATCCAAAGTAGAAATAAGCATGATGAAAAAAAGGGAGTCAATGACTGAATCAAGAACATAATGCCATTCTCAGTGTTTGCATATATATGATGTCAGTGGGCAATTCAAACAGGTTCTTACGCTTCCGATGGGTGAATATCACTGCAGACACAGCACATTGAAAGTAAAAGGGAAGTTTTTATTTATAACAAAAAGAAAGTGTCCAGAGAGAGTAAAAAGCATGTATCTGAAGGTAGGAGAGGTGGATGGGGCTCAAGTGAAAGCCGATTCCTATTCTACTAAGGGTGCGCACGTTTATGAGGGGTCTCTTCCACGCCCATCCTTCACCCTGCTCTAGGGGTGCTTCTGGGATTCCAGGAAGAAGACTGTCTTTTCCAAGAACAGGTGCTCCCTGAGATGCGCATGCTCACGACCCGTAATTCAGTCTGTCATAATGAGCTTCATGTGTGGGCCCGTATGCAGTGTTATGTTACGTCGATTAGGATGAGGTACAGGTCATTGCTGGTGACTGAGCCGCCGCACTTGCCCTGCCAGTGGGTTTGAGCTGGCTGGGCCGGGGGCTGCCTTCTCGACCCCAGTCTGGGCCGCACGGCAGCGGCAGAAAGGTGTGTGCTGGTTTCCTGTCCGTTAGCATCTTGTCTAACCATCTGCTCTGTGTTAGATATTTATCATTTGTCTGTTCCTTGACCCTTCTGGGGCCTTGTCTATGTCGCATTTTATCTGACATTTTTAGGGCCTTGTCCATGAGGCTCCTGTTTCAGGCACCCGTGTGTGTATGACATTTCAACTACATGGAAATAATGAATTAAAACTTTATTAGAATATATTATTTGGTTAAAATAGTTAATTTTTAATATGAAATTATAAAATCATTAAAAAATAGGAAAGGGGGAGAAAACATGAAATAAATGACATAAATTTAATATCTGAATACATAACAAAGATTAATATGACAAAATTTCATTGATAATTTCACATCATCTAGCCAATATATTTGTTGTTGCCTGGTTGAATATCATTTGTTTCTTATCTAATTCGTATATGTAGGTAACTATTATTATTCTTATTTCACAACCGAGGAAGCTGTAAAATATAGCAATATAGTCTATGCTCCTATTTTATAGCAATATATAGAATTAGAAATGAATTCCCCTGAAGTTATTTCTGTCTCCAAAATTTGGAAATATTAAAGGTTACGCAATAATAGGTTGATGCATTGTGAATGTGTGTATACAAAAATGATTCATCAAATAACTTCATATAATATATAATCTTATATATAACCATTATCGAGAATCTTTATATATGTGTGTGCATGTGTATACATAAACACATATACACATACATAAGAATAGGTGCTCAAAACAGGGAATTTTATAACCAAAAAAAAATAACAATTAAAATAATATTGAGATATTTAGATACTATACAAAGCACATTGCCAAAAATCATGCAGTTTAACAATATCAGTTGTTTGAAAAGAGGTATTCCAAACCTTTAAAATAATATTTATCAACAGCAATTTATATACATTGCCAGTGAGAGTGCAAACTGATATGATAACTTTGGAAAACAAATGGGGATTCTCTTGTAAATTGAGCATACCTAACCCAAGAATATACATAGAAAATATTCTTGTATTTATGTAACAGGATAGATGGGTAAATGAGTCTCTAGCAGCACTGTTGATAATAATGAAGAAATCTGAAGCGAATTGATTGTATTTATGTTTTTATTATATGTATTGAACAGAAGATACTTAATCAAGAAGCTATATTCAGATAATGCAATGTTATATAATCATAAAATTAAACCTATATAAATTCATATTATAACATTAATGACTCAGTAAGGTAACATTTGATTTTTAAAAAGGCACAGTAGACTACATGAATATAATCTTAAAAACTTAAGTAAATGAAAAACAAGGAAACCCAATGCTTTATTTAGTAAAATGCTTATATGTACCAAAAACACACATATGGACACATGCATATTGGGCAGATTACTTACAACAGCAATGAAGTTAGGATAACTGGCTGTCTCTTTTGACAAAGAGTAAACAGGTCCATGTAACTTACTGGTAATTTTACATTTGGGGGTGTAGGATGGGTCTTGACTATCTATCATATTAGTAAAACCAGTAAGAAATCATATAAAGTAAAATAAAAGTTAATAATTCAAGGACAAAATAGAACATAACAAGAAGTGTATCTTCTTTTGCGCATCCGGTCACACCCCTAAAAAGGAAAAAAAAAAAGAAAAAAGAAAAAGAAGCAGCTTTGCCCCTGCGCTGTCCTTGAACAACTTGAGGGTTCTGCTTCTGTATATCTGGAACTGTTTTGGTCTGTCTACCAAGAAACAGCTTCTGAGACAAAGGTGTGAGTGCAGGAAATTGGCCTGTACATGCTGTTAGGAAGCAAACAAACTCTAAGAGGAGGGAACAGAGTTTGGAGAGTGACCGCAGGAGTAGACCGTCAGGAGCTGGCACAAGAATTGCTTTTTGGAGTCTTACTGAAAAATGGCAAGGGCCTTTAAATGTTGATTTACCACTACTGACTTCTGACTTCCCCGAGTCAGGGTTTGCAAATTTGAGTGTAGTGACTTCCTTGCACAGAAGGTAATACCTAGAGAGAAGCTCAGCGGTGAATTTCCAGCAACAGAAGCTCCGTGGTTGGGGGTGAGTGCCTGGAGCTGGACGAGGAGCTCGGGGGAGCGTAGCAAAGTTCCAGGACACGGGCCCATGAGTTTCAGTTGTAGGCAAAGAGGGTGTCTCGTTTGCTTTTACATTTGTCACAGTGCTTCGTGTAGGACAGACTCAAAGTAAGAGATGTATATGCTGTTACTATTCATTACAATTGTCCTATATTCTTTGAAATTTAAGCACTAAAAAGTTTTTTGTAATTTTGTCAGAACTTCTGATGTGGGTCAGGGTAAGCTGAGCCACACTGACGAGATGCTGGGTCTGTTCAGAAAGAATTCATAAACAGAGCAGTTTATTCAAGAACACACAGCAAGTTCATTAAAAGAAGAAACAGTGAGTTGAAGCGCCCTGCGGGCCAGGAAAGTTACATCAAAGGAATGCACGTGTGTGTATGACCTGGGCTGCCTGCCTCTCCCTCAGGCAAGATGGATTCTTGAATATACATGAGGGATGGGGGTTTCTTCCTTCATGGGCGTATCTAGATCACCTGGAGTAAAAACACATAAAAATCAGCATGAGTATCTAGGGGGAGTCCTACACTCAAGTTGCTAAGGTGGGGTCCTTGCTCTTACATGTCTCAGGTTTTGCCAGTTACTTTTCCACTGGTACATCTGCATACTTCCCTATAGAATTGAAGCCATGCTGTCCCCAGATCACTTTCATGTTTAATAAATATATTCTTCCAATTGTTAGCGGCACAAACTGAGTGTCTATATTTTGGAGGAGCTGGCCCATTATAAACAAACAAGTGGGACAGAACCACCACAGATGCCATGTCTTCTGTATTCAATGCCAGTCTTCCTTTTACAGAATAAAAGAAAATTAACTTAGATTGAACCAAAATCACAGCAACATCTACAAAATGCAAGATGTATATATGACAAATTATCGTCCATAAAATGTGTGGACAACAATTCACTATTGAGAACTAGGCAAAATTCTTGCACTCTGGGGAAAGCCTACTCTTAGAGAAGGATATTGTTAAGAATATATTTGGAGACAATATACTCAAATCCTTACCACAATGAGTCTGCCATCACTGTACCCTATAGGAAGTTTTACTAACAGAAGAAATCCCATTCTGACATAAAGAAATATTAAATAAAAAGCATAGAGTTTAAACAAAAAAGCTACTATTAAAAAACTGCCTGGAAGACAAAAGGAAGTCAAAACCAAGCATCCCCAAATACCTATGCCAATATAGAAGCGAATAAAAATAAAATGAAACTTGTTATAATACATGTTTCTTTCTTAATCAGGTGATTAAACAATAGGATACAATATCAAAGAATTAAAGATAACAGACTGAAATAAGAAAGCTGGCATAACAGGATAGAAATGTCGAGTTAAAAGCGAATCGACACTGAAATGACAGCACTACAATAAAAGGCACTCCTCAAAACAGGACAACCTAGAATAACGAGCAATTTTCATTGGAAAAGAAGAGAATCAAAATTATGTGAAGATGATGTGATGCCCAAAGACCTGGGTTTGCAACTTACACCAGGGTGAAAAACCAAAAGGAATCAAATGAAAGTTATATAAAGAAAACAAAGATATGTGTTACAGGCTCAAGTAGAGTTGAAATAAGGCAACTTGTACTTTTTCACAAAAATGAGTGAACAGAAGGGGATAAAAACAGTCAAGTCATAAAACAAAGTTTCTTGACAGAAATGACCTGAAGGTTTAGATTGAAAAGGCTCATATGAACAAGCAAAGACATAGCCAGTGCTCATCACCCAGACATTACTTACATAGGGAAAAGAGCTGATGGACTGTGAAAAGATAAACTGAGGCACGTGAAAGTACTACGAGTTTTTGAGTACGCATCGATTCCAACGAGGCAGCCCCACACCGGACGTGGCTTGGAGTCCTCCAGCAGCTGCTGGAGCCAGGGAAGACTACAGAGAAAAGAATCTGAAGCAGAGCAAAGCAATTGTTAGTTTATTGCTTAAGCAATTGCTTTTTTGTGAGAATGCCTGGTTGGTTGTTTTTGATTGACTGTAGGCTTTGATTTCTGAACACGGAGGCGTTGTGGGTTTTGGTTTGCCCATGCAGGCTCCTAAGACATGAAAGCCGCCTTGTCTAGTGGCTTCCTTGTTTATTGAATTGAGCAGCAGGCTCCTCCAGTCCGTACCAGTATTCGTGCTGCAGCTCCTTCCTGAGAGCGAAAGCTGGGGCGTTCACCAGCTCATAAGTGGAATAGCTGTAGGAGTGAAAATTGAACTCCTGTATCGGTCAGACTAGTCTAAGGAGAGGTACTGATTAAACTGTAAATGCTACACACTTGAAAATAACAAAACAGCAATTTTGTTACGCAGAATCATGCATGTCCATCAAGGCACTTCACAATAGCCATGATACACAGGGAAAGACTATTATATTGTTCTGCTTTATCCCCCATCAAAATTTCATCCGGTCCCATGGGTAATATAATTCAATTGCTCTCCATATTGTAGAAATCTCTAATGGTTATCAATCTTGCAAATATTATAAGTCAAGTGGACTTTGTGCAAATATATGTATATATTTTTGAGGCATATAGAAATAAAATATAATTAATATTAGACACACACACATATATTTATATAAATATATTTCTCAAGTTTATGGTGAAAATTTTAGGAAGTTTGGTTTCTGACATTCGTTAGCAGCAACTTATGTATATTCATAGAATAGGAGCTGGTTGACCACAGGTCTAAAATCCTTTGCTGAATATGTCTCTTCATTCACACTGACGATGTATGTTATAAAATATAAATCAAGAATAATCTACATAGAGGAACACCTGAAAAGCAGTCTCCACTCGTTTTATCTCATAAGGGACACATGTATTTAAGTGAGTATATAAAATACTTACTCTCTCCCCACTTGCTTAGATTGTGCAACTCTTCTTAAAACAAAGCAAAATACAACGCCACAAAGTGTCTGTAATTCTAGGTTGTCTAAATTCCAAACTGATACCACGATATAAGGAGCCCCTCACACCTGAAGCTTCAGTACACCTTACACATTTCTTCTTACACGACTACTTGCTAATCCTTGTGGGTCAAGGTCTTAACTTCCATTTTTTTCTAATAAGAGATCATTCTGTATGGGCGATATCAGGGGAGAAAAGGATTTCTTTAACAAATGGTAGCTGCTGTCTACCTAACAATTATTTCCTCTTCTGAATTGTTAAAGCTATCATAGAGAAAAAAAATATTAGACTCAAATTTTTACTGCAAAGTTTATTTCTTATATTTGTACCTATTTTCCACTAGCAGTTCAGGGGCTTGATATAAAGGAAAGAACTAAGTTTGGCAATCAAAAACATCTTATTTGAATTTCATTTCTCCACTAATTATTAAATCATTTCAAGGCAGGTTCTCAAAATTTGTGGGCAGTGGTTCTTCCATGATTTCATATAGAACATTGTCAATATCCATTGATTTTTTTTTTCTTGATATGCATGAAACAGCTACCTCCCTCCTCCCCCTCTCTCTCTTTCCTTTCTTTCTTTTTAGAAGAGAAGAGAGAGGAGGGCAGAAACACTTTTTAAGGAAGGTAAAAGAAGAGGAAGGACACATTTATCACATTTATTTGTTTAGTTACCCCAGCCTGGCCTCAGGTCTTGAACCTGAGTTCTTGGGCTTCCATTGGTCTGTTCCAGTCACGGGCTTACCACCCGAGCCACCAGGGCACAACACTATTTTTCATCAATTGTTAGTGAAATAAAGAAGTGAAAAGTGACATTACAACAAGTATATTTTGTGGCATGCTCTCTATTTCCTTTCATTGTATTGAATAAGAATGTTTCTATGGTTATTGTGTTCAGCACAGCAGATGTATGTTAAGAATCCACTATATGCTAGATAGTACTTCAGAACATGGCATCAACAAACAAGCAAGAAGACTCTACCCATAAATGGCAGAGTAGGCAAATAGTACCAAATCCCACCAAAATTGGATCAAAGAAAATACTCTTAAACATCTTTACTGACTGAAATCATACAATGTTTACTCATAATCAGTGAATCGAGAAACAAAAAAAAATTAGCCAAATGATACAAAAATAGACATGGAGTCAGCAAAATCAAAATAGTAGTTACCGGAAAGGAAGGGGAAGGAAGGTAGATGTTGGGTAAAAGGGACCAACTCTATGATGAAGGAAGAACTAGATTGGTAGTAATAAACACAGTGTATAATATACAGGCATTGATTTAGGATGATACACACCATAAGCCTGTATAACATGATGTAATATTCCTTCAAAAGAACTTGAAAAAAAGATATATGGGCTGAGAACAAAGATAATTTAGCTACTATTTTTTTTAATTTAACAATAGGCAGAAATTAAAAGTTTCTACAATGAAAACAGTATTTACTAATGGTAAATCAATTATATATGTGTGTGTGTATATGTACATATTGCATCTAATATATTTCTATTATTCAGATATTTTCCTTTAATTGTTTGTATTTCCCTAATAGAGTCAAATGTCCAAACCTTTACATTGATCTAAGTTTGTAAATTAGGCTCTTTTTCAGTGCCTACTGGGTCTATATATAATACATCAAATACAATTTTTCCCTGGAGAGTTTTTTTTACCTCTTCTTATACTCAACTGCAGGCTGTGACTGTCCCTCCATTATAATCCCCTCACAACAGTGATTGGCTGCAAAAAACGTTTTTGAGTTTTGAGAATCAAAGCAGAGGAGACCATATTGCATTTAACAACAGAAGACTATTGGAGTTCCAGCCACATTGTCAGCATTCCAGGAAAGGCATTTTTCTTCCAAATGCCTCCTTAACAAAAATATTAAATTTCTAGGTAAGTATCAAAAAAGTCAGACAACCCTATGTTTAGCCCAAATGAGAAAATTAGTAACTTTTGTCCTCATAAGGTGACCCAACCACATAACAAGAGAGAAACTGAATGTTTTCTAACATTAAAAACAAACAAATTTGATTGTAATATTTGTTTTGATGAATATATTGTTTATCATATTGGATAACTACTTTTTAAAAAATATTGTTTGCTCCAGCAAAACCTGCCGCAGTGTTAGCAATTTATGTATCATGGGATACTTCTAAATTAATATAAGCACATTTTTCTTATTTGGATTTCTCTATACTTATATGCAGACTTTTTGATCAGAATTAATTTCATTGAATGGATACAAATTTTACCACTTGGTTTTAAGAAATTGTAGGAAAAGTTAATTGTAGTTTTTAATATTTTCATGGTGTGCTTTGGTGGCTTAGTGAATAAGTTCACTGGGTGTGGTCATACATCCTGAGTCCAGTGGGGAGCAACCAAATGAAAATAAGTAAAGCTTCTCCCTCTTCTCTCTTCCTGCCTGCCTGCCTACTCACCTTTGTTCCTGCCTGCATCTTTCCTTTTAAAAAGGTTTATGTATTTTCATACAAATATTTTGAATAGCAGCAATATTTCTGTTAAATAAATAACATTCCTTTCACCTGGTCCATCATCTCTTCCTCCATTAAGGGTGGTTGACTGAGTCAATAAAATCTTTAAATAGACTTCTACATTGATGAGAAATTAAAGATCGGAATTAGACAAAGATGATTTTAGATATTTTCTAGGTTTTATCATATGCTCAAATAAAATTAACTTTTTTTGTGGTAATGCTACTTCTGAAATATCACATCAAATTCTGTTCTCTGTGCGGGTGAGTGTATGTGTTTATCTAGATAAATTTAGTTTCTAATACCAGCCGTTGATGAATCAAATGACTGAGAATTGTGCAAGAAAACTAAATGAAACACTTATAACTGGAAAAAACAGTAGGAAAATAAAATAGTGAATGACTGTCAAAGAAAAGCAATGTTCCTCTTCAAGATTATTTTGTATAAAAGCAATTTTTCAAGGTTACCTGTGAACTAAACTTACCTTGTTTGTTACTCACACTTAAATTAAAAGAGGAAAATCATCAGATTTACATTTTTATTAATGCTGTATTTTAAATATTCCTTTATCATTTTAATGAACTAAAACTTAAATACTTCCCTATTTCATTACATATTTAAAATTTTCTACATGGAGTCACTGCACTTGCTCTCTGTAAAGATAATTGAAATCTTAAACAGTTTCACAGAAGATATTTCTGCAATGGTTTGTGGCTGTTTATTCAAACCCACTTTTCTTTTAAAAATGAAAGTAATACATTAATTTAAAATATCTGGAGAACAATTTAGTTTTCTAACTTTTTATGTATTGTGATTAACTCACAATATCATTAATAATTTAGTAATATTTAGAAAGATGAAAGGGACAAAATGTCAAGAAAAAAGGTAAATTGCATATTTTTTAGATATCTGTCCAATGGTAGAGATTTGAATATGACCTTTGTTCTGGCTCTTTACATTTTTAGCATTAGTACACGTTCAGTAATATTTATTCCCCTGTGCCTATAATCCTTCGATAAAGCCTGGACAAATGGAAGCTCATTTTTAGTCAGTCTGACTTAATTTGAATAAACAGAGCTTTATAAAGATTAAAAATGCTAAAATAAAATTTCAAAATAATAGAATAGGCAAGGGAAATTGAAATGTCATCTAGAAATGGCCCTTCCTTCTCATTATTTTTATTTTACCCTGAAATAGAGACTTTATAAAATAAAATAAACTCTGCAATATCGAGGGTTCTGTAATGGTATGCTTCAGTCAGGACTGAGTTGCTAAGTTTGTCAGATATTAAGCTAATTGTGTCAATTCAGAAACAGATCATTTCCCACAGTTGTACTGGAAACTGCAATAAGGCATGTCTTACTCATTATCATATATTTGGATTATTAATATATTTGTAAGGATAACACCTTAGATTCTTGACAGGTAAAAGATATTTCTGTAACCTAGAAAATAATAACTGGAGTTTAAAGCAAATTTTCTCTGCAAAATACAAAGCTTATTAAGGCTCATCCCATGATTTAGCAAAAACATCTTTAAATTTAGGTACCGTGAAAGGTTAATTATGAGAAATAGGGAAACTTGTAAAATTATGTTTCTAGAACATTCTTCAAACTGACATACTCATTTTTGTCTTGTAATAAATGAATGTACCCTTTCCCCTTTGTACTCAATCCAGCAAATTGAACTTCAATATTAATTTTTGGAAGTATTGTAAGTACTCTGCTAAAATATGAAATTGTATAAATTTCCTGAACAAGAAATGTTGACAGTTTGTCTTGAAAAATAGTAACATGTATCATTTCTACTGTGATATAATATTATTAGTGCATTTTACTTAATAATATTTTGAATATTTTTAAAGAACCGGAGCTGTGTAAGCACTCTGATAATTCATTTTTCTGAGTATGAGAGGAACTCATTTGTATGTCCAGATGTCCCTGGGCATAGGATTAAATAGTATAATGTTCAATGCTCATGATCATATGAAAAAGAAAAATTGAGAGAAAAATGAATTTTATTTTTTTAAAAGTAGCATGAATCTTGTGAATCATTGAGCTTTAACAGAACACACATAATAATCATTTGGTAAGGAAAAATAGCCATGGATGTTAAAAAAGTGACTCACAAAAGTATCAACCAGTAAAAAAGAACAGACAATGAAAAGCAAGTGTATCTTATATGCAGTACCTCCTATATTAACTTTGTAAGGCCATAATCCTTAGTTATGTGGCCTCATGTCCTCCCCAAATTGTCCATCTTTCCAGTCAAGTTGCTTTTATTTTTTATTAAATAATATAGTTTAAAGAACTTTTCTTATTAGAAATAGATCCTTATGTCCCCTTTTTGGTTTCTCTCATATAATTAATTTATTTTCCGGTGTGCATTTAGGTAGATACTATTCTTTTGAAATGACATACAATAATATAGTCTGGAATACTGATAGTTTTCCCTAAAGTAACATGTGAATCTTATCAGGCTGGGGATCCGCCAATTTAGAGAGCTATAAGACAGAGGATAATGTTGAACTTTACCATGTAGCTCAATTAGTCAAAAAATACAGACTTAAAATAAAAACAAGTCAGAGAACAAAATAGGCTTAAAAATAAATTTCAAGGCCTGTAAAGAAATAGGAAACATACAAAATAAATGAAAATTAAGTCTTGTACTCTTATATCCATTTAGACCTTGTTTGTATCTTGAATCAAATAATATTAGAATACTAATGGCTCCCATGGACATGAATGTAGATCAAAGGAATTACCAGAAATAGCCTGAACACCCAAACTTGATGACTGACAAAAAAAGGATGAATGTCTTGAATGCATGAAATACCAAAGCTCACCAAGAATAAGAAAAATCAGAATATTTCTTTATCTACTAAAGATACTGAAACTTAACACATAACAACCTACCAAAAATAAAGTACCAAGCACAACTTGATTTCACCTATAAATTTTACCAAATGTTTAATGAAAAAACCTACCAATGCTCTATCGTTTTTTTTTTTTCTAAATCTTGAAGCAGAGCCAACAGTTTGGAACACACTCAATGAACACTCAATGAAGCCAATAACCTAAATCCAAATAAAAAATATTACAAAAGGAATATAAGAAATCACTATCTGTCATGAACATAGTGGTAAAGATTCTCAACAAGATATCAGTAAATCAAATTAAAAAGCATTAAAAATAATGCCCAACAATTAAGTGAAATGTATTCTATTTGTGCAAAGGTGCTTCACATGAAATCCTTAACTTGGAACGAATTTTAATGTATCATTTGGCTGGAAGACCTACATAATTAGAATAAGAAAAGAAAATGAAAGAAAATTGCACAGATTGGAAAGGAAGAAATAAAACATTCACATATAGCATAGATAATTGTGAAGAAAATTCTAAACAAAGAAAAGCTCATGGAACTAAGAGGTAAATATGGGAATTAAAAGCAATACGAAATAAGCAAAAAGAATTTATGATAGCACCAAAATGGAAATTAACTACTAAGGTATAATTCTAACCAAATAGGTATAGACTACTCAGAAAACACCAAACCAATGAAATAGTCAAAGGAAATCTGAGTAAATGGAAAGAGGACTATGTAATTATTCTGGGACCGATGATAATATTGAACATGTCTGTTATTCCCTTTTTTTTAATTAAAGGGAAGGTGCAGGCAGGAATGAAGACAGACAGGCAAACAGACAGGAAGAAAGAGGAGGAAGAAGCATTATATTTATTTTTATTTAGTTTTTCATCTTGTTGCCCTGTCCCCTGAC
This sequence comes from Solenodon paradoxus, assembly GCA_004363575.1. Taxonomy (NCBI): domain Eukaryota; kingdom Metazoa; phylum Chordata; class Mammalia; order Eulipotyphla; family Solenodontidae; genus Solenodon; species Solenodon paradoxus. The sequence goes on from RJWH01000661.1 coordinate 234,226, forward strand.
CTCAGGATGTGAACCTGGGTCCTTGGGATGTATATTAACTATGGTTGACTGGCGACAGTGGCCCTAACTGTTAGTCCACCAAGGCACACTCAATTCTTTCTGGTTTGATCTTCATTATCACTATGGTTCAATTAAATTGAATATTGAGAATGATAGTTGGCATTTTGAAGTTTGGCTGCTCCTGAACCAATACACAGAAAAAGACATCATATGCAAGACTTGTGTCAGTAAACTACTTACTGATGGTAAGTTTTTGTACACACACAAAAAAAGATAAATATGCAACTGGGGAGCCATTTAGTAATTCCACAGCTAATAGTAAATGCCAATGGAGGATTCGAATGACAATAAAGAGAGAATCCCTAAGAATTTAGATTTTTTTCAGCAAAGTTATCTATCCTCATAACCCATCCTATCTATTCGACTGTATTTTGGATAAAATATATAAAATCTTTAGCCAAGTTTCTAATTCTTTAAGTTCGTATGCCAAGCTTAAAACATTGCACTTTTCTCCCTGATTACTCTTCATCAGCAAATTGACCTTTCCATCCTTAAAGCTGTCAATTTAAATTTTTACTGTGAATATTGAAATGTATGTATTTTATCCTTGATGAACAATTTCCTAAATTTTGAAATTAGGTCTCCAAATTTGTTTAGCAGTCTGACACTAATATTATACTAATAATGAGAATAATAGAGATATTGTAATTAGACAGTTATTACTAAGGCAAATAATTGTTTACCACCATCTATTAATTGCCTGTAATTTATACTTTTATTCCTACCAATTCATACTTATTCATATTTTTAATTATTAATTAAATTAAGGATATTTTTATTGATCACCTCATCTTAATTCATGAGGGTGTCAAAACACATATAACTTCATTCTCATTTTCTTCAATCCTGCAGGTCAAATGATCTTGGAATCTCACTTATGTTTAGCTCTTACTCCTATGGTAATTCCTAGACCATATTATTTTAATAACAGCAATATTTGTGTAGATTCATCTTCATGTATCCCATATTTTTTGATTAACTATTTCTAACTATTTCTGTTAGCATCTCTACTCTAAAATCATGCTAATTATTTTCTATCTACAAGATTCTTATTCTACCTCTTACTGTACTCTGTACTCTTCCTTCACTAACCAGCTTAAACTTAATGGCCACTTACATTCACCCCTGCGCATTTTCTGAACTCCCCTTCACCTGTTAGGCTGGTAACATAAACTCAGCTGTCTACCTAGTCAATCAGCATGACACATGGTTATGTCTCAAGAAAAACACATAGCCACAATGACTGGTAGCACTTGAAAATCATGACATGGAACTTCAAGCCCTCATTTCTTTATTTTCTAACTCCTTTAATATCACTTATCTTCCAGAGGACTCTTTCATGCCTAGTCTCTACTTAGAACTGTATCATAGATTTTCCATCCTCATTATCTACAGATATTTACTTTTTTCTTGAAAAAAGGAGAACCTACACAGATTTCCAACATCTTTTCTAATTGACAACCAGTATCTTAACCCATATATTGTGAATTCCTTCCTCTGATGAGAGACAGACTTTTCCTTCCAAAACATTTTACTTTCCGCACAGAATTAAAAAACCAGTCCAATATCTAAGCATGTGGGTCCAGATATTCTACCATCTACTTTCTACATTGCCAATGTTTTCTCCAATGGATCATTTGCAGCAGTATAAAAATATGCTACTACTGACACATTTATTCTTCTTCGTTATAATAATTGTTGAATTGATTTATTTGTTGTCTCAAATTCCTCTTCTCCCATTTTCTCTTATATGCATTTCAAATCCACTCTAATGACCAAGTATTCTGTGACAACTTTCCTAGGCTATGGTCTCAAATATTCAATCCAACATAAAGGTAGATGTTGCTGTGAAGGACTTTTTTTTTTTTTAGATATGATTAATGTTGACGTTAGGTAAAGATTATTCTAGATAATTTGGATACTGCTGAGTCAATCTCTTGGAAGGCCTTAAAACTAGAACTGACACTTCCCAAAATAAGAATAAATTCTGCCCATAGACTATAGCTTTAGCTCCTGAAGGAAAGCTCCTGTTCTTTGGAATAGTTTACCTGGATTTCAGATTTGCCAGCTCAGACAATTGCATGAGCAAAATCATTGCAATACATTCCTTTCTATGTATCACCACTTACTGGCTATCTTTTTTTTTTTTTTTTTTTTGGTATCATCATGATTGCTACACCCATATTCAACCATAACTACTTCGAGAAATTGAGTAATTAATTCAATTATTTCAGATCCAGCACTCATTTTAGTTCCATCCTGATTGAGCTATTAGTTAATCAGTCCTGTTCATTGATAAAATTAAGTCATTGCTTCAAAATTTTTACACTGTTCTGATTTCCTTTCTTTCAGTCTCCTATGCAGGCTAGACCTTATCTGCTTGACCAGACCTACCTTACCAAATATTTTCTTTTTTCATTTTAGTCATTCTGATGGGTGTCGAGTGATATATTTCATTGTGCTTTTAATTGCATTTTCCTGATAGCGATTTAACATCATTTGGGCTTATTTTTTTAATGTATTTTTCTTATTTTCTACTTGATTTTTATTTTACTGTTAAGATTTTAGACTTCTTTATATATTCTTGATACTATTAGATTATATGAGTTTTATTCTTTTGGGTTACACCTATTGGTTTTAAAATATTGATCCCAAATTACATATATGAAATAAACCCTGCTTGTTCATGTGTATACATTCGTTTTATATATTACTGAATTTTCTTTACTAATATCTTAATGATTTTTACATGTATATTCAGTAAAGATAGAGTCCATCTTCTTTCCACCATTCAGCATTCTATTGCATTTTGTATATAATGGATAAGGTTGTAAGCTATACTTAGTGGAAATAACAAGGAAGAATACCTTTACTATATATTCGTGGAAGCAAAGGTCTTGTCACAACACCTAGGAAAAAAAAGTAGGAATATAGCTTAATTTTTTTTAAAGGAAAGGTACAGGCAGGAAGAAAAAGAAGATGGACCACTTTATTTATTTTTGTTTTAAATGTATATTTTTATTGTTCCCTCTGGTCCCAGGACACAAACCCACATTTTTAGTATATATGTGGACTGCAGTCAGTCAGAGCTGGCAGATCTAACCCCTACTCCCCCAGGGTGCACCACTCTTTAATTTTCAATCAGTATCAGACCAGTAAAAAATTTCCATTTATCTGTATTTACCACCTCATTTATGACAACCAACATATTTTAAGTGATATTGTTATTGATGCTTATAAAGATTACTCTTTTTCAGTTCAGTGGTAATTTAAAGAGAGAGGATTTGAATCTCAAAAAATAGATTTTAAAACCTGTTTTTAACCACAGCTGCATACCACTATTCGTGCTTCAGTAATGTCTACTTTTAAATATGGCACTTATATTTTATTCAGAAGTTTGAACAAAAAGCATCAATGCTATTTACTTAACATATATAAGAAAAAATTAAATACAGGCATTCTATAGAAATTATTTTTGGAGATAAACTGTTATAATGAAAGTATTAGTCTAGTAAGTGTTAGGGCCACATTAACTGATATAACTAAAATTATTAAGCCAATTTTATTCTAAAATATATGTGTGTATATATATATGCATATATAAAATTCATTTAAATGCAAATGAGATAATATGCTTAGCATAAAGCAAGCTTTAACATAATGAATAAAGTTTAAAGCTCCATCCTATATGAATTTTTACAAAACACCGTTTTAGTCTAACAAAAACATATTATAATGTCTAATCATGCCATGTGTTCCAATATTAGAATTACATCTTTCATAATGTAGAACTTTTCAATTACTCTTATAATTATGATTACTAAAAATGTCAGTGACCTGTTCTATCAATACATTTTTTTAATTCATTGGGTGATGAAGGTTATTTGCAATTTATAGGTTAAAATTATTTTTGTGTGAGCAACATTAAATAATACAAACCACTATCATATAATGCTTTAAAAATTAACTATTAAAAAACTAATATTTTTCTTCCGATTCTGATGATTCTAAAAGGTCAGTAATTTCTGTAATTTATAACAATGATTAATAGTGTTCTCTCATATATTCTTAAGAGACCTATTTTGACCTTTAAGTTTTCTTTCACTTTATCCCTCCACATTTTTCTTTCATTCACTGTATATTCTCCTAATTTTATAAAATCATTTTTTAACTCTAGGTTATATGAAATATAAGTCTCATATTCTTGAAACACATATATGCAACTTTAAATGAAAACCTGGTCATCCCAATTTCTCAACTACATTTGATTCTAAATATGACCCAGAGAAGAGCTCATTTTAGAAAAGTAGAGTCACCGCATCAGAATAATAATTCCATTAAAAGTTATGACAATATTCAAGCATACCCAATAATAGCTTCATATATTTGCATTCATTCACTCATTTACCAAGCATTGATTAGTGTCAGAAATAATGCTAGTCACGGGGGAGACAGTTATGAGCAACAAATATTTCCATCCCTACCTGACAGAGGATTTTTAAAGTTAATTTTGTACCCCATAGCTTATTTAACATCGTTTTTAAAGGTCCAGTTGTGAATATATATTAAATACAGCTGGAGGTGACTGTTTGAACCAGGAGTCAAAAAACAAGACAAAAACAAAAAAAACAACAAATCACGTGTCATCATCTCTCTCCATTTCAGATGTTTCTCCATCAGAGTTGGAATCATTCTTCAGACAAGGTCTATTGACATGGCAGGGAAATGTCACAGTGCTGATACGGGGACTCTGGGGTCCGGCAGCGAATATTTCAAGAAAGTATTCTTGAGCGTTAAAGTGCAGTTTTATAAGTTCATTAGACAAAATGGAGGAGAAAGAAAGCAAAAGCAGGAGATAGAGACCCTGGGCCTGGAGGGCTGCACCCATTGCTGTGAGATTCTTCCATTGATACCCCTCCTTTAGCCTGAGGAAGGGCTGTTGATAAGGAGGAAGTGCTTTTAGCATCAAAGACCAGATCATCTCTGCATGCAGTTCCAAGTGAGATAGGAAGAGAGATTTCTCAGTTTCCTTTTTTAAAGTCTCTGGTGCCCAAAGGAATTTATGGTTCCACCCTGTCAGCAGCTCCCCATCCTCCATGTCAGTTAGTAGCCTCCAGCATTTTGGTGGTCTCTTTTGGTGGTCCCGGCTCCTTGCTGTCTTGGGTAAAATATTAAGTGGATGATTTCAGGAATCTTTTTAGAGGGCTAAGCTTTGGCCTCCGTGGTCAGGAAAGGGGCTGTGTGGTGTGACTCAGACAGGACATCCATTCTGAACACTCCCGCTGTCAGTTCCACTAAGTAAACAGTTTCCCCTCTAAGCAGCCTGGTTCCTGGCCCCACCCTACCAGTCCCTGTAAGGAGATTACTTCTCTGCTATAGTCCCTGCTTCAGCCTTTGGTTTAGGCTTCCTGTTTCTAACTAGTGATGGAGGATGAAGTCAGGCAGTGACTGATCTGAGGGGGAAGTGAAGATGTGCCCTAAGCATAAAAAGAATAATAATGGTGATGGACAAGAAAAGCCCAATCCACTGGGCCCCCTGTGGGCTGCCAGGTGCATGTGGATCTTCCCACGAACAGCTGCCAGCCCTACTCAGGGTGACCAGCCGTGCTCATCCTGTGGGGCACAGTTTGGTTAAGGTCCCCCAAGAGCAGCCTGTCCTGCTGTAGAGCCGAGTCCCTGGCCTCAGTCTCTGTCCCTGGTTGGGCTGGGACCAGGGGAGCCCTCCGGAGTCAACCAGCCACTCCAGACACTGCTCCGACACCCCGTTGGGAGGAGAGACCTGGTGTGGCAGGAGCAGTCCATCCACCACCTTGAAACCGATGTGCAAGGGCCCCTGGAGACTGCTCTGACCCTCCTTTGACCTCTGCACAGGGCAGGATGAGGTTGTCCTGGTCACCGAGGCAGGAGGACAAGGCCCTGGGGCGACAGGGAGCAGCACCCTCAGGGCTGAGCAGGAGACTGTTTAATGTGAATTTAAGTGTCCATTGTGGGAAATGTCAAACCTCAGTTTCAAAAAGTAAGAAAGAATTTAAAAGAAACTTAGAAGGCTAGAAATGTGTCTTGTACCTGTTTCCCAGGGCTGCCAGGCATTTTGGACTCTCAAGGAATCAGATGAATGAGGCCAAAACAGGCAGCAATCTCTTCACGGAGACAAAGTATCATAACTTATTAGCCATATTGATACAAGTCAAATGTAGGAATAGTGGCAAAGTCATAACTAATGCAGTATTTAAAATTAAACTTAAAGGATAAATAAGATTTTTCCAGAAAAAAATGGAATATGAGGGACAAAGATTTAATTCCTAAGGATAATGTGTATTTGGAAGGATAGAAGTATGAATGAGTATGGTCTATACAGGGAATATGAAGTAGCTTTAAGAGGAGGTGGTAGGCTGAAGAGACAATATAATGGTGGCCACTTCATTTAAGCCTGAAAGAATTTGAGATTTTTATAATTAATAACACATGATTCTGGCTGCTAGCTAGGTTCTTACATTTTAGTTGAAGATAAGTTTTCTCTTAAAATTAGAGTATGTTCTAAATGTTATATTGGAGATATGTAAAACAACATATATGAGTTAAAATAGAGTTGAAGATGCAGAGCTCCAAAAAGCATTTCAAATTCAGAAAACAATCTTAAAAAATTATAGGACATCATTCTATGTGTAACCTTATTATTTCATTCAAAATGCCTTCTGCCAAATGACCAATAGTCTATCAGTAGTTCCTCTGACAGAAAATAAAAAGATTTGCACCTGAATGTGGTTTAACTTAAACATATTCTTCCATGAACTTATTTTTTTTTTATTTTATGTTTAATTTTCAGTACCTGAGTTAGGTTTCACACCGTTAATTTTAGGTCATATGATAATAAAGACATGACTCTCTGATCAGAAGCAGACTGTAACAAAGATGTGTTGAAAAATTAAATTATAAGCTTGACTGAACCCATGCTGTTGAAAGTCTTTTTGCTAATGGAATTTCAGACACATTTGTTTGCTTGTTTGAATCAGTCTTTTCTTGGTAAAATTATAAAGGAACTTAATATAGGTATTTCTGTCCAGCAAGAGTGGGGGTTATTTTTCATTAAAACCAGAAACCCAGTATAAACTTTGATGAGGGATAGGAGAGAAAGGACTGATTGGAAAACCTGGAATCCTTCCCTAACAACCTGAAATGGAGACACACCCACTAGTTACCCCCTAACCTTGAACTTGCAAGAACTGGGACCCCTGGGTACTCCCAAAGGGAGGTCCCTTCCTCCTGTATATAAGAGACTCCATTTTAACAAATCGCTCTTGCTCTTGTAACCCCAAGCTGCATGTGTGACTTTCCATGTAGAGTTAGGATAAGGCATTTCCCCTCGAATTCTTTCCAGGACAAATTCCGCACTAGCCAAAACTAGGTACGTGCATCACACATTTCATTGCTACTTTCTATAAAGTTTGAATGATTCTCAGTATTTATATTCCCTAATATTTCTTAAAATAAAAGAGAAATTTTCCTCTATTTACAAATGGAAGATTTTAGTACTCAGTGGTTTTAGTGTTTCCATATGCGTTTGAATTATCAACATTGAAAGGGGTACCTAGCTTAATGTTTAATAATAATAAACAAGTATCTAACATTTAATGATATATTCATCAGATATCATTCTATGTGCTTTTCATGAGTTATCTTACTTCATCTTCAAAACTACCTTTTGCTAATGGTTGTATCATTATCTTGATTTCTCATACAAAAAAAATGAAGCCAAAAGTTAAAGTTGGTAAGCCCTGCTACCTAGGTTAGAAATACTCAAGCCTCATGATCAAGATCAGGAGGAAGGGTATATTGTGACTGGTGAATCATCTGTATAATTATTGCATGTTTTATTACACAGAAGAGGATATTTATGTACTATTTATGCCCATTTTTTTTTACATGGAGTTACCAGCACTTGCCCTCAAGTAAATTCAGGAAAAATTATTGAAGAAAAATGGTGTTTACTTCTTTATTATTTATGTGTTTTTGTTTATGGGAAGCTGCAGACAGGAATGAAGACAAGAAGAGGCAGGAAGAAGTACTTCATTTATTGTCTTTTGTTGTTCATCTTGGTTGTCCCCCAGCCCTGGGACATGAACCTGGGTCCTTGGGATGAATGTGGACTGTGCCAGTCAGAGAAGGCAGACCAAGCTGCTTCTCCACCAGGACACACCATTCTTTCTTTCTTTCTTTTTTAATCACCACAGAACACCTCTAACAAATCCTTTGGCATATGGGAAATAGACTTGGTTTGTTCTTGTCAATGATTATCAATATTCCAGCAGTTAATCTAATGCTTGGCATCTAGGGCTGAGCAATGTATGACTGTTGATCAAATGTAGTTCCTTCTTCAAGGAGATGCTGCTCAGGGTCCCATCAAGGAAAAGCTGGTGGCATCTGTTGGTTACCTCCCCGATGTATAACAACAAAAACGACGCATGCACAGGATAAACTGCTCTCTTGCATGAAGTGCAAAAGATACTGCAGGTTGTTTATATAAAACATTAAATGTAACATTAAATATAGTAGTAAAGAAAAGTATTCCATGTTCTATTTTATCATGGTTCTATCAGACTTGAGAATTCTTAGAGAGCTTGCTCCTTGCCTCTGTCTCTATGTCTAGACATCTTTTCCACATAAAGCATGTTTACAGCTTATATAAACATAGTTTAGGAACCAAAGTTACAGGCAAATTGTGAAAGAAACCTACCTGATTCTGTGACATGGGTTTCCTAGCATTATATTCATTGAAAGTGGTTACCAAATTTAAGAAAACATTAATAATGAGAGGTTAAAATTATTCCCTATAGTTCTTTCTGAGACAGGAGACAAAAGAAAACAAAAAAACTGAAAGTCATCGCTTTCTAGTCAAGCATGAAACACGGAACGTTTTGCAGTTTGAAACAAGACCAGACGTTCAATCCCTCCTGTTTACTCTTGTTAAGACATTCTGACTCCCTACCCTGCTAGCAACAGCACACCAGGTTACCTTACCAGGATTCCACCCCCAGCCCTACACTGCACTTGGGACAATGGAGTCACTTAGAGCCCATCTGGCCCCCTTGTGTCTGCCTGTTATTGTCGAATCGGCTTATACATTCCATATAGCCTATCTATATAGTCATCTATATTTTTTTAAAGGAAAGGGACAGACAGGAATGAAGGCAAGTAGGCAGGCAGGCAGGCAGGAAGATAAAAGAGAAAGAATCATTTGTTTTGTTTTTCATCTTGCTTGGTCCCCCTGGCCCCGGGTTTTAAGCCTGGGTCTTTGGAATATATGGACTACATCTGGTGGCCTTACCTGCTTGGCACCCAGGATGTGCCAAGATAGCAATCTATACTTTGCAAAAGAATATCAAGTGTCGTCACCCTGAAATATTGTGACTCCTGATAATTTAAAAGGTATTACTAGTTCATCTCCACTCGCTCATTTTTCAAATATGTTTTGAAAGAAAGGTAAGGGAATTCTTTTTTCCTATGATATTGTTTTAAAGGTTTATGATTAAATACTCAGTCAGTGCCATTTCTTCATTGAAAGTTTTCAGATAAGTTAAAAGGAAAAAAAAATTAAATCTTTAAAGAGGCTAGAAATCAACGCAACTCACCATCACGAATGGTGACTCATCCTGGTAATTACTTGTAAAATATCTCACTGAAAGGCTGTAACATTTTTCAACTATCTGTCTATTAAACATTACTTTGAAAAGATTCAGATTTGTCAGTGAAAAACAATTCTGAAATCATGCAATTACCACACAGCTTTGAGGCATATCATCAATGTACTTGAAAACAAAGGATTTTCAACTTGCAGTTTTCAGCTTACTGTGTGCTTTGCTCTGATAAAAATGCACTTTCCAGTCTGTTGTTCCTCTTCTTAGGGGCTCTTTGAAAATGATACAAATCTCAAAATCTACAAATCTGTGGCATTGGGCTTTAAGCTTTTCCAGACTAGATTAATGATAGCAATGTCATGCTACATCATCAAAAAATCTCAGGTTTTCTAGAACGTGCCTCTCCAGTCTTATTTCTAGAGACTCCTATTTTATATCCCTGGTTCTACTCACCAGTAATCCCCAAGTGATACTATGGAAGAAAGCTTTCCTGTCCGACTTCACAGTGCATATGTCCTATATTGCTTAGCAATATGAATGCTCAATAAGTATTTGATTAATTAAATGAATGTGTTTTACTTACTGAAATCTTCCATACTCTCTTTCTCTAGGATGCCTTTCAAGTACTTCCTAAAGCAAGACTGATATAAAAGATATAAAAGATAAGCATATATTATGGCACAGATTCTGATCAGTCACCAAGAATACAAGCTAGTTAGAAACACTTAGTACAAAATAAGAAACCAGTTCTTCCCTGCTGACTCCTAAATAATTGTGTTTGCTATCATTACTCTCCCATTGTCTTTATTTTGCTTGACTTGCCTCTACTGCATTTTTTATATTATGTCTAAACTTAGCTCTCAGCATTTCCTTCTAACATATTCCTTGACCTCTGATCATGTGTGATATGCATTATTTTACTCACATATTATTTGCAACTGTTTCATTGAGGCAAAATTACTATGCAATACACAGAACACATTCAATGTGTGAAACTGGGTATGTTTTGACACATATATAACCAGTATCCATCTCCATAAACAAGAAAGCAAAATATTTCAGTCACCTCCCAAAGTTTCCTAAAACCAGTATGACATACTTCTCTCCCTCTTATCTTGAACCCCAACTGGTCCAGCAATGAACTTTTCTCTCTGTCCCTGTAGATTAGGTTGAATCTGTTATTACTTTATATAAATCAGTTATACATTATGTACTTTTTTGTCTTGTTTTTTTTTCATTCCATATACTTGTTTTGGAATTCATTCATATTCTTGTATACACTCATATTTATTGCTGAATACATTCCTGTTGTATAGATTCATACAGTTTTTATTTTGAAAGGCAAGGTGCAGGCAGGAATGAAGGCAAACAGACAGGCAGGCAGAAAGAGAAAGGAAGAGAAAGTATTTTATTTAGTTCATCATCTTGGTGCACTCGCCCCCACCCCTGCCCCAGTACACCCACCCCTCCACACTGCTCCCTACGCAAACCAGGGTCCCTAGAATATATGTAAACTCCATGCCGTAGACTTAGCCATTAAGCTACCAGGGTCTGTACTACAGTTTTAATCCATTTCCCTGTGGATGAACATTTGGATTTGATTCAAGTTTATTTATAAAAAAATGTAGATACTGTGAACTGTCAAGGGAAGAAGTGACCCAGGTTGTTAGCCTTTTCTTGCAAAATACGCTAAATTAAAAATTTCTATATGACTAAACTCATTTTGTCTGCTCAAGGAACATTCAAGACTGGTCTCTTTTTATTTACTTTTAATAATTCCTCCTTTTCTTCAGATAGAAAGGTAAACTGATTGTTGATTCCATTTTTCCCAGAAGCATAAGAATCGAATGTCATTTTGTACTTCCCAATTAATGGAGGAATCACAAATAGACTATTTTTTCTAATTCATGCTTATGTTAATATAATGATGAATGCTATAAAATAAGCCAGGTTATAAATAGTACCATCATTCACATAATTAATAATGTCTGCCACAAAATATTGAAATAGCAAAATTTATTCTTTTTGGCTTAACTTTCAAAGTGTAGACATAAATAGTTAACTTGAAAACACTGCTGGAAATTTTCAAAATATTCTACTTACTTGTCTAATATTCAGGACTTGTGAGAAAACACAATATGTTAAAATTCACATTCTTAAAGAAAGCTCTTACTTAAAGTATAATTCAACATTAGTGCATTAGTGATGCCAGGAGTAGTCAGGTTACTGCTTAAATGTAATATCCTGTCAGTAACTGTGCTCTTATACACGATGCCATTGTTTTTTTGTTGTTAACATTTTTCAAAAAGTTATTGCAGTGACTTTGTTTTACAAATTAAACTTATTTGTGTAGACTCCACATATGTGCAGTGTCCCTTCTCCTCAGATGTATGGCAACACACCCTTCCCTCCAACACATCACCAGGTGTTCTTTACCATTGTCCAGTGGGCTCCACCACCACTTTTCTGACCCCCACCCAATTCCATATTTGTCACCTTTGTTCTATTGCAAGTGTCCATGGGTTGGTTTTGATTCATCCAATCCTTTGTTTTGTCTATTTACCCTATACCTGTAAGTGAGGTCATCTTTCTTCTTTGGCTTACTTCACTCAGCATAACCTCCTCTAGATTGATCCATGTTGATTTAAAGGAAAGGATTTCATCTTTTCTAAGGGCTGTGTAGTATTCCACTGTGTATAAGTATCACACATGGTATGATGCCATTCTTACCTTTTTTCATTAATAGGTATATTCTACTATGCAGTTTTACTGATATATACTGACTAGAAAAAATATTGTGAATCCTATAGAACATATTTCTGGCATTTGTTAGTGGTAGGTTATTCCAGAAAGCCTACAGAAATTAAGTAGCATAAGTTGTAAAGAAATTCCACCCTAGAATTCTAGCATCTCATAGTTTTCAGTTTAATATGAAAGAATCATTAGACATTATTCAAGGTGGACAGTCATATTATTGGGCAATATGTTATATGATAATAAATATAAAAGACTATATTATAGCAAAATTTTGGATGCCATATTTACATTCCCGATTAAGTAGAACATTTAGAATAGCTGGTTGCTCTTAAGCAACCATTTGAAGGACCCATGCCATATGAATATAGCATAAAACATAAAAACACATGTGTCGATAGGTGAATGCAACATAATATTCAAGACAAATTCTACATTTGGAGCTTAAAAATAATCTGATGAATAGAAATTATTGCATATATTTTTTTCTGTTTTAATGCTTTACTGCTTTTTCCAATATAATTTTTAAAATAAATTGTATTTATGTTATATAGTTATATAATTTTATACCATTTCTATATACAAAGAGGATCAAAATTAGACAATTATACAGACATTTATAATCAGAATTTTGATTTCCCTCCTTAGCATCACAATGTAAGTCGTGCAAGACTATAACTAAAATGTATCTGTTGCATAGTGTCTGTCTCTGAAAACATGGTAAGTGCATAAAACTTTAAATAACAAATATTTAGCAAGGAGAAAAGGATGTATTTTCTATATCAATGCAATCTTTCTTTACACTATGAACTCTAAGGATAGTTTATTTTTACATTTTTCATTTTCTTAAAGAGGAATATAATTAATAATGTATAAATACATACTTTAACCCAAATTCAATAGAGGAAATAAAGTGCTAGATAAGCCAGTCAAAAATAAATTTATGGTGTGCCCCGATAGCTCAGATAGCTAAGAACAACCAAAAATGAATAATTAAAAATGCTGTTTCTTCATCCCTTCTCTTAGTACCAACCTGCCCTTCCTGTCTCTTCAAAACAGGAATTTAATAGATGAACTTGGACTTTATATAAAGTGTGGAAAATTGGAAATTCATATTCTAGCCCAGATACCTTCGCAGCTTCGAAAGACCATCTCTAGGTTCTTACACCTCTGTCCTCTGAACACTAGTTGGAGACGGTACACCAAAAGCTGCAATATGAGCTTTGCAGGTATAAGAAGAGACTAGCTCTGTCTAGACACTGCTTCATCCAATCCAGGCCATGAGCTTTATGCAGAATGAACATTAGAAACTGTTGACAGAAATGTGTGTGTTTACTAGGCTACGATCACATCCCAGAAAGATCATCCTCCCAACTCAGACCTGCTTCCCACTCTCTGTAAGTGCATCTAATTGGTAGATAGTAATTCATATCTTATAAGTACGGGAGTTGATATAAAATCTAATTTATACTTGGGTTAAGTTGTATGGCTCTCATAAGACAATAAAAAAAATTTGCATATTGTTTATACCTTGATCTGAATTAATACTTGCTCCAGTTGGGGGGAGTAATATAAAATAATTTTTGACTGTTTGAAATACTTTCTTTATTATTTTTTAAGTAATTCAAGTTAGTAAATAGTGGCTCTCTATTTAAAATTGAGGGTCATTCTACGTGCAAATCCCAGTTGAAGATTGAAAGTTGGAAGTAGTGCTTTTCTTATGAGACACCCTTTTTTGAATCAAGGTGCCTTGACTTTATAGACAATATATATAAAGAACTCTCCACCAGTCATTATACTAGGCAAATGTGAATTGTAGCTGTGATGCAGACAACACAAGATCCTGCAATAATTCTGGATATATTGTATATTTCATTATTTACTACTGGAAAAAATATCTAACCAAACCTAGACTTCTTCTATAAAGAGACATATGTTTTTGTCAGCGAGAAATATGTTTTTCACAAGTTGCCGGCCACAATTTAGACAGTGACACTGAGCAGCATGAATACCAGCGTTTCCATGGTGACATCGTTCAATGACAGTCATCAGATTTTTCTTGCTTTCAAGATGACCTTTAAGTCATTCGCAAATTATTCACATTAGAGTTCAATGGGCTCTGTGTGATTTTTAAATAGATTTGGACATATATAATAGTTAAATCTATAAAAACTAAATTGATCATCTTCATTCCTTATGGTGGAGATGAGTGAGTTTATTTATTGGTTAGTCTATCCTAGGTGTATCAAATGTAACTATACTTATTGTACTATATAAACATGTAAACATTTTGACAATCATTCCTAAATTATTGAAATACATTGTGTGTTCTACATACAGAAAAAATCCACAAATATTTATATACAGATATACCCCCTTAGAAGTAGTGCTTTGCTATAGATCTCAATTTAGGCTAATATTGATTTCCTTGATTAATTCAAAATTTTGTATTCAAATAAATAATGGATATTAATGTCACTTGACCTAAAAATATAAGAAAAAAAAGAAATTAAAAATAAGGAAAACATTAGCATTTCCTAGTTCACTGTATTCTTTATAAATTATAATTTAGTAATATTTTCATCAATAAATATGTAAACTTATCTAGGTATTTCTAAATAACTGACTCATGTTGTAGTGTTTAAGTATTAATATTTTCAGTCTTATAAAAAAAATGAACAATAACTTAAGAATCATAGTGGCTCATGTATGTATGCCCTAGAAAGCTTGGTTTGATTACTGTAGGTTTTAGTTTGCTTATGTAGAAAATATTAGTACTACTGTGGTTACTAATGACATATTTAAAATTCATCGAAGAATGAAATTTTTATTTGATTCATTTAATTTTTGATATAGTTCCATCAAAATATTTTTTGAAAAGTAGATAATAAATTCATATCATGAATAAGCAATATCCAAATGTTTTCATTGCCATAGATAATCACATTATTTGTTGTAATTGTATCACTCTAGCCTTTATATTTGAGATTTTTTTAAAAAATGCAAAAGCAATATATAGACAAATGCAGTTCCCTATGTGTTTGGTTGAAATCTCAGGAACTTCCTAGGTGTAATCTGAAATGAGTACTTGAATCAGTCCTACAAGGACAGAGAAGTTCTTCAGTTTTAAGCAAATTCTAGACAGTAACTCATATTGATGGACAGAAATAAAGAGCAGCAGACATAATTTTATCTCATGAATATGTGTTTAGGTTTCTTCTATTATTTTTAAATAGAAGACACACTGTTATAGGTTTTATTATAGACATGAGAGAGAATGAAAGACAGACAGAGGTAATATATACACTGATGATAACACAATGAAGGAGTAGAAACGGAGCTACACCGGAGGAAAATCACAATATTTGTATTTTTCTAGAATTAAGTCAGTAATAATCCCAAAGTATATGGAATAAGTTAGGAAGTGTAACAGCTACCTTTACTAAAAAAAAAAAAAAAAATGTATATCATAATGTCTAGCATAATCACTATTAAACTAAATAATATATTGTTAAGATATTAACATCATTAAAATAGCAAACTAAAATAACGATTTTTAATAAAAAGATAGCACTAAAGTAAAGCAGAACAAGAAAACTATAGAAAGCAAAATGGTAGTTACAAATCTGACAGTATCAGTAATTGCAGCAAATGGGAATGGAGAAAGCACTCCACTCTAAGGAAACATTTATCAGACTGAATAAAAATTCAGTACAGCTGCCCTCTCTACAAAAGCCAGACACACACTCAAAGACAAGTGAAAAATAAAATGGAAGAAATTCATATCAAGTGTATGTTAACCTTTAGCCTAAAGCAGCGATATTCATGTCAGACAACATAGACTTTACGACAGACCCCTGGATTCAAATAGTACTATGTTGTGTAAAAAGTGTCAATATATAGGGCCGATATAAAAATTACGAATGCACCTAACAATAGAATCCCCAAATAACTAACATGACATTGATCGAATGGAAAAATAGAAATACAAATGTTTACCATAATACTTCAACATTCCTCTTTTGCTTTGATGCAGCAGGTAGGCAAAAGATAAATTGAATACATGGATGAGCTGAAAAACATTATCAACTAACTTTGCATTGTTGATATTTATAGAACATTCAACCCCCAAACTAAAATACTTTTTTCAAGTGCGTGTGAGCTATTCTGTAGCATATTACATATGCATCATTTTAATAAAGTCCAAAACCAAATCATTAGCTGAATGGAAAAATCATTTGATTAAATGTAACATCTATTGAATATCAACATCGGTATACAGCATTACATAGATTTCTTGTTCAAGGCTTAACAATTCAGCATTTGTATATATACTGTATTGTGTTTCCAGTCAGAAGTCTGCTTTCCATCCCATCATAAAATTGATCCATTTTATTTCATTCACTCATCCCTCTTGTCTGTTCTAATTTTTTTTCTATTCTTTGTCAAAGAATTAGTTTTTGTTTTGTTCTGTTTTGAATTTTGCAAACTTTTTGCTAACTATGTTTTGTGAGGCACTGCCTTAAATCGTTCAGAGATCTCATTCGTCAATCATACCATATGCTCTATCATATCTAACTTCATTGTTATTTAGTGTTTTGAAACAAAAGAATCAAAGGTAAGCAACATTGCTATGCATTTTGTATGTGTTTATATCTGGGCATGAAAATAAAGTACGACTTTGTTAATTTTATGTAAATGAAGTTAAGAACATTAAAAAGGATAGGTTCTAAGTAATGACAGACTTCTTCAATCTCGCCCCTGGGGGTTTGAGAGCTTGGATTTAACACTTAGATGTTGTGTATTCAAAATTTTTATCCTTCTGTATGACATGATACTTTCTCAGTGTAAGTGTGAGAAATAGACAAAGCAACTCTACATCACTCATAATCACTTAATTACTAAGCTTATAATCAGAAAAGTTCTCAGAAGGTATTTCTGGGGTTTCTGTTTCACCTCTTAAAGTTCTTTTCACTTTCCTAATAAAAACTTGACACACAACAGATTAGCAAGAGAAAATAAACTTAATTTTCTATGGAACATGGAGAATGACCCAAAAGCCAGGTTTATAGAGTTTTAGACAAAGAAGCAATAAATCTGTAGAGAAGAAACAGGACATGAAATTCTTGGAAGTTTTTGTTTAATTGATTTAGAGAACTAAGCACAGCCTGTGTGCATAGCTTCCTCGCTTGTCTCTGACCTAAAGGATGTTTCTCCAACTCTGTGCAGGAGGGTTTCTTTCATGTGGAGGAGCTTGGTTTCCTGCAGAGAAAGAGGCAGTCAGAGAAAATTCCTGAGTTTTGGAGCAAGGGATATTAACAGATATCATTCATTCACCAACTACTCCTTTAATCAAAATAATCAAAATAATATGTTTTTTGAGAGCTGAAAGGACTTCCAGTAGTACAAAATTATAAGTATTAATTTGAGCATTATAAATCATAAATAAATTACTCTTTAAAATAGGCTGTGCTTTTCCATTTTTAATTTTTCTAACTCCCCCATCTATTTATTAGGAAAGATTTTAATTGAAATTATTTGTAAAGGGATGATTTTATCAAGATCGATTATGTAAGTTTCCAGCTAGATACTACTGATTGCTCTATATTAAACTATGATCCTAACATTTGCTTCAGGCCACATTCAAACTACACTGAATAATCATTTCTATCTGTAATGCATTTACTAATTGGTAAAATATGCCTTTGTCAATTGGGTTCATTCTAAACTATTTTCAGTTCATTAACTAAAAATATTGAGTTGATTTTTTCCAAATTGCCATAAATTTTCCTTGTCATTTAAACTTACCCTTTCCTTCGAAACAAGGTAAATCACATCACAAAGTAAAAGAGATCCTCATTTGCAAATCATATTGAGGATACTTTCAGTTATATTTATCTGACAGTTTGAGGAGGAGAATAATATACTGAAGATAAGGAAATAATCTATTTCTCAATATGACTTTCCCTATATGTTCAGTTACATATACTATTAATTTTAATGAGATTGTTTTCCATTTTACCTATGTAGAGAGAAGTCAGTTAGTTGAGTTTCATATGAACTTATTAGCAGAGTTTATATAATTAAAAATTGCTACTTTCTCTGTGTAGATTAACAGCATTATTTTACTGAGAGCAAATATTAGCTGTTGTCTGCTTCCTTTAGTCTTAACGTGATTTTTTAAATATTGATATTTCTAATAGTATTTCACAATTAGTGAGCAGTAAATAGGTACCAAGCAGTGTCCTACATAATACACTGTATAATTTTATTCTCATAAGAATTAACTCATTTATACTCATATTTGTGGTGACTAAGTTGTAAAGAAAGCAAATAATATCTCCAGAGAGACACAGTAAATATGGGATTGATCAGTATTCTATCTATCAAATCTTTAACCGGCAAGTTCGGCAACATAGGTGCTACCAAAGACATTTATCTACTCATTAGTGTATTTACCATGACAAGCCAACAAAATACTATAAAACCATCCCCAAACCAGGAATGGGAACAAAATTGACTATGACAAGGAAATAACTTGCTTTTTTTCCTAGAAAAATAGAAGACAATAAATGAGTTAAACTTAAGTGTTCAGATGAATTACTACCAAGTTATCTAGTGTCACAGTCATTTGTTAAGACTGTCCCTATATACAATGAATTAGACAAGGAAGATTCAAGTTAAGCAATATTTAAATCCTCATGAAATATACTAACAATTTGGAGATGCAAAGTAAAGGAATATTAAGAAGTTGTACAAATAGAGAAAAAGATAGCCCAGATTAGAATGTCAGGTAGACTTTCAAGGGAAATTATTGTGGCAAAATTGATACAAATATTGGGATAAGAAGGAGTGCTAGATGACCCCAGAAGAGTTCTGAGTATATTCAAGAAAAGCTAAACAATAGTTGTAGCTCTTACTTAGAACCTTAAAAAACTGGTTAACAGGTTGACATGTAGAATGCAAGACTGGGATAAACTGGTAATTTCAAAAATATCTAAAAAGAGCATTAACTTGGTGGTATACAAGACATTAGGCCATACTGATTATAAATAGGATTGTATTCTTAATGCTATTTATGGATTATTCATTGTAAGTGTAATAATGTAATTGATATTTGTATATTAATCTTATACCTTGCAACTTAGAACTTGTTATTCATTAGAATGATTTTAAAATATATTTCTTAAAAATTTTCTATAGAGATTATGTTAAGAACAGAGACATTTACAATCTTTTCTATCTATATACCTTTACTTTCTTCTTTTTCTTTTCTAATTGCCCTGTGTAGGACCGGAAATACAATGTGGAATAAAATAGTAGTTATATGACTCCTCCTCCTGATCTCAGAGTGAAATCATCAAATCTTACACTAGAAAGCGTGATGGTAGCATATATTACAAATTTTCCTTTCCAGATGCTATTTATTTATTATATCTAGTTATTTATCATTGTTCTACAAATCAATTAAATTTTTCCTAATTGTACTGAGTAACAAAAATGGACATCCTTGTTTTTCTCCTGATCTCAGCGGAAAAGCATTTGGTCTTTTACCATGGAGGATATGAGTTGTGGGATTTTCATATATTTATCATTTTTAGCAATATTGTCAAAGAAGCTTCTATAGGCTTTAATTATTGAGTTTTTTTTATATTGAAAAAGTATTAGTTTTTTTTCAAAATTTTCCATTACTTTTGAGTTGATAATGTAATTATTATTTTGTTTTCTATTGATACATCTTCTGTGTTATGAGGAAATTTGTAAATATCTAGAATGGGTAAAAATAGCCTTTTCAACAAATTAGCAAGCATCAGTAGCAAGTTTACATTCAATTTGGGTCTAAAAATGCAGTTTTATACTGTATTCAACCATTTTCCTTCTATTAAATGTTTCAAATGACAATGAAATGATGTGGTAAGAAGTGGATCCTAGGGAGACAACATTCATTTTAATGGATACTAAGCTTAAATGATAAGATCAGTAAGGTCGTGAAAAGCTGACTGGGTTGTGAAAGAACTCAAAATATTTCCTGTTAGGATAAACACTGGTAAATATGTGCCCTAGAGTTCTCTTTTTACGTGGTAAGACTTTGTTCAGCACATTTTAAATGATCACGTTGTAAATTTGCAACATTTGAAAATGTTTTAAAGAAATAAGATGAAATAAAATAGAAGCAGAAAATTTGTGTAAGTTGATTTACAAAGTACTACTGATTTAGAAAAGATATTTGTTCTGTACCATTTTCCCACAAACCCATAATTCCAGGTTCACATAAAATAATGAAAATTGCTTGAAAAATGTTTCAAAAGTTTTCTTCATCAAGAAACCTACGCTCAAAGAGAAATGCTATTATTTTAGATTTGAGAAATAGAGAAACTTATTTTAATTTAAAAAATTCATATAACAAAATAAATGTTACAGTGAGCTAAATGTTGACAGATCATTATAGAAGATGAAATAGTTGCTCTTAAGTAAAAAGGGCAAATTCTTATAGATAATAGTGAATACTATCAGTGTATTTAAATTCTACAAAAAAAGGTATGTGTGTTAGTAAATTTTAAAGGTGACAATGAAAAATTATTTTCTTTTGAAATATATTGATGATGTAATTTAATTTTAAATGTATGTGAAAATAATAAAAACCGCAGATCACTGGGTTGAGAGATACAGAGATATATGAATCAGATGAACTTAGAAAATATAAGAGGTCAGAGAGTTTAACAATGGCATTTGGGATTAAAAGTAGATATATTATGAAATAGAACTGAATAATATATCAAAGTCTTAAAAGCAGTGGTCCTGGTAAAAAAACAAAGAGAATTTGAGGTTAAGGACAAAATCAAAGTTGCATTAGCAGTTAAAAATTATTTAGGTATAATACAAACAAAATCCATGTAAGAGCTGTATCAGGGAAACTTGAATGAATGAAATCAATGAAGAAAAATTAAATGGAGATATTCCATATGCACAGATAGGATGACTCAATTGTCAAGATGTTAGCTCTTCCCAACTTGATCTAATGAGTCAATGGAATTCAGCCAAAATCCCACAAAATTATTCTCTAGATATTATTCAAACTCTTTCAAAAATTTATTTGGAGAGGCAAAAGACCCAGAATAACTAACACAGTATTGAATAAGTACAAAGTTGAATAATTGACAGTACTCAAGATTTGTTATAACGCTACCTACAGTAATGAAAAAGAGTGTGGTATTGCCAAAAGAACAGAGAGATCAATGGAACAAAATAGAGACCTGAGAAATAGATCCACACAAATACACTCAACTAATTTTTTAAAAAGGAACAAAGGAAGTATAATGGTGTAAAGATGATCTCTTCAACAATAGCACTGAACAAGTGAATATTCACATACCAAAAACAAAAAGAAAGAAATGAATGTACACAAAGACCTATACCAGCCCCCCAAATTAAAATGGATCACAGACCTAGATATAAAATGGAAAACTTAGAAAATAGTAGAAAACCAAGATGACCTTGAATATGGTAATGACTTTTTAGAAACATTAAAGATATGACTCCTGAAAGAAATAACTGATAAGCTGGACCTCATTAAAACTGAAAACTTTGACTCTATAAGAAATTTCAGTTGGATGAGACAATAAGGCACAAGTTAATAGAAAATATTTGCAAGACAGCTGATAATAAAACTGTTATCTAAAACATACAAAGAATTCTTAAAACACATTAATAAGATAAAACCAATTTTAAAATGGACCAAAGACCTTCATAAAAGATATACAGACAATAATAAGCATATTGGAAAAAATTACATCGTATGTTTTCAGGGAAGTGAAAACTAAAACAACCATGAGATACCACTGCTCATCTCTTAGAATGGCCATAATCCAAAACACCGACAACACCAAATGCTACAAGGTTGAGGCACAAAAGGAACTCACATTCATTGCCGGTGGAATTACAAAATGGCGTGGCCACACTGGAGTTTAGTTTAGTAGCTTCTACAAAACTAACAAACTCTTGAATATTTCCCCTTCAAGAAACCGGCCTGTTGCTCAAAAGGAAAATTAGGGAGAGTCCCTGTGGGGTTGGTCAGAGGAGGAAAATAGCACTATTGTGAAATCACCCAGACCTACTACCATGTCTAATCTCCAGAACAAAGCTTTAATTCTTTTTTAAAGGAAACATCCTGTAGTCTGAGGCTATTGATAGAAACCCATAACAGCTGCAAGAGAGGTATGTCAGTTCACCATCCAAACATACCAGATCTATAACCAGTATTTCTCCTATGTAAGGCTTGCAAAATAAGATACAAGACACTCAGCCAAATTTGAATTTCAGAGAGCTAACCAACAATTTTTCAGTATAAAAACATTGCATGGATTATTCTTATACTAACCATTACCCACTGCTTCTGTGAAATACAAATGCATCTCTCCTCTACTAGATATGTTTGTATGCAAGTATGTATTTATTTATACTATATCTAACAACCCTCTTCTTACAGGACAAAAAGCATAATCCTTAATTACATTGACTGTGTTTATCAATTTAATATGCATATTTATTGCAAATTTTCATGTCTTGCATTGAAATGCAAACACAAACACAATTCTTATTGAAAATAAAGTTATGCAAGTGCATAATCTATTAGGGCACTGGTTGAAACCCAATGTGACTGAGGAATGGGAAAAGGAAAAAGTGCTATATCTATGAAAGGGATGTGTAAGAATGTCTCCTAGTGCCAGCATTATATATAGAGGAAAAAGCAAGCAGTTCACAAGGCCCCTCTTCAAAGACCTAGGACCACGCTTTCTAAGGACCGCACTTCCTACCTAAGGATTATGCTGCATCACAACCTTGGGGAATGATGTGCACATCACTGACTACCCCCAAACTCGCAAGTGGCAAATAAAATCAGTTTTGAAATGCAGCACAGAGCCCTAAGAGACCGAGTCTGTGAAGCAGTGTAAGGAAAGACATAAAGCCAATCTGGAAACTTAAAGACAAGGGAGGGACAAATTCATACAGCTTTTGTAGTTTGCAAGTAACCATAGCAACGACCGGTTCCAAGCCCAGCCCAGCTCCCAGGTAGAGTAACACAGCTGTCCCACTCTAAAGGAAAGGCATGTTGTCTTGAAGCAGACAAATATTTTCAAGGTATCTACTATCAAATGCAGCATTTTCAACTTTTCAGTATAAAAGCATGTGGTTTAAAAACAAGGTAAGAAAAAAACACAGTATGTAAGACCATGCTTTAATTGAAGAGAAAATCATCAGAACCAACTGTGGATGTGGTATAATTGTTAACTCTCAACAGGGAATTTAAAGTAGTTATGATTTGTATTTGAGACACTCTGAATGCTAGACGCGCAGAGAAATGATAGACTTTTAGGGGGATCAATTAAATGCTAGAAATACAAAAATAAAAAAGACGAAGAATTCCTTTAACAGACTCCTTATTACAATTGACAGAAAAGAATCTGTTATCTTGAAAATAGATGAATAAAACCACCCATACTGAAATACAAAGAGAAAAGAAGATTCAAACAAACAAAAACACCACAGGGCATCCAAAGAACAATGTGAAAAAGTCAAGCACACATTTAATTGGATCTCTGGAAGATTGAGCGAAAGAGTAACACCTGAGGATTTTACTGGGGCTGTCAAAACTGGCTACATATTAAAATCCCCCAAGAAGCTGACTTTGGCATTTGCTCAGAAATTCTGGTTTGATGGACTGATGTCAAAGTAAAGGAGGACAAGGCATTAGCTGAGTACTACCAGCTGATGCCAGTTGGCTTCTGGAATACAAATTCTGGTCATCAAGACTATGCAGCTAACTCTTCCCTTTACAACTGGTTTCCAACACAATAGACTCTTCTTGATTTTGATACTACAATCTAATTAAAACTGTAATACTAAAATGCTTCCATGTTTAATATTATTGTGATCCAAGGTATTAATATCAGAGACAAGAAGTAAAATGTTACTGAGTGAAGAGGGCAGGAAAACCCAATTTAAAGTCATTAAAATTGGTAGCAATATTCTCTTTGTGATCAGTTGTACAGAAGTATGTGTGAGTAAAAAATTGACATTTACCCCTAGGGTAGCACTCTAAAAGACCAGTAGCACAGTAAGGAAAGATATTTCCAATACACGTTACTTTTCTTAAGTGAGCAATCACTATTACAGCTGCATTTATGCAGTTTTATTAGAAGTGCTTTCTGAATAACATTACTCAAATCAAAGTATTTGCTGGCAGTTTTTATTTATAGATTTTGTATATAAGAAAAAATAAATGGTTTCAAGCAAAATGCATATAGAATGCCCAAGTATAAGTTTTTGAAATGAAATGCATGACTCTCATAAACCTATAAAATGAACATGCATTAAATATTTTACTGATGTGATTATTTACTGAGGGAACTAATAAGTTGTTAAAACAGGTCCAAGGAAAATTTGGAGACAAGATATATATATATTGGCATTCAGGTGGCTCAAATGAATTTGTTAATAGATATGACAGATTAATATCTTACAGGCAGCAAACTATAGTGTGTGATGTCATCTTTTACAGGATGTAAATTTTATGTGTACCAAGTACACTTTATTTAAATTAATACAGAAAATAAGTTTGTATTTACTATTAGCAATGTAACTTAACTGCTACCCCCTTTGAATTATAACAAATTAGGGTCAATAAAGAAATAGAAGGAGAATAGGAAAAGTCAAATCCCTATAGAATCATAAAATCCCCTCAGGGATCCCTGGATCAGCAATAGCCAATAGAACTTTCTGTAGAAATGACAATGCTCTCTACCTGGTTTCTCCAATACAGTAACTACTCGCCAGATGTACATTATCTACCATGCAGATAATGTGACTAAGTAAATTTATGTCTACAATACTGTATAGTACTGCTCTCCACAAAACCCAAACTCCAGTGAAAGAAAAGCCAATATGCTTTGTCTACATTGCCACATCCTTTACAAATTTTCTTTATAGTATTTGCCTTGGTGATCATAAATAGTCCCCAAAGATTATTGTTAATTAAAATTGATATCTCCGTAGGTCTGCTCTGATTACTTTTAGAGGTATAACAGAAACTGAATATATGCATATACGTGTATGTAGGCACACTTATATATGTATAGTTATGCATATATACATACATATAGATATACATATTTATCTATATACCTCTCACGGTTTCACTTTTCAAATCAATAACAACACAATCTTGAGCAATCACAGTGTTCTCAGAATTAAGATATGTATCTAAAATTTTGAGGTTTCAATAAGAATTTCGAGGTTTGACACTTAAAAGCTTCTATTATTTGCTAATCTGTGACCATGAAATCAAGCCTTGCTAAATTTCATCTGCCATAAATATAAACACGGGCAAATTATTTTCTTCTTAGGGTTCTCAGATTTCCTAAGGTCCCTGGTTTGACAAGAGGTAACCTTTCTTAGTTTAGTGTGAGATTACAGTGCCTCAAATTAGGTTCCCAGGAAGGCTTGATAAGCACTGGCCAGACATTTAAAGCCAACATTTACTTCTTAATAGATTGTCACACCTGTTTCAATAAGAATCATCCACAAATGTGGCATTACAGTTATGGTCTTGACCACACAATCAGTTTGTCTAATTATATCCTGGCCAAAGAACAGATTCCATGTTGACCTATGAAAATATTTGTATTGCTATGAAAATTAAAGACAATTGAGTTTCTGCACTGAGGTGGGGAGATCACCGAGACTCTAATATGATTTTAAAAGTTTTGTTTCAGTTGAAAAAACAGATTACTAAGTTGATGATAGCTTAAGAAAACATTAAGAAAAGTTTCTTCACTTATCTCTTAAAGATAAGCGTGTAAAAGTATTATTCATATTTCACCAGTATGGCCTAAAATTGTCTCAGTAATATTAATACTTGCATCAGAGACCTGTACAAACACGCAGTCTTAAACTTACCAGTAGTTAAAAAAACGAAACTAAAAACAACTCAGTACAGTCCTCTCCTCACTCTGAAACTGTTGTTGCTGAGGACATATATACCTCAAAATTTTCAAGGAATCATCAAAATAAGCAGAAATTAATTTAGATATCAGTTGATGACCACCTGAATTTATTGTGGTAATTCATAACATCAAAATAAAATAGAATAATATCATTCATTGTTGTTTGGTGATACCTACTTCAAAATAGTTTGATTGATATTTACCGTACAAGTAAAGATGCAGTGTAATCATGGAAAAAACTTTCCAAGTCTTTCATGAGCTCTGCATTTTTGGAAAATTTCCATTAAGCATATATAATATTGAAATCACTTTGTTTATTTTACCTCTGCAAACTTAACCCAAGGAAGGATGAGAATACTTTCTTACTGGACAACCCTCCCCATGCATTTCTTAAAAAACGTTGTGGAGCTTTTTAAGAAATACGGCTTCAATTAAGCAAATCTACTTCTCTTTTCTGACACAATCCTTGGGTGAAAGAATTCTGAAAGAATAAACCTTTATGATTTTTCCAGTGCCACAATCAAAAGAGTTTTGATTAGAGACTTGGTCTCTTGATTAATTTATAACCAGGGGGCTTGAAGACATATATATGTGTACTTTTGACCAAAGTGATATTAAGTGTGTTTAAAATAACCATAGAAAGCAACATGTTCTTAGAAAACTGAAACTTTTACAAGTAAAGAAATTCTGTTTTGTTTTTAGCACAGAGGATCTGATAAAATGCAAGTATAAAAAATTATTTGGGTAACAGAACTTTGCTTTTTAAGCAAAGTATCTAAATTTTTCATGTTACAGGCAAAGACAATATAAGTAAACTAAGAAAACAAGAACACAGGCAAAGTTGCCAAAAGTCTTACACCTTTTAGTATTTTTTTCTTAGAATTAGATTCTGAAAATTACAGAAAAATAAACTATCCTTAAGTTTTGAATGTAACTTTGTTCTTATGTAATCTGGGAGAAGCTGGGATATCATTTTTGGATAAAGCTGATTTCTGTATTTTGGAATGACTATTCCTACCAGGACAGATTCAGGAAATGTTATTAAGTTATAATAAAGGTTTTCAATAAACAATATGAAATTAAAAATCAGTAAACATTTCTCTTTACAATAGCATCAAAATAAAGAAAATATTTTAACAATATTTAGTAAAAGAATCAAAATAACTTCCAATCTGAATACAGCAAAATCTGTTGAAATATAAGCATTTCTGAATTAATTGAAAAATATTCCCTAATCATGTATCAGACACTTAATAATTTTAAGATAACAACATCCCCAAAATTTGCAGATCTGTAGACTGAACACATTCATCATCGAAATCCCAGGAAATGTATTTTTTTCCAAAAATTAACATTTCAACCCTAAAATTTACATGGATACTCAAGAGACTCAGGAGAAACAAACTTTGAAAGAGGGAGGATTCAATATTCCAAATTTCAAAACCTAACGCAAAGCTGCAGTAATCAAAACTGTTTTACTCTTATGAAGGTGCCATGTGGATTTGAAAAATGAGAAATAAAACCTAATTCACAGTCAAGTGATTTTTGATAGGTGATACTATTTGTTAGTAAGGAAGTATCTTCTAGGATTCTGTATTCTTGTGGTTCAGGGGACTAAGATGCTGGTTTGTGAACTATTTGTTAGTAAGGAAGTATCTTCTAGGATTCTGTATTCTTGTGGTTCAGGGGACTAAGATGCTGGTTTGTGAACTATGAAAAGCCCGAGGACCTGTGTTCAAGACCCAGGGTTAGGATAAAATACAAAAATGAATAACTAAATAAATAAATATGTTTCTTCCTTCATTTTGTTTTCCTTCCTTCTCTCTTTCTTTCTTCTCTTAAAAAACAAATGATCTACTCAAACAATAATACCAGGACAACTGACACTGCAGAATGAAGTGGGTCCCTAGCTCATACCACGTGCAATAATGGTTCAAAGACCTAAATGTAAAAGATTAATCTGTACAATTACTAGAGAAAACACAAGTTAGTCTCCATAATCTTATATTCAGCAATGTCACCAAAACCACAAATAACTGAGAAAAGTAAATGGAACTGCAGTAAATTGCAAATGATTTCACTTTAATGGTTACCATCATCAGAATAATGACATAAAACCCTCCAATTGGAGAAAAATATTGACAAACGATATCTTTGATGAGGGACTTGTGTCAATAATATTAAGAAAACACATAAAATAATCTGTTTAGACTGTTTTCCAAAGAAGATACACTGGTGACTGAAAAGCACAGGGAATGTTTAAATTCTTGAACCATCAAGGAAATACAAACAAAGATCTCAATGAGGGATCATTTTACAGTCTCTAGGAAGATTAAAATGACAACTCTAGATATAAGTGTTTACAAGGGTGTAGAAAAATTGGACCACTCATACACTGCTGGTAAGAATGTATAATGAAGCAGTCACTTTGGAAATATATTTGGAAGATTCTCAAAAAGTTAAACATAGATTTACCATATGGTCCATCACTTTCATATTTTAGTACGTATTTAAAAGTACCAAAAACATATGTTCACACAAACTTGTGTGTGAACATTCATAGTGGCATTATGCAAAATAGCTATAAAGTAGAAAAAACCTGCATGTTCATCAACTGACAAATGGGTAAAAGCAATATGGTATATCCAAACAATGAAATATCACTCAGCAATAAGACTGGAAAAATAATTATGCTAAGTGGAAGACAGATATAAAAAAAGTTTGCATAACTTAAATGGCTAAATTATAACTAAGAGTAAATAATGTAATAATAATAAACAAGCAAAGGCTTGTATTTGAGTTAAAATGATTGATATGATGAGTAGGAGAATTTTTAAAAAGCAAAGAAAAATCTGAATCACTGGTGTATATTAAATGTTCCGCTCTCTCTCTCTCTCTCTCTCTCTCTGTCTCTTCATCCCTCCCTTCCTATTTATTCTTCAGTTACATTTAAACTGACTAAAAAACAGAAAATAACCAACTTAAGAATTATATGTTTGCAAATAGGCAAAACTTCATTTAAAAAATGGAGAAATATATCAAATATGGTTGAATATATTTAAAACATTCATCAAATCATCTGAAAATTATCTTTATGGCCCTAATGAGCTCAGAGCAGAAAGTATCTCTAACTAAAAATAAAATAAAAATAGAAAAAATATTTGGTAAAGAGTGCATGTTGTTATAGGTAATTTCAAGAGAAAAAGAGTCCAAAACAGAACATAGAAAAACAAAGGGAAATTGGAAAATCTCAGAATAGAAAAAAGTCAAAAAACATAAAAGAAAAGTACAAATAAGAAAATGATTATAAATGAAAATAAAATCAAGACTATTATGGACATCCTTGCTAAGTATTCATGCCAACATTTAAAAATATCAAAAAGTCTTAAAATCATTGTAGTTAAAATATTAGATAAAGACAGGGGGAGGTGTTGCATGAATATTTTACTATAACCAAAGAAAAATACTGAAAAATGTAAATGTAAAGAAAATTCAAGGAAATAGAAGGAATCACATGATAAAATTTTTAAACAGTGTAAAGGGGCTGACCATATTGGGAAAGTTTTAATGAAAATACAATTATCTTAAGTGAAATAAATCAGGAAGTAAAGACAAAGATTGGATATTTTAACTCATGTGTGGACTGTAAAGAAACAAACAAAAGACAGCAGAAACAGCTTAGACTCTGGCAACAAAATGGTGGTTATGAGAGACAGGGGGAAAGGTGCATGATGAATGGGTAGAAGGCATTGATCTGATGGTAGTGATCAGTGGTAGAACTTTGGTAGTGGGTGAGGTACAGAATATACATTTATCAATGAGTGAAGCTGTATTCCTGAAACTCATCAAGTATTGTAAACCAAATTATACATAAATGAAAAAATAAATATACAGTTGCATACACATAAAGTGGTTTTTCTTTTCAAGTGCAAAGAATCTCAATCTCATTCACAAATCAAAAGCATCAGCTACACAGTTCTCTTCTCTCCAGGGGTTCCTCTTTCTTTTTTTCTCATAAAAAGGAACCAAAATATGTACGTTTTTAGTTACTTCCTTCATGAAAACATGGCTTTAGTTGGACTCCCAGGTCTGTATGGTAACAAATGAAATATACTGGCTGTTCCTGGGTCTGTCTCTAGTAATGCACTCTGGATTGACTGGCACATTTAGCCTTTTCCTTTGAATCTTTTCTTCTTTCCAGACCTACAGACTTGGAGCTAGACCCCAGCATCTATCTTGGACAAAGAGGTGGCAATAAAGATGGAAGCCATGTGCTCATGACAGTCACAAAGAAAGTCAGTGTCTGTTCTTGGTAGCCTTTGGAGGCTGAACATTGTTTCCATGAGGATGATTCGAGCATTTGCTTTCTTTAAACAACACATTTCTGGGTTTCTCTCTGATGTAGTTGTGTCTTAGCCTAAATCGAGTGCCAGCTGTGATGCACTGTCAAGAATAGAACAAGATTATAGAACTGGCCAGCTGGAAGTGGCAAGAATATAAGGATGTAAATCTGCAGTTTGGGAAACAGGCCACCACCATTTTGTAGTGGCAGAATGTGAGGTCAAACTATTGCTTTTTGTATTTTAGAAAAAAGAACTATGATTCCTGAGGATGTTATATTACGGAAATTTATAAAAAATGCAGAGAGTTAGTGTGTACTGGCTCCATCCTGGTACTTTCAGCAAAACGCTGTCTGTGAGAAATAAATGGGGGCTGGAGATTCCCAATTTATGAAGATAGAAGGAAACACCTCTTTGTCAAGCGAGAAGCTTGCTGCTTGCAGTTTATGATCAGCTGCCAGGGATTCTGTGATTTGGAACATTTTCAGTCAAAAATCTATTTGCTTCTATACCATATATTGAATTTGTTATGAGCAGTGGCTGTGAAACTGCTGATGCAGTGGGAAATAATCCTTGTGCCTTGTCTACAAAGGCATGGACTTACTGGCAAAGATGGCACACTATTTAGAGACAGTATTGGGCTAAGAGAAGGACAATTAAAGGCCAGTGAATACAGGTATCAAAACTGACAGACTGTTATTTAGTTACGTTGTTTTCATATACCAAGGGCAAACCAAATAGCTTCCATCCACCACATTTTTAAAAATTCCAAATATTAAAAAGGTGTCATGTAGTCATGCCTGTAAGCTATGCCGCTGTGGTAGAAAGGCATATTTTTCCAGGGCTTTCTCTTTTTCAGTAACAGTCCTCACTTTTATTCTGTGTGGCAAGAAGTACTTTCCCAGAATTTCATTTCTCATCCTTGCTGGCAGTTGAGGTCATTAACTAAATAGAAGTCAGAGCTGGTGGGTGGCTTCTTGGGTAGACGATAGCGCAGCCATTGACCTACCTGGTGGTTTATCTCCTTTACTCTTCTGGCATTTATTTCTTCTTTTTTCCTGCTAAATTGTGTACTTAAGTGTTAGAATTCCAGCTGACACTCTAGACTCTACAGTTAGAGAAGCAGAAGATTGGGTTGTTCTGCTTGGCCTGCCCTAGTGTGTTAGCTCTTGTTCTGTTTTGCTTTGTTTTCTTTAACATATGGAAATATAAACATCAAAATTCAGTTGGTATATAGTAGCTTTTGCTCTACTCTCTCTTATTATTTTGCCCCTTGAGAATTCTAACATGATAATTGAAGTTTCATTAACCATTCTGAAACATGAAGTGAACTTAAATTTCAAATCATGTATGCGTGTGGATGCAATAGAAATACAGGAATCTGGGAACTTAATGTCCACAAGACAGCATCCTGGATACCTTTTTATCCTTGTTTGTTACGAGAGATGTACCCCTCTATCTCAGTGAAGTGATTTATTTTGGTTTTACATTGTGTGCCTCTAATCTTAATAAAAAACAATATACGGTCAGAACAAAATAATTTTAGCCCCAGATTCTTTCATAGCAAATAGCATGAAAATTATATTTTCAAAGATGTTAAAAAAAATAAAATTCAGCTTGAGGAAATGCACTACATAGTTCTTTGTAAAACATCAAAACTGCAGTCATGCTTAGTCGTGAATGAATTAAAACTTTTCTACTACCTGTTAAATTTCCTTGAACAAAATTTTAGTTACAAAATAGATGGAACTGAAATGTGGTTTGGAAATGAAGATAAACTAAAATGGCTAGTATAGTGATAAAATTCACAATGGAATAAAGGTAACACAAGGTAACTTGACTATATCAAGCATCAGGCAAAGCAAGGGATTAACCAGTAAAATAAACAATTGGCTAGGTAGTTGGAAGAAATTAGATAAGGAATGTCATGTATTACAGGACGTGAACAGATTTTATTTTTCTACTGGAAAACTGACTATTAGCAGAGTTAATATTCCATACCCAACTATATTGCATCTTTCAAGAAAGTCCCTTCAAGCCGAACCGTATAGAAAAGCTGAAACTAAAGATTCAAAATAGTTTCAAGTATGGGGAAAGACATGGATATATTAAAGCATTGCAGACATAAGAATGAAAATATAGAAAATGGGGGGAAAAAACGAAAAATCAGTAGACATGGTGGTGGTAAAATCACTTTATTATATGTAGATGTTGGTTGATAAAGATGCACATTTTAGTTATTTTGAAAATGATAACGAAGCAATTTGAAATCCAAAAATGACTAAATTCTTCTAAGTTGTTAAAAAATATGCATGTTTTCTCACCCTGGACAAAGCTTCAGAGAATCTGGCACTCTTCTGATCACAAGATCAGCAGATGAAGCTTAACTTGGCTAAAGTTTAAATGGGAGCCAATAAATCGGAAGTGGCAGTTATCCGCTGACCTCCTTCAGAGAGCTCTGTATCCCTTAAAGTCACATTCCATCTGGGTCTTCACAGGAGAGGTCAGGGCAAAACTCCACAACAACAAATAAAACAAAACAAAACATAAACCAATCTGTAAGCCAAGACCAAAGTATTAAACATTTGAATGGAGAGTCAAGTTCTATACATTGACTTGGTTCTGAGTGATGAAATGCTTTGAGCTGTAAACTCAGCTCAAATTCTGCTCTGTACACTCAGAAATCAAAATTTAAAAAAAATCTTAATTTTCAGCAACTTATTACCCTAGCTACATTTTTAGACACCGTTGACCTTGGATAATAACATTATTGAATTAATAAAATAAGAGCCAGACAAAGAAATAGTCACATGAATGATACATAACCCTGGGAGTGAAATATGTGAGGACATGAATGTCACAAATTATTGAGAAGTAGGAATCCAAATATCTGCCCAAGATAATGCTGGTGTATATTTTCATTGTACTTGGTACTTAGGAATTTAATAAAGGGCAGTCAACACGCTGTGGAAGCTTACAGTCAAATAACACATGGCTTCCCTCTCTGCCCCCTCTTAATTCTCACTGACAATGGAAAGAGCATTGTAAGAACATGGCAATGGAGCCAGCTCACACATCTGTCATACTTGAGACAGCCACGTGTGCTGTTGCTCATGAAGGCTAAAATCACATTTTTTTTTTTTGAGCAGAGCTACACTAACATCTCCCACACCTATTTTAAATCACAGATCATTACCATAAAGCCAATTATTTGGAAAAACTCAGAGACAAATTTGAATCAAGTGCACAGACACAGAAGTTGGAAGCATTCCTAAGTATTTTAGAAGTCTCTGCACAGTGCCCAGAATGACTGTAGTGAGAATAGACCACCCCTACGTCCAAAAGAGGGGTTGGGGGGTGTGTGTATGTGTGTAGGAATAGAAGATGATCTTCCTTTCTTATGTGAGGTAACTGTTACAACAGAAATACCCTCAGAAGTTGATGAACATGTCTGCCTCATGGATACATGGGAAATATCCAGGCAAAATGCATGTGTAACTTCCAGAAGTAACTAAGAATGCGGGATTAAATACAATCTTCTGAGGGAAAGGAGAAGAGGGATACAAGCCTCATAGGGAAAAGTCATTGATTTAGGGGGAAAATGAAGGGGCTCATAAAAGAATAGAAGGAATGTCTGAGTGTGTAAAAGATAGATTTAAGCATATGAAAAAAATTAGGCGTTTGAACACAAGTCCATTGGAATCAGGCAGTGAGAAATCGGAAGTGGTTAGGAGTGCTCTGCTGACAGAACCAGGAGACACATTTATATGGAGACCATGGGAGGTAAAGAAAGGACAGTTTTGATTCTACAGCTTAAAGCCAGGTTGGCATCTTATGACTGGTTGTCCTTAGTGTTTTGCTTTTGTAAATTTGAGGCATTTGCAGATTTATATTTGGTTTGCTCACACAGATCAGGGACCATTATATCAGAACCCCATCATTCTAATGGCCTCCTTGTTTGATTCATTTATCTGCTGTTTGTGGCAATTTTTCTGGGTGCACTATTATCACCTGGTGCTTGGCTATTTCCTTAACATGATTAAATCAGAGCTAACATATGACTCAGTTGTGCTTACTTTTAGGATTTCCCGAAGCTGCAAAACTCGCAGATCCCACAGGGCGATGGAACAGCCTAGAATGTACAACAACAGCGGCTCCAGATGTGCTCTTAGAGAACTTTGGGACTAGTCAGGTGAAATAGAGGAGGATATCAATAGAGGTCAGGAAGGACACACTGAATCCCCAGTACTGCACACCGAGACATCTCTGATCCAAAACAGATTAGAACTGGGAGTAGGCATTGTGGGGGTAAAAGGAAATGTTCCCCCACTTCTCTCAGGTTCTTCAGAGGCTGAATGAGTGAACAAATTAACATTAAGCACGGTTAAGAGAAAAGCCCAGATGTAATAATAACAGACATATGGAGAATTGACATGTGGTAAATTCTGTGGTTGCTGAGTCAGACCAATGATTTATATCCTGTGCTGAGGCCTGGATTGGGTACTGGAGTCTCAGGGGGAAAAGAAAGGGAGTCTCCACTTGGCAATAAGAAAAGACTCATCCCTTCTTTCACTCTAAAACTGTAGATAAATAATTCCCTTTTACATTCTTCTAGAGAATAAGACGAGACCATTTCTCAATGAGGAGAAAGGCGACAGCTCAGGTTGTGGCAGATGACGTCTTGGATTAAGTGAAAGACTAAAGATTTAGAATAGGAACGTCTGTGCCTACAGAAATGTCGTCCTCCACTGTCCTTGGCTCTTCATGTCCGAGTGGGATATGTACAGAATACTTCTGAGACACCTTGGGGTGTCATGTTTTAGTCTTGTCAGCATGGTTCTGGTCCTGGAATGCTATGCCCTTTTTTCCAGAAGTCTGAAGACATCAGAAATCTAATTCTACCCCTTTCCTCCCCTTCCTTTGGAAAAATCCTATAACCTAGTCCTTCTGTGGCAAGGCATAAAGAGGCATTTTGAGCAGGAGCTCCCTTCTTCCTTTTTGGTCAAAGAACACATTTCTTCACCCATTCTGACTTGTGGGCCTCCATCTTTATTAGCCAATTGGAAAGAGGAACGTAGGTAATGCAGTGGTGTGGATGAACCGTCTGTCTGAGATTAGGAGCACTCTTCCCTGGTTGATGAAACTCCAGAGAGGGAGATTGATAACAACTGAGTTCCTTTTAGAAGATTTGTGTTTCAACAGATAGGGAGAGTTCAGAGAAAGCCTTTCTTGGCTTTCACTGTTTTTCAAATGCTTTCATCTCAAAATAATCAATATGTCAAAGGAGCATATTTTAAGGTGGTATATTCTGCTACACTTAGCCATTAGCAAAAAGAAAAACGAAAAAAAAGGGAATTTTTTTTTTGTGTGTGTGTATAGGTGATAATTTTAATAGCTGATAGTCCTTCTCACTGAGAAGTTTCTGTATGGGAAATATGTAGCTGGAATTAATTATTCACTAAGCATGTTTGATTCTAATTCTTAACTGTGTCAAAACCTTTTATCTTGTTTTCTATGTAAAATAAAACCAACTGGGTTTCTCTCCCATATCCAATTCAGAGAAAACATATAGAGGATGGTAAGAATTTGTTCACTTATTCATGAAAGCAAGAGCTGCTGTGTGTCTTTTTGTACACCTGCTGTTGTGTAAAGAGGGAGAGAAGGAAGGAGATGAAGGACTGGGAAGTCTAGTCCAGAGAGGGAAATGAACATTACCACTGTATTAATAATAATGCACAATTACATTCATGAAAAGTGGCGTGAATGAAAACAGATGTGCCATGAGACTATGTAAGTATGTGGGGCAAATTTAAGCTGAACTCTGAAGGATGAGTTTGTGTGAGATATGCATCCAGTAAAGTTGAGGAAGCAATTAATCAGCCTGAGATGAAAGAGAATGGAATTATTTGCAGGAGTAGGAATATCAGATATGCCTTTTAATGTATTTAGTAAATAAGTAGATTATTAGGCAACGTGAAATAACATATTAGAAATGAGACTGTCAGAAAGGAAAGGTACGTTGCATTGTCACAGTGCCCTCTAAACAAGAAAAGAAAATGCATGAACTTAATACACCTAGAGAGTAATGTCAGTAATCCATAGTTTATTGGTCCTGGACTTCACAGAAATTCTAGCACTCAACATGGTAATGAAAGGATATTAGCTTTCAATACTAAAATAGTTTTGAATTAATTCATTAGACTGTTGACATTAGAAGCAATAGAACTATTTCCCTCTTCCATTATATTCAAGATTCCAGTGGGTTTAGCAAACAGTGTCACCTCATTAAGAACACATTTGTATTATTTTGGGATATGTCACCTGAATATTTACAGTTGTAAAGGAAATGACAGTGGAAAAAGCAAGTGATTTTTCCCTGAAAAAGGAATCGACTACAGCCAGGAATTTCTCATTTTGACATCAGAATTGATGGATTGGATGTAATTCCTGTCCAAAACAATAGGCTAAGAGATCAAGTACATTTCCAAGGTACCACAGAGCCATAATAAAATTCACTGTGTTTTGAGCAAACAAGGTAATGACTATTTTCCTAAAACCCTAACCTTCAAAGTTGCATTTCAATTCTTT
The DNA here is from genome assembly GCA_004363575.1 of Solenodon paradoxus. Lineage (NCBI taxonomy): Eukaryota > Metazoa > Chordata > Mammalia > Eulipotyphla > Solenodontidae > Solenodon > Solenodon paradoxus. Next base: position 271,606 of record RJWH01000661.1, read on the forward strand.
ATTTCATTTAATTATTTGAAATTCTACTTGAAAGAAGTGGTAACATAAAATAGAAAAAAAAAAAAGGATGGAAAAATATGGTTATATTTATGATGAAAATGTAAGTTTTATCAACATCCAGGAAAATATTAGAAATGAAAAACCATTAACTTATATATGTAAAAGTATAGTATTTATGATGCCAAAGTGAAGAGAAAACCCCATTTTAAAATACGTTCTGTTCTTCATTGTTGTATCGCTCGTCTTTCCATTAATAAATATTATTTATTTATTGCTGTTAAATCATCATTATTCCAGTTGCTTTTTGGAGAGGAACTGGTTCCTGTACTCAAGACATTTATACTTTAGCTTTGTGTATATAACTCAAGTAGTGATACCATAGGAATAGTGACAACTTGAGAATAGCATATATAATATTTAATTTAGCATTAGATAATGTATATTATCAAGTACTAAGTGGTATAAAAAGAAAATTTTAAGCATCCCCATCACAGAGTATGGTTCACTGAAAATCATTTTAAAGTACAGGTGTGTAACTAATCAAGTATAACACATATACTTTCATGCGCTTGTCTGTCTATGTGTTTGTAGTCACTGGATTTCAGAAATATATCTACCTGGTAGTATGGAATGATATGTTGTTCATGACTGAGTGTCAGGAGAGATATGTTAAAGTATAGTGTCTGCAGGAAGGAGTTGAGAGTGTGGAAATACAAGAAAAGAGTGACAGGTGATGTGGTTTGATAGATATGAAAGAAACTCTAAGATACCGCAGACTTGAAGGAACAAAATCATGTCTAAAATGATCCCCAAAGGTTTGGAACAGGAGCAAAGCAACATGTTTGTGATATAAGAGGCCAAGTGTTCCAGATTCCAGAAATATGAAATATGGCAAGGAAGCCAAGTAGCAGAAAAATAGAACCCACACTAAAAGACTGGTGATACGGTGTCAGGTCTGCAGAGCACATCATCAGGAGGCAACATTCTATTACTTTAACAGTTACACCCCGCTTACTCAGTCTGCTCATGGAGGTCAATGTCTGACTACTTACTCTTTGTTGCCATTACATAGAAAATGTTCATGACAGTCTTTAATAAATGAGAATTTGCTATGCAAACGTGTGCAACTCAGTACCACCTTTATCATTTGGGACAATTTCCTTAATATCTGCAGATATGAGTCCCTTTGTTGTAAGCATGTGATTAAACTACTTCATCAAGTCATTTTTAAGATGAAAAAAATGTATGGACAGTACTCACACAGTGCTGGCAGCAGGCCTTTATGTAGTAAATTCTTCCAGATTACCCCTCTTTCAGTGTGTATGATTTTGCCTCAGTTAAAGAGGTTCACTTCTAGAGTTTATCATAATCTTTTCTAAAACTGAGGTATGTGTAAAATTATTTTTGATAAGTAAAATGTTGTATGTATTTATGTGCATATAAATATATTTTGATCATTGTTTTAATGCATTTAACATACACAGGCATACAGTTTCTTAAGGTCTATTCTATGTATAGGAAATCTAAACTTGTACTGAAATGTTGATAAATGTAGTCTTAATATACAATGAGATTTTAAGTGATTGACAATAAAGAGAATGTTAGGATAACAGATTTGCTGGTGTGAAAGTGAAAGCAGGGATATTATTTTCACTGTTCACAGCTTCTGTCATGCTCACTGAGTGGCAAAAAACAGCCCTGGTTTGCTGGTCTTGCTCATACCTTCAACAAGCAGCTTTTTTATATGAGACTCTACATGTGTTACTATGGTTAATCAGTGAGCAAGCTAGTAGAAGACCAGCTCTGTATTCTATGTTCTAACACAGAAATTACGGAACATGCACAGAAAAAGTGGAATAGGGTTTATTATGGAAGGACATACATGGGACAAAAGGAATACTCTGCTTATTTTTATTTCCTCACATAATGAAATTCCAATGATGTATGAATTATGTGAGACAGACTGAGATATCATTTCAGTACTCTAAAATGAATATAGCATTATACACAAAATAAATAATAAATATTCCTATTAAAAATAATTATTTGGTTATGCTAACTTAGTGATTGAGAAATTATGGATAAATCTAACAACCTTTTTTATGACTGCTTTAAATCTCAGTCTACTCTAATTCAGTGTGCTTTTGGTCTATATCTGCCTTTTCCCACAAATTTTCATAGATACTTCACAAAAGAAAAACAATTATTATGCAATTTAACATAAATGATGTACTATATAAATATCTGACAGTCTCATGTCAGCCATTTTTTAAATCTAGAGCACCTACAAATAATATACATAGCATATTGTTTACATTCATATAATATTTTATAAAGGTTTAGAACAAATATGCATACATATACAATATATAAATATATATACAATCTACCTATAAATATATATGTTATGTGTATAATATATATATACATATATGTATATTCATATATATGTTCCTGAACCTTAAAGATTGCTACTTAATATTAAGAGTATGAGTGTATTCTAATTATACCGGAGAATAGTTTTGTTCTAATTGTACTGTTTATATATGAAGACAGAACAGCTTGTTTTGATAGAATGTGTGGATATCCAATGAAATGCTGGTTAGGCAGAACTTTGCTGGCTTACAAAATGTTGATTAAAAAATTTGATATTTTCATCCAAAAATCTTTATCTTCATAGAATAAAAATTCATCTTCAAGCAAAGGGTCAAAGGATATTTTGCTTGATGGCAATTAATTTTAGTTAAGTAATTGATTCATGTCTATCCTCATGACTAATGCTTTTCCTAGTATATATAGCTATCATAATGAGAGAACCTGTAAGTCCTCAGTATACTTTATCCCTTTTAAATTGCTGGATGGAAAGATCTTTTTATTGATATACATTGTACAATACTGAAATAATTTGTTATTAGTTTTCAAAAGGATAGCATACTCCAGGCAAATTTCAAAAGGGAACTATGCAAATGACATGGTGTATTCAATAAATTCCATAAAGTACCCAATAGAGAGTAACCAAGATAGAGTGCTCTTAGAGTGTATCAATATTTGTAGTTCTTTGTTTCTTTGTTTGTTTTGTTAATTTTTTTAAATCATAAAGCACCCTAGCTGGGTACAACAAAACAACATTGATATCGAGATAATGAATAGACTTTGCCTTTTTATCTTTCAAGTTAATGGCATTTCCCTTCGATCTGTATTCCTGCTCACACTCTGTAGCCTTTTACCCAGAGAGCAAGATATTGCGATAAAGTAGTAAAATTCACAGATTTCTTTACATTTACATTTTAAGATGTAAACCACAGTGCTTTCATTTTATGTGCAGCTACATTTGCTGCAAACCTAACTTAGTAATATGTCAAAAAGGCTCTAGAGGAGTGTCCTTGAACTTCTCCAAACAGGGCCCAATGGCATCCAAAATGGTACTGCCCACATTAAAATGTAAATGAGCCTGCAGTAACTGCAACCAAGATCATTTTATACAGGTGTTTAAATATAACAAGACCTTAAAATCTACCCTTCAGGGAGACTGCATGTACCAGAGCTGCTGAATTGCATCTAGGTATAATGCTTTCTCTATACGTGCTTTCATTGCTCTTGTGTGGTTTTCTCTGAACTCTCCAGAAAATACTCTGCTACATTAAATAAAAGAATAACTTTTCAAGACCGAAATAAATATGTTTCAGCCACCCCCCAAAAAAAAAACATACATTTTTAGAAATACTGATGTATTTGAAATCGATGAATACTTATTGAACAATTAAGATATCATAAAAACGAACGTGCTCTCTGCTTTAGAATGGCATATATTTATTTAAAAAAAAGAATGAGCACGTTGCGTAATTTTTCTTATGAAGAGAAGAGCTTTATCGTTTTTGTTATCCTAGTGTTATTTTATTTATCTCTGATTCATATACTATGTGGTCAGATTATCTGAGCTTGATGGGCATATGTCAGTACCAAGGTGAATTAACTGATCTCCTGGCAGTACTGTTTTTCATGCATATTCATCAGGCATGATGCATAACGCAGTTTCTAATCTCTTAAATCAGATCCTGCACAGGCACACTAAATGTAAATGCAGTCGGCCTCATATAAGATATCATTTTCAGTGAATATAAGAAAAACAGTGTTTCCAGACCGGGTTACTTTATTATCAGTGAGAATGAATGAACTTTATTTTCCCTCTAAATAAAGCCCCAGGATGTCAAAGGAGGACAGTAGATTCCAAGATACAAGAAAAGAGATTAATTCTCTATTATTTGACATATCACGTTTAAAATGTTCATGCATTTCTGGGTCTTGTTACCTGATAAATGTCAAAGAAAGAAAAATAGAAACTGCCCTGGAATTCTGAACTCATCAATTTCCTGCTCTCGGGGTGAGATTTACAGCTCCTCTGGTACCAAGAGTGAAAAGAAACACAAACAAAAAAATGCTGATTTTACTAAACAGATATTTATAGCCCTAATTAACTCTTAGCTAAAATCTTTTAAAACTTTATGTAAATACTACTGCAATTTCAAACTTTAGAGAAAATTTTTATCAATAAATTCTTCTCTATCACCTAGTTTTCTTTTTTATTTAGCTAATTTTATTGACGCACCATTGCATCGTAACATGGTATAGGTTTCAGGTGAGCGTCACCATAAATCAACATCTGTATCAACTACATTCAGTTCACCACCTCCATTCCAGCTCTCCGTTCACTATGAAATGGGTCCTATCCTCTGTCGTCCTTACCTTCTTGTAACCACTAATTTGTTTTATTGATTGGAAGTCTATTTTCATCTGATTTAGTTCAGTTGTGTTCTCAGTTTCTCTATGTACCACATGTGAGTGAAATCATATGAAGACTGCTTTTCTCCTCTGACTTATTCACTTGGCATAATCCCTTCCAGTTACCTCCAGGTTGTCATAAATGACAAGATTTCATCTATTTTAGGACTGTGTGGTATTCCATTGTGTGTGTGTGTGTGTATGTATATACATATATGTATGTCATCTTCTTTATCCATCTGTTGATGAGCAATTATGTCTGTCACCTATTTATCTCTCTAAATGCCTATTGATCTCTCTATTAGCTATCAATCCAAGTAGCATCTATATCACTACCCTAGCTTCCTATCCACCAGTTATCTATATCTTTCATTAATCTAGCTATCCAAGGAACAATCTATGCATCAGTTTCTTTCCTTGGTTTCTGGAATTATTTTTTAAGACTTTATAGTTAACCTCATCAGCTTCCAGTGGGATAATGAGATGCATTCAGGATCAAAGCAGTCAAAACTACATTGACAGGAATATTTAAATGCATTTTAACTTATTCACCAATATAATAGTGGTATTTAGTACCTCTTTTTATTAATTCTTAGACTAATTTCTATTTTTTCTAACAAAGCTGCTGCTATAAATAGTAGTATTCCCAGAGCGTAGATTTAGAGGTTAAAGGACTGGTATGTGTGGTTTGGCACTGATCCAATTTATTCCTCTTAGGATTAGACTATTTGCCCTAACAATATGAACCCCTCACAAACTCAGCCATAATGGCATGGGGTTTGCAGACTTTGAGTAAAATATTCCTTCCCTCAGGTATTCTTAAAGCTTTCCAAGTGTTCCTAAGAAACCAATTAAAAAAATTAATTCTAGCCATAGTGTGAACTTTTTTCCAAATATGCTGTGGTAGCGCAGCTGGATATGTGAACGCGTTGTCACACACGATGTCACCCTGTATTGACGCGTGGCCAGTCAAGACTGTGTTGACATCCAAGGCTGAAGTTGTAGCTTCTTTCTGCTGATGGATTGAACTTGACACAGACCCTGTCCCTAAGGCTTTAGATGCTATAGCTGGGTCTGTCCAGAGAAAAACTGATCTTTGGCCTGGTTTGTTAAGTGTTTGGAGGAGATGTTTAGAATAAAATGCAGTGAGTAGTTCAATGTTTAAAGTGTAAATTGTCAATATAGATGCTAGTAGTTCACAGAAGATGATTCCAGTTTCCATGGGGGAAGTAGAGAGAATTCTAGAGCTCCGTCCATGTTCCTCTAACAATGGTTCAATCAGTGGCCTGAGATAAAAAAACACTTGAGATAACAACTAAAAAAAAACAAAAACTCCAAATAGGACATCTATTCTCTCCGAATAAGAAGTGTTCCACGCTGCTCTGAGAGTTGAAGCCCAGGCCTGAGCCCACAGCCTGGGGGCTCCTGGAACCAGTGTTGTTGCCTAAAGACTCCTCTTTCACTCATCACCTGATATTCCCTGGAATCCAGACTTTCACAAATAACACAGAAGTGGGTGCTTATCAGGAATAAGAATAAAGAAAATAATCATCAGATACAAATTGCTCACCCATATAATCATGTAGTTTATTTTACAAACATTTTGAGAGTGATAGCAACTCTATTTATAATGAATTTGACCAGAATTCACTTGGGTTAACCAGGGCCATGACTCTTTAACAAAAACAAAGAAAATACATTGGAGATTTCATTTTGGGGGCTCTGTCTGCCGTGTGTTTACTTGGTTTATTCAGCCTGGCTTCTCTCTCTTTTTCATTTCCTATCATTTCAACTCTTTGGAAGAATTGTCCTGTCAATCAAATCTAAGTTCCTTGAACGGGGATCCTGACACTATGCCTATCAGTCTTAATTCTTTTGGAAGAGTAGATCCTATTTAATGATAACAAATCTACCCATTGGTTATATTACCTCTTGGGCATCACTAATTTAGGAGGGAAATGATTATGGCTTTTGTATTTATTAATGTATCCTCTGTGCATTTTACAGTGCTTGCAAAGGAATATAATTGACAAAGGAATGATTGAAGTCGCGTATAAATGGTAGTGCTTGTTTTTTGTCCTTTGCAAACCTGTCTTTACATTCCCTGCTACAGTGAAACTGCTAGAAAACCATTATCTATTTTGAATCAATCAATATGTTTTCACTTCATATATCCAATTTTGGCCCTCAGCTATCTTTCAATGATTGTTCAATACATGACCTTATAATTCTCTACTCCCTTTAATGCTTAGGACATTGTTTAGCCTGACAGAGAGAAAAAATATTTTATGTGTGAGATCAAAGAAAATCTATGACTACCCATAGAAATAGTGATTTTACTCCTTAGGGATAATGACAATATTGTAATTCACCATGTAGACATTTTGTTTTTATTTCAAGCATCACTTAGTAGGAACAATTTCCAGCATCTTGCTGTAACACTCTCTTATCGACTTTCTATTTTAATTCCATATGTTGTTACTCTGCCATTTTATTATTTTGTTCACACATTTATTTTATTGCTTGTTCTCTTTTAAACAACTTTAAATTATCTGTGGAATATAACAGGGAATATAAAACGATAAGTGCTTCATAATTTCTAGCCTATAGTAAGCACACAATAAATGTCGACTTCATTCCTTTCCTTCCCTTACTCTTCCTTTCACTAACAAATCTCTCCTTCAACAATATTTCTGGCTTATTTTCTACATCTTTCCATAAGAATGTGATATATGCCATGCCGTGGTGGAGTAGTGGTTAGGTCCACCACCTCCAGCCAGGCACATTCCATAAACATCCCAAGGACCCAGATTCCTGTCCCGGGGACAGGGGGATCAACCAAGATGAATAAACAAATAAAAATTCTTCTTAAGAATATGACAAGAAAGGTCTCATTCCTGCACTTACAGAGACTGATACCATTCTCTCGACTTTTCAGTTTGGTGGATTAAAAGGTTCTAACTAATAGGAGAAGGAACTAAGTTACCTGAATATGACAAAATGTACTTTCTTCATAGTGTATATGCATGTAATCATAAAAAAAAAAAAATGGTTAAGTGCTGGTAACAGATCAATGCTTGCATACTAATTGCTGGGTTAATTCTCTAAGGACTTGGAAGTCCAAGCTGAAATAATGATGTGGTTTGTTGTGTGTGTGATCACTGGTCGTGCTCTGGATGCTCTGATGAAGTCCCTGACTGGTCCCTCATCAGGTCATTTCTCAAATTGCTCAGGAAAATTCTGTCAACTACTTCCACAGCTGTGCTTCTCATTCATGGTTGTCATTGTCCTCCTTGAAGGAGTCCCATTCCAAGCATTAAATCATGTCACAGCATGGCAGCTCCATAGAAGGCCCGCTCATCATGCCATAGAGAATGTTCTGAACCAGCCACGCTGAGCTCATGGAAACCCTGATTACTTTTCCTGTTGCAGGGAATCTTGTTAGTGGTGATAGAGAAAGCGCTCACCTTTTGACCAGAGAGGCTTCCCTCAACTAGTTCTGCATATACTGTTGATTGCATTTCTGAGGTGGCCTGAAGTATTTCCAGGTAGAGATCAGTCCATAGCATGTGCAGCTCAGTTTTCTCACCAGATTCCTATTGTTCTTTTCCTCCTTCCTTCTTCATTATCTTCCATAATATTTGACGCAAAAAAAGCCTAGACAGAGATACTTAAATTTTGCTCTGCTTACTTCTTCTTGTTCTACATAATGGAGTTCTAATTCTTTCTTTTATAGGTACATTTTTTATATGTATTTTTAATTTGTATGCCTTTGTTGTTTATTTAAATTCTCAATCTTTTGTAAACCAGACTTCAATTTTTATTTTATATGAGGTCAAATTTTACTTAGAATAAAATGCACAGATATTGGGTATACAGGTGAAAAGTATTAAAATTCCTATCACCCAGAAAGCTCCTACATGTTCTTTTTGAGTGAAGTGTCCATTCTGCTAAAGTTACGTCTACTTTACTCCATTTTATTGTTGTGCAGAATCCATGATATGGATAGACTGCAATTTAGTTTTCCATTTTCCATCCAATAGACATTTGCTTTGTTTCCAGTTTAAAGTTGTTGTGAGCAAAGTTGCTACAACAATTCCATTACACGGTTTTGTGTGAACATGTGTTTTCCTTTTCTTGGATAGATACCTAGAATTAAGAGCTGCTGGGCCATAGGATATGAGCATGTTTAAATTGATAAGAAACTACCAAATATGTTTTTCTCAAAGTAACTAAATTGTTACGCTGCAGGCAACAACATGAGAGAATTTCAGTTGGTTCACATCTTTCCGAATCCTGGTATTTTCAGCCATTTAGTTTTAGTCATCCAATATACATATACCTGAATGTGTGTATATATATGTGTGCATATTTATATATATATATATATATATATATATACATATATATATGTCTGCATGTATTTCTTTGCAGTTTTCTAATAATGATCTTAAGTATGTTCTTTCATTGTAAGGGTTTGCTGGTCACCTATTTTTGTAAAGTGTTTAGTTACCCCTTTTTTAATGGGCTGCAATTCTTTGTGTATTCTTTATCAGCAATATAAAATATAAAGATTCTCTTCAGGTTATGATTACAGTTTCATTTTGAATAATTTATTTGATGATCATAAGAGTTCTCTTAACTTAGAAAGCCAAACTATCAATATTTTTCTTCACAGTTAGTTTTGCATCCTGAAGAATCTTCATCATATGACAAATGTCTCTCATATTTTCTCCACAAGTTTTATATATATGCTTTCATATTTAGGTCTCTAATTAATTTTGATTTAATTATGACATGAGTTTGTGTCAATATGAATTTACTTCCATTCATACATCTCGTTCTCTCAAGACATTTTATTGAAAAGTTTCCTATTGCCCAAATGAGTTGCAATGTGCATTAATCATAAATTAATCAACTGAAGCCATATATATAATTTTTTCCTTTAACATCATATTTTTAATATAGTTACTAATCTTTTGAAATGTATCACAATTTTAATTGCCATAGTTCAGTAGTTAAATTTTGCCAGATTAATCTTTGGAGTTTTTCTTGACTATTCCAGATTCTCTGACTTTCCATGTAAATTCTAGGATCAATTTGTATGAAATAACAGAGCAGGCATTTTTATTGTGGTGCCTTTTTATCTGTAGATCCTTTTGTGGAAAGTTGACTATCCTAATAATATTGAGTCTTCTTTTCTTTGTGTCTACAAACATTGTACAATAAGTCTTAACATCTTTAATAGGTTCTCAGAAATGCTACTTTAAGCAAAATGTTGTTTAATAAAAGCAGATCCTTGAGTAACCTCAGTTCAGTGTTGACAGGACTTGTTTCTCTCTCATAATCATTATGATCAAAAGACAGAACAAAAGGACATTGTTTGATACAGACTTCCTGTCTGTATCTCTATGTAATTGGATCTTTAAAAAATTTCTCTTAGTTACGATTTTGTTTTGGTTTTTCAGGGTACTAATCCTAAATATTTTAGTTAATTTTACCTATAGATGTTTAATATACTGTAAATATTTATACTCAATTTATGCTTTTGCAAAGCATGAATTACCACAAATGTAGTGGCTCAAAGACAATCAGTTATTACCCTACCTTTCCTATAGACCAGAATGCAGTTCAGTGTGACAGAGTCTTATTCCCCTTTTTTGCATCTTTTTCATTTTCTCTTTATATTTGGTTTTGTGAAATTTGAATTTGCTCTACCTAGTTGTAGTCTTTCTTCCTTATTTTCGACCAGGGAGTTAGTCTCAGAGTCTTTGGAGGAGGTGTCTGGACAGTGTCATCTCACTGAGCATGCATGCTTCTTTCTGCGGGCTCTCTTGTGTAGATTGAAATCATTTTAATTCCACATCAATATAAGATATAAAAGTGATGCTTCCAAAAAGTCCAAGGGAAAATTTCAATAAAAATACCCTAAAAATACTGCTTTTTAAAATATCTAAATGTTTAAAAAAGGATTAAAAATATTCCAAAGTGATATTAGAAATACACATACAAATTAACAGCAGAAAAGTTGCATCTATTTGTATTAATTTCATTTTTAAGAGCATTTTGAATGTCTATTATGGTTTTGAAATTTTAGGTGGTGCTGTTTCTTGATATCTTTAGTACCTACTGATTGACTTATTTGATTGCTTAAAATTTTTACAACTTGGTTCTCTCTGTACAGATAGAGAAAGATGGTATGGAGATGAAAAGTATCAAATTAGGAAGTTAAATCACTTTACTAAAAATCAACTTTAGGTTATAGATTCGTTTTGCATTTATTACACATAACACTCACTGAATCCTACACACAAATACATGTATTTCCATGAATAATTTCATTCTTATAAAAAAATGACAAACCCCCAAATCAAATACTAATCTTTGAGGAGAAATATTGTCGATTTGATTTAAGCAGTCAATTTTTAAATGACCTTCTTTGCAAGAGAAATTTTATTATAATTTCTCTTCAACAGAAATAACATTTGAAACAAAAGAAGAATTTTTAAAAAACATTTTCTGGCACTAATAAATTATCAGAAAGATACTGAGATAAAACAGTATTACTAAAATGGTATTAATGAAATGGTCATTTTCTAATGCTGTTCTTTATTCAAACTAATAAACAAGTAAATCTATCCCTTTCCCCTACTTCCTCTAAAATGCCTGAAATTTATAAAAGTATAATAGTTACATTTTTTTCATTTTATTTCACTTTGTATATTTATGGTTTATAATAGTTTTAGCGACCTCTGAATAGGATTTTCCCAGCAGGTAATAATGTGGTTATTTTATTTTCTGCCAGGAAATAACCAACCCTAGGTCATCATTACTTAAATAAGTAGATGATTATATAGCTAAAGGGGAAAAATGATATGTAAGTGGGGAATTTTACTATTTTTAATGATTTAAGGATATTTTCTTAAACTAATACAAAATGCTTTGTATTTGTCACTTCTTTATTGAAAGTACATTAGCCTAAGTTCACTGCTGAGTCTATACCTAATGGAAGGAATAAATCTTTAAACACCACTGAGATTACAAATTTGGCTCTGACCTGTGCAACATCTCAAGGTTAGTGGAGAGAATAGTTATAACTCAATGCTAAATCTTCGTGTCCTTTAGTTGTAAGGAAACACAGATTTTAAATTAAAAACTGACTATATCTCTATTATATTTATTGTGTCCAGTCTGTCAAAATATGTCATTATCTTGCTAATAAAATTATTTTTACATAATTTAGATAATAATGTTATATAGAGAATTCATTGTGTTTATTATACAGAATCTAGTGTATTTCTTTGGAATAAAAGGTCACTAGATGCTATCACTCCTCTTTATTTTCATTAGATTAAAATATCTAGTATGTTCATTGGCTAATATTGATACCTGGTATACATAATTTAAGAATAATATTTATAATATTGATATTGTGTGATGTTAAGTGCCTCTTGTTGTGAAACAGTTGATCATCATTATATTTTCAGATTTTGTGGGTAAGAACTGAAAAAAAATGTGGATTGACTTTACATTATGTTTTAAAAATCTCTCTAAGGAACTGTTGTGGATAAACATCGTTTCCCCAAAATCCTTATGTTAAAATCCTAATCCCTAATGTGATGATGTTGGGATCTGAGGCCTTTGGGAGGTCATCAGAGTCATGAAGATGGAGGTTTCATGACTGACATTAGTGTCTTTAGAGAAGAGACATGAAATTATATTTCCTCTCTCCATTCTCCACCATCTGAGGACACAGTAAAGAAGTCGGCTGTCCCCGAACCAGAGAGTGAGCTCTCACCAGACACAGGATCTCTTAGTGCTTTCATTTGTACTTCCCAGTCTAGATGACCGTGAGAAATAGGGCTTGCTTAAGTCACCCGGTATATGGTATTTTGATATAGCAGCCAGAACAGAAAGGCTCACTACCAAATGTCAACAATGCTTTCTGAAGCATTGGGCTCCAAACTAACACATTCTTTAGACAAGGCATGTTTGCCAGTGCATGCTGAGAAGGATTCCAGTCCCATTTTACTGTCAGGGAACTATGAAATGTCACCAGATACATGTGGTAGAATCAACGAATATAGACCTGGGTGTCCAGTCAAATAACTCACAAGAAGACCTTGAAAGAGAATTCTTATTTCTGGTTTTCAACTGTTGTGTAATTGGTGTCTCACAGATGCTAAAATCAGTCCTTAATATTTCAGAGAAATTAGTTTTGAATTTTGCACTCTGGGGTAAAAATAGTTAACTGAGTCACCTTGGCTTTGTATGCAATTGAGAGAATGAGTTTCCTACATAACCTTCTTCCACAAGAAAAACCTCACTTTGATTTTTGCAAAAATGAGAATGAGCGTCTTCATAAAGTTTTGCATAAAGAAGGATTCCCTACTATAAAAATGTTTGAAACTCCTATTTGGAGCATTCGTTAAAAAGTATATGAGACCATAAAAACCAAACTATTTTAAGATTACTGAAATCATCAAAAAAGCAAAACATTTTCACCTCTTTACCATCATATTTTAAGATCTACCAATCACTGCTATGCAGCTTTAAAGAAGACATTTTCCCTTCCCAAATTTAAAAAAAAATGTTGAAATTTAATTGAAGTTCTCATGACCATTAATATTAAATTGAGCCATATATGAAATGACATATGAAATTACCATTTTTATAGGTTTAAAATGATAAAATTTTGACAATTTCATATGGCTTGTCAGGGCACAGGGGAAAATTCCTGCACCCCTCTAGGTGCCTCTCACACTGGTCTAGTAATCAAAACAACATCAGACAGACTGGCAGAAGGAAAAAGACTAATTTAGTCACGTGCTCACAGGGGAGTTACATGTTGGTCCTGTTTTCAGTTGGGGAGAACGGGATTTATATCCTGAAATAAGGAATGAGGTAGTGGCCTAGGGTACTGATGCAAGAGGAGGGAACTTCACATGATGAGGAGAAGATGACTTCATGTTTAATCTGAAAGTATGGTGGCTGGGGATGTTTTCCCAACCCTCTGAGTGTCGTTGAGCAAACAGATTAACACCAGACAGATTAGAAGGAGGAAAAGTCTAAATCTAATTATATACATATGGAGAATTTACAAAGCTATAAATTCTAAAGTAAACAAGATAGTCCAAGGACTTATTATATGAGCTAGAGAACTGGATAGGGACTTGGTATGTCAAGAAGGATGAAGGTCTTTACATGAGGGATTGACTCCATGGGACAAATTTTGCTTCTGTATTTTGCCTTGTCTTAAGATAGGTTTCTCTACTAGAAGGTCAATTCCTGGGGTGACTCTCCCTAAATCATCTTTATTCTTTAAGGTCAGTGTAAGAGTTTTCTGGATAACCACAGGATCTCAGCTGACCATGGCTGCACATACTAAAGTCACACTTATTGGAATAAACCTAGCCTGGACATCTTATCAGAACATTTTGGGGGAATCCTATCCTACAAGATGGTTTCTCAGGTAGAGAAAACACTTCTACAGATAATCCTATACCTGGATAATACCCCACCCCATTTTTATTATTCTAAGTAATAAAGAGGAAAAACTATTGCTTCTTTAATTAAGGGAAAAACAGAAACTTTTCCTTAGCCTCTGGGACCTAAATTCATCTCAACCTGAAATAATCTTCATGCCAGAACAAACATCCTGAGGAGGTCAGCTCTGAGAATCTTGGGTTTGTCTATTCTTTTCAGTTTATGTTGCTATGTTTAAGAGCAGAAGTAGGCATGGACATAAATAAAATATATTCTAAACATGTGCCTGGATGGTGGGAAAATTCCCCATCCCTCTGAGGTTCTTCGTGGCTGGAAGAACAACTAAATTAACATCAGATAGGATTAGTAGGAGAAAAGACCATATGTAGTGACATATATATATATACGTATATATGTATGTATGTATATATATCTATATATAGATATATATAGATATATATATGGAGAATGCACATGACTGTAAGTTATGAGGTAAATGGAGCAGACTAAAGACCTTTCCTGTGCTGAGGCTTGGGAAAGGGGTCCTGGGGTATTGGAGAGATAAGAGAGGGTCCTCACAGAAGGAGGTGATTTTATTTGCCAAAACCTTGACTCTAGACTTTTGCCTTGCCTAAGTAATTTCCTTTGATAGCATGTTGCTTTTGGAGATGACTCTCAAGTATCTGTAGCACAATTAAGAGGGGTGGGCCTCAATGAAACTTTAGCTCCAAATAAAAACAGTTACAATGTTGGGAAAAGGAAAAATGCCTGCTTTGGACATCTTGAAAAAGACGGATCTGAATTCCCCCCCACCCTCCCCCCGGATCTGGAGATCTGTCCTATACTGGATTGAGGAGTATTTGGAAAAATTCATAGAGAAGATATTAAACAGCATTTAGAACTCTTTATTTAACTCACTGTCTTCAATATGAGGGAGGAAGGGAGTGGGGCAGAGAGAGAGAGGGAGAGAGAGAGAGAGAGAGGGGAGGGGAGGGGGTAGGGGGAGGGATTGGGAGGGAGGAGCATAACTTGGAGAGATGTGGAGCACTGGTCCAGGGTAAGAGTTCCTGCAAAGCTGGGCTAGAAACTAGGCTGCTGGATATGGTGAGAGGAGAGAGACTTGGTGGAAGCTTCTAGATTCTACAGGACATGGGTCCTGAGCATAAATGTGTTTTAATTTATATGTGGACATATAACATAGTTTCAAATTAAAAGGAAGAAGTGGAGTTATATAAATACACCTATTTTATAATTGCCATCACCTTAATTTACAAACCTGTCAGTCACATAAATGAGACAATTTACTGGAGACATATCGCACTCTCATCTCTGATACAGAGGTCAGAGAAAATAAATTTTTCAAGTTTTTTAAGTAGCTTGATGTGCCTTAATATGCCAAGTCATTTTCTCCTTATCATAAGACATTGAGGCTCATCTTATTAAAAATTCTTCCAATTCTCTATTTTTAAGCTAGTCATAAAGTGACATTGGGTTTACGTTACAGAAAGAAGGTTTATCAAAGGTAAACAAGAAAAAAATGAAGAATTCATGGTAAAAAAATCTCAAAATAACTGACATTTCCAAAAGAAACTTTCCAAAATTAGAAGCACAGTCACAGAGCAGGAAAGTGCATTTTTCTTAACTTACCAAATTTTCAATAATTGGTAAACTGAATCCAAACCAAGAATATTTTAAGGGAAGCATTGAAGCTTCTTCTGGGACTATTGTTTACAAGAAAATAAAAGCCCTTTAAAAAAAAATAATAAAACTGTTGATTTAAATAGGTTTAAGTCAGATTGTGTGAGGTGGGGAATTTCTTTGGTGTCTCTTAGCTCTCATTTGGAATTACTGTATATGCCACCCCATGTATACATATGGGAAATCAGATGTTCTTCCACTGTGTCACCTAGAATTCCTGCTTTCCTGTGTTTCAGACCATTCACTTACCCCAATTAGCTTTAAATATTAAAACTCTTTGGCATTCTTCTTATTTTCTCATCTTCTCCCTCATCCCCCTTTACCCCTCCCTCCATTTTACATATTCAGATATTAGAATGTGAGGTTCCTCTTTAAATTTATCAGTAATTCCTCAAAAAATGAAACTTTCTAATATTCATGTTGGGGTAGGAATATAGACAATAAGTAAATGAGCAAATAAAATGACTAAAAGTTCATTATATTTTGATTTTCTTCCTTGCTTGTGTATCATTTTTATTCTTTTTCTTTTGGTGAGAAATAGATACATCATCTCTGTGATGAAGAAGTGAATCCCAATGAGTCACTATCACTGTGATGCGGTACCTCTAGTAACTGTTGGAAAGTACTCTATACATTCAGCAGACATTTCACTGCTATCTCCCTTTACATTAGAAAATCCAACAGTGTTGGTAAAACTTGCTCTTATTTCTTGTTTTTGACACTAATGGGAGTTTTCAGTAAAGACTTCAAGTCCAATTGATGCATGAGCCTAGTAGTTCTCCTTAATTGTGTTTGTAAATTCAATAGCTATTATTGAAAGAGACGTTCTTGGCTGCATTTTACAAAAATTATGATACCTCCCAGACTATACTTTATTCCTTCTTAACTTCTCTGTGTTTTAAAACTGTCTTGTGTTCAGAATAACTCAGAAATGTATACTTGTCTCTCGTGGACTATGGGAGACGTGTGCGTGCTGTCATAGGTTCCTCTGGTAACTCAATGCAGTGTGGCTAAATCGAACATAATGGTGTTGAAAGTCTCCAAAAAACAATGAAGAACACTCTTTCTATGTAAAAGCACACTAACAAAATAGTAGAAATAGAAACAATGTGTTCTGGAATTTTGGGATGTGAGCTCTTAATGGCAAGAAAGAGAAAGTTACTTAAGTTACAAATGTTAATTTATATCAGGAGTATTTATTATTGAATAGGAAATAGCAACCTTTATCCAATTTAAGAAATATTGTCAGTTCTGTATCCTGCAAAAGTGGTCTCTCTGGTTTGTATAAACGTCTCACATAATTCAAATTATATTATCAATTTTTTTTTAAATGTTGGTTGCTTTTAAATGTTGGACTGCTGACTACCTCTGCAAAGCTCACATTAGCCTCAATCTGTCCAGCTCAGGGGCTAAAACAGATCACCACCCTCTCAGAATTGTTCTACTGTGGATGCCCTACTCTGACTCAAAGCCAAGGACAATGGTGGTCAACCCCACAGTCAAAGGAATTCTTCTAGTCTTTAGCCCTTTCCTTAATCTAAGAAGCTATCGGCTACCCCCTGGACCTCCATCCTTCTCCTAATCCCATAGAAGAATGTCATTTAGGAAGGTCTTAATCCAAAAGATAGTTTAGCCATAAGCAGTTCTCTTCAAGCCCCTATTTTGCTGGCTTTCCTCTGAAACAATTCTTGCTTTTCTACTCCCTCCCACTATAGGAATCTACCTTGAAGGGAAATAGGAGGAATTAAGGATACTGGCATTTCAACTCTTGTCCTTCAGTCTTCTGCCTGGTTAAATGTTAAATCTAAGCATGTTATGTGAAATCTAATATTAAATCTACCATGTTCTCTTCAACATAACTTTGTGTCAACGAGGGATGCTCTGGATTATGATTTTGTCTGGAGAATCAAAAAATAAACTCTAAGGCCAATATTTATGAAATGCACGTTACTGGGGAGGATTCACTCCCAAGAAAGCAGGAATGAGGGAACAGAGAGATGGGGAAAGTGGGAAAAGTAGTAGAGAATTGTATGCAGAGCCAGTCATGGCATCAGTACAACTGAACCACCCATTCTTGTTGGACTTCTGGAGAGAAACTACCTACAGGAGGTACAAAGTGAGACTTCAAGGAGTGAGCTGCATGCACATTAGTTGCATGATTGACTTTACTGATGATGACATAGCAGCAGCAGTGAGAGGAGCAACCCCAGTAGCAGCAAAAGAAATGAGAAACTAGCAATCTGGTTCCACAAACCAAGAAAGGAATGAACCTTTAACCCTCTCTGGCCAGAGAGAAAGAATCCAGACTAGCCTATTATTGGAATTTGGTTCAGCCTACCGCCTGCACAAATCAGATCCACTGTAAACTCCTAGAACTGTGGAGCTTTCCATGAAACAGGATGCCCTGGCTTTCTTCCCAAGAAGTGAGGGAAGACCCAATTCTTCACAACTGTGACTAACTATAATTTTCTAAATCAAGCATTATCAAGGAAGGTCCATGGCCAAATCCAAATCCTATTTTGTGTTTCTGAGTATGGATTTTATATATTTAAAGGTATTTTTCGCTGTTGTTGTGTTTTTTTTGTTGTTTTTTTTTTGTTTGTTTGTTTTTGCGGGGGTGGCAGGGGGAGAAAACTCTGTGCTGGAGACCCAAATAGCCTGAAATATTGACCATATAACACTTTTAAAGAAGAACGTTATCTCTCCCTCTCCTGTAAACATTGTAAAAGGGTAATAACAAATTAAGCTATAGTCCTGTTATTAATGCTGAAGCTGAAATTAGTTTCCATTGTGTCTTTTTCCTACTGTCCCCTTAGCAGTTCAGGTTGCATGTCTTGTGAGGTAACCTAGACCCTCATTCCTTGGAGTTTGACAATGATTTTCAACCAAGGCAGCCACTGCCCATGGATGATCTGTTGGCTTATTGTCTTTCCTGGTCATCTATGAACTGGAAATGGGATGAGGAGCCACATGGGAGTCATGTTCGGTTTCCAGTACAACTGCCAAAGTTGGGGTCATTTTTGAAGGTGGACACCTTCATATTGGTTTGTTATTCAGACTTGAAGTGATTTGATCGAATGTTCCTTTTTTTCAATCATTTATTGAGATTCCAAAGTATTTCTCTTTGGTCAATTTAAGGGCTTGTGAGAATAGAATTAGACCTTTGGTGGCAAGCTTAATGTATTACGTGTAGACGTTGATTTATAGTGATGCACAGCTTAGACATATTAATGCAAAGTTCCATCAATAAAATGTAAAGCCATATCTATATCTATCTATGTATATATAAATACACACACATATATACATATAAACAAAACCTAGTTTAATACCTCTCAAAAAAAAAGACTTAAAATGTCTACACACAATCTTTAAGAGTGATGATAGTTTGTGTGTGAGTATATGTGTCTTTTACTCAACTGGGTTCTAATCTATGACATTCCATTAGCCCTGAACTTAATAGCCTCTGCCTTGGGTTAGTCAAGCAATTGCCCCAGGTAGAAACAGACTATTTTCAGGATATTCTTTGCCAATTTTTATACCATTTTGCCAGTAAAGAATAATTAACAAGTAATTAGCAGAAAATTATCACTCTAGATTTATCAATAATTCCTCCTAATACAGATTTGTTTTTACTACTTTCCCTTGAGTAAGCTAGAATTTGTGAGATATCGAAGAGGTATCTTCTTTCCTTTATAGCGTCAAATTTCATATTTTTGGGTCTTCCTCTTCAAGGATCCCTTAGGAAGGTCTTAAGCAGAAATCCATGTAATGGTGATTTCAATAAAGTTTTCCTTTTCTCACCTACTAACTTTTTAAGGTGTGCCCTCTGCCATTCCCCATCCCTCTGCCTTCCTATACTAGCGACCTTTTCCTTATATTTGCCTCACTATGAAAATTTCCCCACCACCACATTCCAACTAAGGAACTTGAGCTGTTACGACATGAAAGACTTTCCTTTGATCCAGTCATAACCAATCCCCCCGAAATCCAGGACAAATGACCCCTTCCATCTTCCTGGACTGGACTGTGTAAGGTCACATGCCCTTACCTCTCTCTAGGACTGACAAAATGAGTACTTCATGAAAGGAAAATGATTGTCATGATGGACTAAGACCAGTGGTGATTATAGCCTGGGACAGTTAGTAGCTCCTCTAGCTTCGATTACCGTAAATCCTAGTTTGATCTGGATTATCCTGGTTTAGCAACATTGACTATCTGCCACCCCACTTGTGAAATTCTGTCCTATTTTCTCAACCTTGAACCTCCCCCAGCCCCACCTTCCTGGTCCTACTCCTGAACCCCTCCTCCATCACACACACACACACACACATACACACACACACACACACACACACACACACACACACACACACACACCTTTATCCTGCTTTCACCTTATGGTGGTAATACTCCAGTTGGTCTTGCTTCCACTCTAGAGATGATGTTTTCTATCTCTAAACGAAACGAAGTGGAGCGTTGTTAGTTAGAAACAAAGAGTAAGGGGCTGATCTGCAGGATCTGCCTCAGTAAAAAATCTCTTCTGAGAAGTTCTCCGAGATGACTTCTGAGCTGTAGAAATAGCTCTTAAATTAGACAAAGCATTTTTCTTTCTGGCAAAATCTCACTGATAAGATTGCAATCACATTATGAAGTTAAAAATGATAAAAATTGACAGTTAAAAACTGAACAATGGATTTATTATCATAGTCATTGCTTTTTTCTGAATATACTGGAATTCATCAATTTAGTGGTTTAGAGTCAAACATCAATTAAATAAAAATATCTAGTTTATATTTTTTAATATTATGCTAGTTATTATGACTTGATGATTGCCAAGTGACAGGCAGTATAACTTTAAAATGAGAATCATATTGAGAATAATTCACTTAAGGGCTTAATTTTTCATCATTAGTACATCTTTTGAATTATTATCCTAGGAGAAGTGAAGGAAATCCATTTGTTGGTTCTTTTATAATCACCTGGACACCAATATGATCTTTATCCAAAACTCCCATGGTATAAAATAACATGTTCATGGGCATGAAAATAATAGTACATATAGCAATTAAAATTGACTTTGATTTCATATCTCAGCTATCTTCTAAGAGATCTTATAGGCTAGAGTAATGACAGATTTTAAGGAACCTGATTGAGAGATACTCTGTTTAATATTCTAATATAACTGCATATTGAACATAATATATTTTGAAAGTGTTATAGCAGTTTACTGCTTCATTATGAAGGTATATAAGATTAAGCTGCTTTCAAAATATTTTGTAAATATCTTCTAATCTTCTGAATGTTTAAAATTCTTGCTATGATTTTTCTTTCATATAAAAAAACATGTAACCCGTGTATTAAGTAGAGAGATTTAATTTGAGGATATAAGAGAGAGAAAATTTTACCTCTACCCTTTCAAACGTTTTTTGGCTGGATCTAAGAATTGTTCTGATAAAAGATACATCAGCAGGAGGACAGCATACATATTTTTATGAAGTTTTACATGACATGGAAATTCTCCAAATGAAGGCCCTGGGAATGTTGGAAATGACATGCTTTTATAGCAATTTGAGCAAAAGGAAAATTATGGAAGATTAACAAAACTATGTGGAAAGTGTAAAGGAGGATAAGAATTTTTTATATCGATCTATTTGTTTAGAATTCTCTTGGTTTCAAGCACTCATCCTTGATAGTATTTTCCCTTGTCTCCTTCTGGTGTAGGAAGAATGTCTTGTATAGAAATTTCATTTTCTGCTTTCAGAAATAAAAAGGAGAGTCAGGGTGTTTTTCTTACACCTGCTGTTTTTCAAGTGCTCTTAATAATATGCCAAAGTGTATAATTGGGGATTGACATTCTGTACTCCTTCA
Source organism: Solenodon paradoxus (assembly GCA_004363575.1). Lineage (NCBI taxonomy): Eukaryota > Metazoa > Chordata > Mammalia > Eulipotyphla > Solenodontidae > Solenodon > Solenodon paradoxus. The sequence continues at coordinate 293,440 of RJWH01000661.1, forward strand.
GTTATTCTCTTAATCTGGTTGTGCTTTAATTGATGTACAGTGGCAGATAATGGTATGACGTGACTGGAGTCTAAAGCTTGTTTAATGTTCTCATTGGGTAAATGGTATAATTTTACCAATAAATTTGGTCTAAATTATGTCCAATTTTTATTTAGTAACTTATTTAGATAGCTGATATATTCTCCAATTACAACCCCTTGGATTGACTTTTTTGCATAAGACCCTTAAATAATATTTTCTGACCAATACTATACATAGCAGATACTTTTGGCTTTTAAAAAAATACTTATTTTGAATAGAAATATGGCATTTGTCACCATATTGGTATTTACTGGTAAGACTAATTTTATCCATTTTTACAAGTTAAAACTTGTATGAGTCGTTGATAATTTAAGGTTCAATGGCATGTTGTTTAATTTTCTTTTCCCCATGAGATTACAGGGCAGTTCCCTCCTCGAATCAAGATGATTCTTGGGAACTAATGTCAGCACACTGAATTTAATTTAAATCAACTTAAAAGTTCAAGTGCTACAAAATTGTGTTAAAGGATTTTCAGTATTGTATATATTATACAAAACACTTTCTTAAAGGTATTTTTCTGTTTGTTTGTGCTTTAACTTTGGGATGACCTTTGATTCTGGGACCAGAATAAACGAAGTAGACTATCCAACAATAACCAAGGTTAGTATTGTATGACCACCCCGTAAGAATGAGCATGACAAGAAAAGCAAATTCTGGTCATTAATTTTTGGACACTGTTGTTTTTGTTTTATTTGCTCGATTGATGATGCTCAGGATATTTGTATGTGCTGTGCTCTCCTTAAATATATCACATTTTCTGAGACAGTCTGTAATACTTTGGGCACAGAGTCTACAATTCATTCATTGCCATTCATAAACACATCAGTTATGTGTGTGCATGCTAGTGATCATAAATTCTCGATACTCTTCCCTCTGAGAGATAAGAATCCTTTGTCTCCTCCCTTTGAATCCTGTGGGGTTTTGACTATTTTGAGCAACAGTGCAGCTGAGAGAATGCTGGGTAAGTTCTGATGCTGGGTTTCTTCTGCATTTGGGTCAGAAAAGGCCGTTACTCTTCTTCCATGTGTTGGAAGCTCACTCTGGGGGAAGGCTGTAAAACGCTAGACACACCTGTGAACTCCAAGCTCTGTCAGTCACATGTAGTCACCCTACTCTAGTAGGAATTACAGCTGATGTCTCATCTGATAACCAGTGTCCACTGACTATCTAGGGAGTGAGCCTATTTGAAGACTAACACCATCATGCCTTCGGAAGATCACAGCATGGCAGACTCGTGCCTACAACTCTTTCCAAAATGGTTGATTCCCAAATTATAAGTCAATAATATAATGTTGTTTTATTTATTTGTTTTTTTTTTCATGTTTTTTATTATTCAAGTAAAAGTATTTTAAAACTTAATAGAAATTTCGGGTTCAAAGCACCACTAAAACTCTGGTTTCCTTTCTTTACCATGTAATTGACTCCTTTTATCCAATTTACTCACCACCATCCACCACTCTCTGATTTATTTCACTAAGTATAATACCCTCTAGGTGCATCCATGTTGTTACAAATGGCAGGATTTCATTTTTCATGACTGAATATTATTCGATTGTGAATATATACCACATCTTCTGTATCCACTTATCTTTGGATGGACTGTTATGTTGTTTCTAACTCTTGGCTGTTGTGACTAATGTTGTGACAAATGTGTATATCTCTTTAAATTAGTGAGTTATTATTTTATACCAGTAAGTTTAGGTGAATATATATGTATATATATATATATACATATATATTCACAATAGCTTCATTCCTTGTTTTATGTTCATAAGGTATTTATTCCGATGGAGTTAAGTATCACTGCAAGAGTTCTTATGGAGTACATTCTGCCTTTCTTTTTGGAAGTAGGGGTGAGGCAAACTGAGTAAGAAAACAACAGAAAAAAAACTAGAAGACTGCCAGGGTGTTCTTGGCTAGATTGATTTTGCGAAAGAGAATATATATGAAAGTTAATGAGCTAATAATTGATTTCCTTAAATCTATCTGAGCCTGTTTATCTATGGGGACATCTTGTTCCTTCTCTTTACCAGGAACTGATATGAAATTGCCTGGTATCAAAGACATTTTCTAGTATTAAATCCAATCAATTATTATCTTCCAACTTCTACTTTGTTAAACTTTCAATGTTCATGTTTATTTGCACTATTCTGAATGCATACTTAAAAGAAAACATAAATGTGTATGTCCCCTGTGTCCATGTCTTATCCCAGGGCACCATGAGGAGAGTGTGTGACTGCTCACACATGAGATATGCTGGACTAGTGACTTTGGATATTGGTACAGAAGAGCAAGGCAGCAGTCCCCTCCTTTTCTGAAAGAGACAGAAGGGATCCCGGGTTTTACTGTAAGCTTTTTGGAATATAAATTAAAGACCATTGTCTTTTAGCTTTACAGTAGAGGAAAATCTCTACTTTTCTTATTTTCAGACTCGATACATACTGAGTCTCTGGATTATTCAGTCACCTTTGGGGTTAACTCGGGTTCCTATCCTACTCTGTAAACATGTGACTCTGGAGGTGATATGAGAAAATTGATTATCCTTTGATTAGAAGCAATTTAACTTCATCACTAGGAAAATAAGTAATCTCAGCAGATCATATCCTCATGGAATAATGAAAATAAAAGACTTAGGAGGAGAAGGAAACTGAAGAGTCTCTGTTAATATGGTTCAGAAGGCTGAGGCTTTTACCAGGACACAGTAAATTTAGGGAAGATTTATTTACTCACATGTATATTTGGTCCCACTACTAAAAGGGTACTGCACTTGGAGTATGACATTTATTATCTCACTTAATCCTCAAAAACATTCTATGACACCTCCGCCCCTTTAACAACGAAGAAGCAGAGAGACAGGGAGATTAAGTAGCATGTCAAAAATAACACAGAAAATAATAGTTTAATTGAGCTTCCAGAAACTAGACCCTGAAATTGTAACTTCTCACATAGTTTTGTATTTTTATCTTTCAAGATCAAGCATTAATAGTGCATGATCAGAAGTCTTGAAGTCACGAATACAAGCATATAAATATATATTAAATGTGCTGATATATTCATGTTTAAATTCATATATTTTATAAATTTAATGTATTATATACATATATATATGTGAAATTAGATGAAGGCATGACATGTATTTAAGTGCACTTATATAGAAAGAAAATAGAAGTAAAGACTATGCAACTATTGATATTTTAAGTTGTGTCACCGTTTTGAGAAGTGTCTGACTGTTTTATTCCAATTAAGCATTTATATTGCAAGTACCCTTTATTCACTCATTTCCCCAGGTGTGCTCATGTAGTACACGCTCCAATCTACCAGCCGCTATAAACAGTGCTGCTATGATCAGCATCAACCATGTCCCCCATGAAGTCATGTGACACTCTCAAGAATATGGTCCACAGAGCATTGCTGGGTACTTGCACATGTAAATGCTTAACAATGTCATAGGTTTCAGAGTACTTGTCTTTCATTTCTCTGGTTAAATTTATTCCAAGTGGTTTAATTAATTTTGATACAAATACAATATTATGTAAATTATCATTTTATAATAGAGCTAATATCTTAATTCTATAATAACTGGAAGATTATTTAATCATTAAATCCCCCTAATGTTATTCATCTATTAATAATAATAACTTAGGCTAATATTTATACTTCACAATATGAATACTGGTCTAATGGTGTCTACTGGCTTGAATACTTCCAAAACAGGCACAGTATTTGCAGATATGCTGTAATCTTATTGCTATTAGGAATGCAGTCTTTGTTTGTTAATCCAATCTTATTTAACCCTATTAGGTTCTAACTTCTTTATACTGTCCCAATGAGGAGGCACGCTGAATGAATTGATGAGATGAATGAGCAAAGGACAACAGGTTTACTAGTAATTAACCAACTTAAATGTAAAATCTACTACAGTAGTTATAAAATGCAAATGCAAAGAAGCAAACCTAGAAAGTATGGTGTAAAATAAACTTAGAAATAAAAGCTATAGGTAAAATTGTTTGGAAACAGGAAAGCAAGATCCTGATGACTCAATCAATTCAAGAGATCATACTTTTAACATTCACTCCATCAGTTTTCTGTGAACCTTATTTACAGAAAAATGAAAACAAAATCCTTCAGTTTCAGAGGATGGTAGATTCGTGCAAGATTTCTCTAGCATTAGTGTTGTCATCTAAAATTACTGAGGCTTAGGTTTCCCCTTAGGAAATTGAAAGTCATAATTAAAGAGAGGTATAATGTGGACTATTGAGATAAATATTATATTTTCTATTTCTCTTAATTAAAAATAATCATTGGAAACCTGGTGTCATCTCTTCAATGTTTCTCATCTATTTCAATGATCTACTAATAAACAGACATCAGCCTGTCAAGTTGAAAATGATGGAAATATAGAAATAGTAAGGTGCAAATTATTGACATACATACATATTGATACCATTTTACAACTCAAGTAATCTTATAAGTAGTATATTCATTTTGAAAAAGAGGAAAATTGCATATGAGATGTTAAGTAAATTATCAAACTTTATGAAGCTATTAGATGAAGGAAGACATTCTGATTCAAAAATTCAGTAATTTTTCACTATTTTGTTATAGCCAAATATTTACTACAAGTCAAGTTGTTTGTGTGTTTCTGTGTTTATAATTTTATATTTGTTTATAATTTACTTGAAGTGTTAAATTTCCCAAGGGTATTTGTAGTTTAGAGATTACCTCCAACTGTGCTTATAATTTAAGGATTTAGTAGAAAAGGACATTTTCTTGGCAGGAAAATTAATCCAATAGTCACAAAATTATGTTAAGTATAATTCTTCTTTTATCCACACATCCTTCCTTTGGCAATCACAGCATGACTCAGTTAAGTTATGTAATGTCCTCTGTTTATCACATTATTTTTACACCACTGCTACCAATCCTGTTATTCCCATCAATAATTATGTTGACTGCATGCTTAACATATGCAAGGACATTTACCAACTATTGGGATACAATACTTGTTATTTAAATATTCTCTGCTTCCCATATAGTTGGAATTTCAGATCACAAACATAAAATATACATCAACTATGTAAGTATCTTCTTGATAAATTAGAAAGGGGGAAACAGTAGAGTTTGGCAACAAGTTTATCATACATAGGGAATTTGAAATTAGTGGGGGAGGAGGGGCAGAGAGAGAGAGAGAGAGAGAGAGAGAGAGAGAGAGAGATTTTTAATAGAGGAAATAGCCAGTTTCCTTCAATAGTCATACCACCTGCTCACCCAATAAGATGCCTCTCTGCCTGACTTCTGAGACTTAGACATTTATGTTCTGAGTGTTCTGTCATGGTTATACTGCTCCTTCTCAAATTGCAATAGTCTTTTCAAATAAAACTTCTCCTACCTAAATGCAGATCTACATTTTTTCCCTTCAATTGTGATGTATTCTGCTGGGCTTGCTCTGACTTTTGTCATTGCTACAACAAGAAGCATAATAATTAGAGGCGATAATGTGCGTCATTACATATAGATAATTTATTTCAAAATTTCCTATCAAGCTGTGCTTCATATAAATTGATAAATCTTTTAAAAATGTTTTATTATTTCCATCCTCATTTATAGTTAGAGAAACTGGGGCAAACAAAGGCTTAAAAATCTGTCCATTTTTTAAGGTGTATGCAGATGACCCATAAATATTTGTAAGTTAAAGCATGTAATGGAGAGAGGGAATAAATTAAACTAGAAAATACTTGGGAATGATTCTAAATTAGGATAATTAAACTTGGAAGTGTTAAGTGTGTGTGTGTGTGTGTGTGTGTGTGTGTGTGTGTGTGTAAAATTCAAACAGAAATGTACTTTCTCAAAAGTAATACTGAGAAGACAAGGCATGTGGGTCAGGGTTGCAGAGAGAAATCACTACCACCTACAGCAATTCCTAATTTTGGAGAAAATATCTGTGCATGTATATTTCAAGAAGCTTTATCCTGAAAAATAATGGTGATTGGTTTTACTGCTCAATCAGGGATAGTGTAGTTACAATATTATATTGATATACTTTGCCTCATCAACTAAGTCATAACCCAAAACCAAAGGCTTTTGCAATACGATCAATTACTTTGAAATGGATTAGGATTTAGCGTATTCTATATGTTTAAATTTCAGGTTTAACTATGTTGCTGTCTTCCATTTCTTTAATGTCAAGCATAATAAAAATTATGGTAAGCAATTTTATAAGTGGATTTGGATTTATGGTGGCTCACAGTATTGTGGGCTCCCAAAGGAGTTACCACGAGGTTAATTGCCACATAGCAAACTAATATGAGCCTCAAAACATCTAGTTACTTTGTAAGGTCTTTGTTTCAGAAGATATCTGTCCTGTGATAATTAATAAGGGGGCTCCCTCTAAAGGACATTTGTTTAATTGAAAGATTTTGTGAAAATTCATCATTGCATGCTCCTTCTTCCATCATCTTATATGTTGAAAAATGGTTTGAATTGCCAAAAACAAGCTATCAGCAAAATATCTATGAAACATTGCAGAAGTATCATTGATATGGGCAGCAACTTTGTAAAATGTGTTGGCATATCTCTTTGTGTCTTTATATGTTAAATAAGAAGCATTTGAATGGATAAGAATCCTTACTGCAAGTTTCTAATACAGTTCTAACTAGCTGAATTTTTTATTGGTGGGATTTTACATCTTAGTCTTGTTTTTACATGACTTTCCCTATTTGCTTTAATTTGAAAGGACTTTATTTTGCTAATTCAGCTGTTTTGCACAGAAATTTTTAAATTTAGTGATAATCGTGTCATCTGATATTCAGCGAAAGAGAAGATATCCTGTGTTGTTATATTAAAAAGAATGATTAGAATAAGATGAATAAGAACATCTGTCTATACATTATGGCATGTACCAGAAAATTCCCTTTCAAGGAATCTTAAGGCAGATACTCATTAATGTTCCCTGCTTAGATCATCCCAGGGTCTTTTCATCATGCAATCTTACTTCTGGAGGGAATGACAAACTTTGAAAATGGGCAGGTAGGCACTGAAATTTTTACCTTAGAAAGAAAATTGGAAGCATCGAAAATAAATTATGAAGACACAAAATCAAAAATTTGTGAAGGGACTGAAATAGTCCTCTTTATCTTCAGAGTTTGGGGGTTATTACATTCTCAATGCACAAGTCATCATATAACCAGTCATGAAACATACATTAAAGACATCCTTAATCTGTTTCTTCCCATCTTACCTAATGAAGGACATTGCTGGAAAAAACTCTCATTTATCCACACTCAGCACAATATATCTGCTTATAAACATGCTGCTTCTTTCCCCCCTACCACAAAAAACAATCATAAACCCATTTCTCTAATAAACTACTGCCTCATCTCTCTGCCTTTTAGGTAAAATCTTTGAAAGGAATGTTTTCTGTCTCAGGTCCTCTCTTGATCCACTCTAATTAAATTTTTGCCTCACTACTTTGCCGGGAATGGTTGTAACAATAATTCCCACTGTCTCCCCATCTCAAATTCACATTCACAATAAGAAGTATCATCAGAGTGAGAAGATTTTGAAATAATTCTCTCTCATCCCTGATAAACTATCTATATTTAACTTTCAGGGCAGTAACTAATAACAAAATATAACAATAATAGTCATAGACCTTAATAAAGCTTTTGTGAATGTGTTAAATCTCCAGATAACTTATTGCATACAACCTTTTTTAGACTGTGCTTGCAGGGTAACTGAAAATGGAATGTGAAACCACAGATGAGCGAGAACCGCTGCATATTTATTTTTTAGCAAACAGGCATAAGATAGAATTACTATCTTAAATATAGTTTAATAATAAAGGATATATGAATAAAAATAGAATTCATGTTTAAAGTCTTAAAATAGTAAACAATCAGAGCATTATGCCATGTTCTTATGTGGGAAGAGACATTGTAAAATTTAAATTCTACCAAAACATACATGTGTAGGTGTGAGTATAAATGTAATGATTCATTTTAGTTAAAATCCAATAAGTATTAATTTTTTCTAAAATTAAATGTAATTAACATTAAGGGAAAAATGCAAAGAATAAAATAAAACATGAGAAATAATAGAGTCTAATTAACTTAAAATGAGAATATACCAGAAAGTAATATGGTTGGGCCAATATTTAGAAAAATAAACCAGCGGAAGATGATAAATAATTCATAAGTAGGTTCAAAAATATATGAATGTGAGATACAAGCAAACACAAATGCAGTGGAAACTAAATAGGACTCATTTTATAAATTCAGTGGTCAAAATTATGCCTCAGGACACAAAACAGAGAAGTATCACTCTCTCACACGACTTGCAAAAATATAAGCCATATGAGTTAAAGATGTAAATAAAAGTAAAAAAAAATAGTATAGCGTGTATAGTCTTAAATGTGTTAAATGTGAATAACTTCTTAAACTTCTTAATAAGAAATCTAGAACACTCTAAAGAAAATGCACATTCATATTTATCTGAAAACGTGTCTTCTACGCCACATCACATGTTCTCATTTTACTTTCCATGTTGTGACCCCCGAGCTAGTCTCCTTTCCATTTTGAGGGATCGCATTTTTGTTTGAATAGTCCATAACACATCTGATGTCCACTCTTGTGTTTAAAGGAAAGGCGCAGGCAGGAGTGAAGGTGAATAAGCAAGCAGGCCGGCAGGCAGAAAGGGAAGGAAGAAGCATTCCTTGTTTTATTTCGTCGTCCACGTTGGGTGCTCCCCTCGGCTCTGGAGTCTTGAACTAGGATGGGAGGATGTATGTGGGACTGTTCCCAGGCTGTACTAGACCATGAGGCCACCAGGTTACACCCACTCTTTTTTTCTTATACATTCTGAGTAAATTAACAAGTTTTGGAAACAAGAGAGGTGTTATTTTTTTTCTTTTGTGCACATGAATGCAATAGGCAGCTCAAACTTCTATGTAGCTATTACCATAAAAATTAAGATAACAAACTAGTGAAAATAAAAAATGAGAAAGTAAAATCATTAGTGAGAATACTGTAGAATGCACTGTTGGTTGGGTGAATGGTTCTGCTGAGTTGGTATTAGCATGGTACTGCTTCATGCTGTGTGTCTAATGTTCTCATTGCTATGCATTCACTTTTGTGACAAAATGAACTAAAGTAACTAACATCAGGTCTGAGGTCTAGAATGTGTCTGTAGCCTCATTTTGTCTTACATGTTTCTAGAAAAGAGTAGATGAGTGATCAGGGCAGTGATTATAGTGTTGGGATTGCTTTACGATGAGGGGAAGCATTCCTCCATCAGCTGTAAAGATAATGTTTATCTTGTGACTCTAGTTTCAGAGACAAACAGTTCATCCTCAGCTAGTCAACCATGAGACAGCCAGGAGGGCCTGTGTTCAGAGAAGGGCAAAGGACTCGGGCTTTGTCACAAGAAAACAAGGGAATCAACTGTCTGTGAACCTAGGGTGAGTGGAAGAGTGGACATGGAGTCTTATTGAAGTCTTCTGGGAAGGGTGATTTTCTGCAGGCAATCATTTCTGTAGCGCAAAAGAAGAGGAGGGATGAGATTTTGGAAAGTAAAATATTGGAAGGATTCCTTAACGGTTTCTGTTTTCCAGAAACCGGCTCCAGTCAAGTTCGACATTGTCACTTTCTGTAAAACACAATGACATTTTCTAGCAGAAGTAAGAGAAAAACTTTCTAATTTCTGTTCATGTAGCCTGCTACTAAAATCCTTAAGTAACAGTAAGAAAGGCTGAAAAAATTAATCTATTGAAAACTAGACTGGATGTGGCATGGATGTAAATATGTGTATCTTTAGCACCTTATCTTTCAATCTGGGTCTTCCCACTCTTCAATTTCGTCTTTAATGAACCAACAGACTCACTGCAATGGCCTTTGACCACCTCGATTCCTCAGAAAGTGTGACTTGTTCCAGAGCTGCATTCCTTCAATTGAGTACCCTCTAGAAATTAGCTATCCTTCAGCTTTCTCTATAGTTTCTTTTTTCAAAACTCTTTTAGTATTTTATTGCGGTAACTTTGTTTTGCAAATTAAAATGAACTCATATGTGTAGGTTCCCCATATGTGCACTTTCCCCTTTCCTCAGACATGTCGACACACCCTGCCCTCCACCACATCACCAAGTGGTCTTCATCATTGTCCAGCTGAACCCACCACCATTTACACGGCCCCCCACCCGCCCTGCCCCATTTGATTCCCTTTTGGTAACTTCAGGTCTATTGCAAGTGTCCAAGGTTAGTTTTGTTTTATCTGTTCCTTTGTTTTTTCTATTCATGTTCCCCCTGTGAGTGAGATCATCTGGTTTCTATCTTTCTTTTGATCTATTTCATTTACCATAATGCCCTATAGCTATATCCATGTTGATTCAGATAACAGGATTTCATCTTCTCTAAGAACTGTATAGTATTCAGTTGTATGTGTGTGTATGCATATGTATTATACACACACACACACACACACACACGCACACACACCACAACTTCTTTATCCATTCATCTGACCTTGGGTACTTCATTTCCAGTTCTTAGCTATTGTGAACAGGGCTACAGTAAACAAAAGGTTGCATTAATCTCTGTGAATTAGTGCCTTTTTATCTTTTGAGTAAACCCAGAAGAGGAATGGTGGGATCATATGGGATTTCCATATTCAACTTTTTAAGGAATCTGCATACTGTTTTACATAGGAGTTGTGTCAGCTGCACTCCCACCCACAGTGTAAAAGTGTTCCCTTTTCTCCACATCCTCCACAGCCAGCATTTGTTGTTTTCAGACTTTGGGAGAACAATCAGTGTCTCAGTTATAAAGTGATATCTGTTTGAACCATCTATGTGCTATGTGTCCCTGGGATAAATCCCATTCTGTCATGATGGATGATACTTTTGCTGCATTGTTGGATTCAGTTTGCTAACTTTTTTGAGACCTATTAGTTTCTTGGTAAACAATTTAATAATTGTACCAGATAAGCTATCTGGGTGAACTATACAATAAGTATGTATTTTTATATTTGTACACACATATATTTCTACTATGCACACATGTAAAATGTAGGTTGGTTTGGAGAGTTTTATTTGGAATGGAAAGACTATTTTAGAAGAGCTGAATTTGAGTGTGATAACCTAACATACTTATTTAAGACTTTCATCATTTCATATATAATGATATATACTTCAGACATTATGTTAGAGAGGCAACATGTATAAAGCAAAAAGCATAGAGAAGGTTAAACAATAGCTTTCAAAAATACATGACAATAAGATATCTTAATTTTAGTTTAAAACAAGTTACACTTAGCATTTTTTATTTCAGCATCTCTTTTTGAGTATGACTGCTACAGCCTACTAGAATTAAATAATGGATCAATAAATTGTTGCTTCCAAGATTATGTGTTCTCTTAGGTTGCTAGTGAAATCTTCATAAAGAATTCTGAATATTATTGCTTGGGTAAGGGAGAGGACACCAGATTGGGTGTGAGTGTTTTGATATTCCAGTACTTTCTAAATACCAGGCTTCTCATTTGCATAATGCAATAAAGTGACCTTTCCTATCAGTGTTGTTATGAAAATTAAATAAATTAGTGTGCTGCAATCCATTGCATCCAGGAGATGCTGTTTTTAAAAGGGGCCATCACTTATGAAATAAAAGAAGATATATATCCAACTAAACTACAAAAACATTTTTGAATTTTTATATATGAAAAAATGTTTTATATTAAATATATTTAGGAAAACCTCCAATATTGAGTATATTATTCTATTTCCAAACTTTTCCATAATCCCTGAAACTTTTTTGTTATAATATAAACCAAAATGTACTATTTCAAAGATAATTTAAATAGCAAAGGATGTCAGCACATATAATTCAAATAAGCACATTATTCAAGTAATTGTCAGTAACAGGAACAGCACACTCATCAGATATGGTTACATTTAATGGTAACTAAGCTCATGACAAAACAACTGGGCAAGAGCAATTATTAGGCACCAGTGATTTTAGAAAAATTTAGTTTCAGAGGGAACAAAGTATGTTCCATGACGTACTGAATGTGAAGTGCTAAATAAGCTTCTAAGAGATTGTTGAGCCAATTCTAGGAGTGACAACAAACAATTTGAGTGTAGAACTTTGAGTAATACATTGTGACAATATATACCTCAAATATCATTGTAAGAATTACATGACATATTTTTCTTTAATATTTATGGAGGGATTTTCATCCCCTTCCCCTGCCCTTTACTACAAATCTGTTTTGTGTGCATGCTTCATTTATTTTGCAAATAAGGAAAGTGAGTCATTAAATCATTAAGTGGTATTAAAAAGCAAAAATGGCAGAGCTATTGCTGTTCTAAAACATTACGGTTTTCCTTAATATGTTTTAAATTATTAAAAATCTAGTATGGCAGGAAAAACCGTTGTGCCTCATTAGAAAACTATGCATTGTCTAGAGGACATTCCTGCAATTTATCTGATTCTGACAACAGCAGAAATTATAGAGCATTGTTAGCAATGCAAATCGTTCTTGTCTACAGGCATGCAGATTCTTTTTTAAAATTCAGGTTTTGTTAGTTTACAGTGCTAAGTTTCAGGAGACTAGATTCACATCACATCACACCTACCACCAGAGCTCCAATACCCGTAAACATTATCATAGCTTTTACTCTTTTAACTCTCTTCCAACCCCACCCCCACAAACCTCCTCTGGTCACCACAGACTTGAACGCAGAGTCCTGAGATTTCCTTGTGTTTGGTTCATTCATTTATTTTGTTTCTATATATTCCACATCTGAGTGAAATAATCTAATATTTTTCTCTTATTTTTGTCTTATATTTCATAGCATAATCTCCTCATAATCTCCATCCAGATTGCTACCAAAATTACATCTTCTTGAATATCTGAGTATATTTCCATTGAGCATAAATACCACATTCCTCCTTTAATGAGCATTTAGGCTGATTCTATGGATGGGCTATTATAAATAGTGCTTTATGAACAAAGAGGTACAGATATCTTTTCTTGTTAGCGTTTTGTTTAGAAGCAGAACTGCTGGATCAAGCGGTAGCTCCATTTTTATTTTTGAGGACTCTCCATACTGTTATCCTTAGATGATGCCGTAACTTACATTCACACCAACCATGTAGAAGAGCTGCTTTTTCTCCACATCCTGGCCAATAGTTGTTTCTAATATTTTTATACAGATCATTTTCCAAAGTGTGAAGTAATAGCTCATTGTGGTTTTGATTTGCTTTTTCCTAATTATGAGTGTTTAGAACCTTTTACATGTTTCTAGGGCATCTGTGTGTCTTCTTTGGAGAAGTGCCTACTCATATCTACTGCCCATTTTTCGATTGTGTTAACATCTTCGTTATTGAGGTGTATGAAATTTTCAGGTATTTTGAGGTTTACTCTTTGCTCCATTTAAGTGAAAATATCTTCTCCCAATCAAAAGGCTGGCTTTTTGTTATTGTGGTGGTTTCTGTGCAAAAGCTTTTTAGTTTGATGTTGTCCCATGTGATTATTTGTGCTTTTGTGACATTTGCTGTTTGCATAGCTTTCCCAAGGCCTGATGTCGTGGAGCATATTATCTATGTTTTGTTCTGTAGTTTCAGGTCTTATATCCAGGTCTTTAATCCATTTTGAATTAATTTTAATGTCATTAAAATTTTCTAGTTTCATTCTTTTACATATTTGTGGAGGAGATTTTCCTTTGTCAATGTATGCTCTTGACTCCTTTGTTGTCAATGAACTGTCCATACATATGTGATGGATCCACAAATTTTATCTTGTCTGGTAGAGGTTCAAATGACTTCTCTCCCTTAGTATTGAGGAAGTTAATTTTACCTCTGTTTGAACATTCTTTTTGTATTCCTTATTTATAAATATACTTTGTTTCTGGATATCCCATGAAGCAATTATAACACCTACCTAACACCTTCCTATTAAATACAATATTCAACTCTGTTGAGTTTTCTATAATTATGGCAGCCTTTTATATTTTTTTGAAAATTTTCTATTTAGGAAAATTGACTATTAACAAGTCAGTAAAATATACTTCTTTGATTTATTCATCGAATACATAAATTCACTGATTTTTATATCCTGACTCAAATCTTTATCTTTCACCCATCTCAAAAAATGATAGTAATGACAACTTGCCTGAGAGAGAATGTGGATTAGGAACTCAGAGTAGAAATATACTTTCCCACCAATTTTGTGACCCTGAAAACAAAATATTTATGGAACTAGCTACTAAATTGTTCTATTTTTAACTTTTATACACTGAATGTTAATTGTATGCAAAGTCAATTATTTCATTGCATACCATCTTGAACCGTTATTTTAACCAATTTACAGTCCCACACAATTATTTGCATCTTTAAAATTAACAGCAAGAGTAATCTAAATGTCTTCAGCAATAATAATCCTAATTTAAATTTTTATGAATAATAAAATAATAGGCACACCCTGGTGGCTCAGGTGTTAAGTCAGAAGTTCCCATATAGTCTATTAAAACCCAAAGACCTGGGTTCATGACCCAGGGGTTTGGGGAACAACCAAAATGAACAACTAAATAAATAAATGCTTCTTCCTCCTCTCTTTTCTTGCCTACCTACCTGATAACTTGCCTTCATTCGGCCTGCTTCATTTCTTTACATCAAAACAAGCAAAATGAAAAAAACAATAAAATAATTTAAAAATCACTGCCAAGGATCCTTAACACTTTTAGGCCATCCTCCCATTCCCCCATTGGTTATAAAAATTATATTGTGAACTAGTTTGTAAAACAGACATTTAATATCAAATCTTTATATTTCAATTTCCATGACTTATATTTTAACTGAAAACTGAGTGTCAAATTTTCATTTAGTTGAAATCAACATCACTTAGGTAGCGACTGAATTTGATCTAAAGACAAAACTGAACGTGATTGTTAATTATATTTAAAACAGAAGTATTTCACAAGAAGAGCACCACGTAATCCTATAGTTGTAAGATTATGACTAAGCAAATTGTTGTAGTTAAATACGTAACTACTAGCATTAGTATGCTACTGCTGATATTAATGCATTTTTAATGAACTATATGGATGGTTTACTAAGAACATGACTGTCTTCTGTATTTCAACGTTAACTTCCATCAATGTCAAAAATTTTGGTGATAGGTTGTAAGAAATTCTAAATAAAGCAAGGAAGAAGGAAAAAGTTATCTCCACTATTCTATCCTCTCAATTCTTTCGGTCATTCTGTCTAGTCTCTTAACCTTCTTTGTAGGTACCTGAGTTTATAAAGGTGGGTCAGTCATTAGAAGAAGGCAGACTAAAGTAATTACAGCGTTTTACTTAAGAAATTCTGTGTACATATTCTTGAAAATGCAATTTCCATCCGATTTATCATTCTGAGACCAGTGGGTGTTTGATGATCTCATATTAATTCATAGTTTGTTTTACATGATCACACCATGTTGAAAACGATGGTACCTACTTTTATAAACATTTTTGGAGCATGATTATGTGTTCATTTATAAAATTTAGGTTTTAACTAATTGTCTAGGTATTATATTTAATAGATTTTTGTGATAATCTGTCTTTCTTATTCCTGGAATTCTATCATGAATTTCCATGCTGTACAAAAAATAGGGAAGACTAATGTGATGCTAGGTTCTAATTTTCTACGCAAAATATTTGTATGATTCTTCACACCTTTGTCAAATATGTAATTATGTAAAAAATAACACCCCTTTCTCTTTGTTATATGCAAATTTAGCTTCAAATTTGTATGTAAATTGCTAGATAAAACATACTATTTATCTTGAGGAAAAAGAAAAATTAAACAGAGTAACTCTTTAAATCCCTGAAATCTGAGAAAAATTTCCAGATAAAGGATGAAAGATTTTTGAAAGAGGAGGGCATTCAGGTTAGGTGTGAATAACACATGGCTACACTGTTGGTAACCAGTCTGACCAAATGAAAAGACCTGCAAACAATTTACTGCTCTGATTTCTGTACAAATTAGACATGCTGTTAGAATGCTTAAATATCTTTTTCATGTCTAAGTCAATTTCAGAACTTCTCATATATGTGTAATTTTTGCTTTTTTTAGAAAGTTTCATGTGCACAAAATCTATATTACCTTTCTTTGATTTTCACTCAATGAAAAGCCCTGTTCATTCACTGTAGAAAAGTTATAAGTAAAGCAACATTTCATGGGGTCACTTATAATCTCCTAAAATGCTACATTCATCATGTTGAAAAGGGTGCATTAGACCTTAGAGTTCTCTTTTTCTAAAATTAGATATTTTATTTCATTTACTAAATTATCACATCCGTCAAGAGCAGAAGTTAACTTACTGAGTAACATGCTGTCTGTGGAAGGATTTTCAAGGCTACTTCTCACTTTCTTGACATTGCAGTAAGAACCATTCTATAAGAACAGGACAAAAACATCATCCTGAAAGTTCTGAACAAATTTGCTCGTGAAGGTAAATAAAAGGGCAAGCATTATCTTCTGATAAATTTTACCAATAACTTCAAGGATAAAAGGATTCCTAAACAATGTTTCATATTATAATTAAGGGGCGCTGCGGTTCCAAAAACAAACAAAAACTATTCCATGATAGGGGAGACACACTTCTTACACCAGATGGGGTCTAACAAAGGACTTGTGTTTTCAGTTCCGCCATTAGAGTCTGGCAACGTGACAGTTCATTCATCAGGAACACATTATGGGAGGCTGTTTAAAAATATCCAAATGATAGATATTCCCTTCCAGTTTTTAGAATAAATGGCTTACTGTAATGGTGGAAATTATAGTCCTAGCTTCAAAAACTTCTGGGAAAATGAGCCATCACAATCTTTAAGCCCATTTGTCTTATTTCTTATGGCATTCTTTCCCCTCAAAAGTCTTTTTAGTAAAGAGTTAAACAGTTTTTAAATGTTAAAAATCATGTCTTGCAAACATAATACCTAGACAAGAGTAAAGACATGTGTCTTTAGTAATAAGGTCTGCCTAGACTGAAATGCATATATCACAAATAGGTGAAGAGATTCCTGAATAAAGGAATGGACGTTATATGAAAATAATTCTACTTACATTGAAATTATGACAATACATGATTCCCATGTAAAAGATATTACAAATGTTAATCATGATATTGCTGTATATAGTCATTTGTCATTATTAAAATAGTGAATTGTTTACTATTTTACAGAGTGAACTCCACTTTAATGGGCAAGATTTTTCTTATTTTAGAATAGAAAATCATTAACTCATTGGCAAACAACATTTAGTAGCATTCACCAGACATTATATAATAAACAGTAATAAATGACACGCAGCATTCACAGAAAATATTCCCTGTAAGAATTGCAAAATTTTGCACTTAATTTGCTTGATTTAAGTTTATGGTATAATTTACGCAGGGGAATATTAAAATGTAAACAGATATTTTAATGGCAGAAGTGTGCAATTCAGTGTAAATGCTACAATTTTTGTATAAATACAAATATTTTAAGGAGCGTACTTTTTGTATATAAATTGTAAGAACCTATGAACTACTTAACAATAAGTGAATGCAAGAACTATAGATAATGCATTGGCTTTGCAAAGCAATTAATTGATTCATTCTTAAGTATCAGAGACAGTGATGGCTAGTAGTCTAGTAGAAAAATAAATTACTTTGACCTATAATTTACTGAAAATGCACTTAGAAGAGAGTATGCCATAGTTTAGCCTTAAAAGACATAATCAACTTAAATAGATGTGAATATATATTCTTAATTAAGCTTATCATGTAAGTATCAACAGCCATTCAAACATGATATGTGATTATGTAAAAAAGGGACCAAGACATTGAATAAGGTATGATAACCAAAATTCCTGAACACAGATAGGAATGTAAATTTTAGGGGGAGATAGGAAATTTTCTATTTATTTCATGAAATTTTTCAAATAAGAATAGACAAAGACACAACAGATGGCACATGTTTTTCTACATACATTTATACATTTATAAAGTACATAATAAGAAATTAATTTATAAAAGGCCTACAAACTTTGTCTATACATTTCTGATTATAAAGGGGTCACTCATATTCCAGATAAGTTTTACCTTAACTTTTTCCAGAACCAACTAGGAGCTTATTCCATTTATTCGATGAAACAGGACTAATTGGTTGAGAACAACAGGATGTGCTGAGTCTGCTGTTTTCTCTATGGATCTCTTAAATCACATAGTTGAAAAAAAAATGGCATTAATTTCCTCTTTCTTTTTCCATTATGTTTGGAAGACACACCCATGGCATTCAGTGTTTCAGCAATATGTTCCTTTTCCTGACTGCATAATATTCTACATTGTGAATATATTACAATTCATTTATGCATCATGCTATTGATGACCATTTAGATTCTTGTTAATTATTTGGTGGTGGTTGTTGTAAATAGTGCTCCTATTAGCAACATGGTGGCACAGAGCTTACATAATTCTCCTGGGACCTAATCCAGAAGTGGAATTGCTACTCGTATGGCAGGCATGTTTTCCTAATTTTCTGTCAAAGAGACTGAAGCAATTTCATTCCAATAGGGAGGTAATTCCAGGTATTCCACTTTCTTGACAATACTTACTATCATTATAATTTTTCTCTGTAGTCATTCTGGTGCAGCAAAATCCAATTACAGTTTTAATCTACATTTCCACAGAGTAGTAATGAAATTGAGCATCTTTTTATATCTTTAGTGAGTGTTTCATATTTGATTTGGTGAAGTGAGTGGTTAAGTATATGCCTAATCTAGGGATGAGGTTACTTATCTTTTTCCTGTGAAGTTATAGGTATTTTCTCTGTATCCTGGATGTAAGTCTTTGTCTAATATGGCTGCTGCAAAATAGCCTTGGACCTTCCTAATGGAGTCTATGATGGACAGAAGTTTCTAATTTTAAGAAATTAATTCTAAATAAAATTCATCAATCAATATTTCCTTTATGATTAGGTTCTTTTGACCCAAATCATATATGTATATATCATGATATTTGACCAAATCATGTATATGTATGCCTATATATGTTCTTCGGAAATAACCTGATATTTTTTCTTTCTACCTTTTCTATCTGTCTCTGCAATGCATTTCCTCATGGTTGTTATTGTTGGTTTAGCTTCATGAACTTCAGCTTTAGATTTTCAGCTTGATTTAGTCCCTTTATATTTCTCCAGTGTAGATTTTTTTTTAGCCTCTAGTCCCAGCTCTCAAACCTGAGTCCATGCACTATACAAGGCTTGTACATTAACCTCTGTAGCCCCCTCAGACACAGGAGTGCACCAACCGGTATGGATTTTTGAGAGAAGCAGGTAGCCTTGCTAATATGCCTTTTCAGCAGAAAGTTGAAAAAATTACATTCGTTTTTGGAAATTCTTATTTATTGGTCATCTGTTTTATGTCAGATGCCAAGGATAAATGATGGAGACATACCATTATTTCCAAAGCTATTTTCATATCAATCTACTTATAGAGGGAAATCTATCACCAGGTAAAGATAAAAGGATGTCAATGAAATAAAAGTATGTGTATGCGAGTGGGAATTTAGAGGAATATAATTTTGTTAAATCTTACCGAGGTTGGGGTGTTTTAAAAGACTTCTGGTAAATAAGATTCCTCTAGAATTTAGACTTGAAATTTCTTGAAATGAGGTAATTCTTCAAGCTGAAGAGCCTTTTTGGGGAAGCAGGTGAAGCACTGGCTTGCATTTTCAGATAAAAAAGTCTATGGGCAGAAACAGTCCTGGAACACAAAAACACTAGACTGGATTCTTTCCATTCTTAAGAATGAATGATTTTTCATCAGAGATAATTAGTTAAATTCTATTAAGTTCACACAGGAGTGCTATTGGGGCAAATAAGAATCACAATCTTTCTAAATTATCACTTGCTTATTTAATATTTATTAGATCACTCTGACTGCAGTCCTTATGTGTAGCTTTGCAATTTAATTTGAATTTCTCTATGACATATACCCATTGTATATATTTCTGTTCATATTGTTCTCTCTCACTAATTAAGTAGTAACCATAATTGATTTTCACTGATGTTTAACTGAGAATAAAATTATATATGAAAATGGAAAAGGGAGAGAGATTTCTGTCCTTATTATTAGAACTTCCGGCTATTAGAGTTGGGCCTATGATTTGAGGAATCTCATTAGTAATAAAAGTCCACAATACCCTAAAAGTAAAAGTTACCAATCAGCAGCCCAAAGACTCATAAAGATTCATTTTAAGAAGTTTTAGAGTAATCTTACTCTTAATAAAAATGATGCAAGAAAGACAAACTATTTTCTGCTTATTAGCCCAGCTCGTTTGTCCATCCATTTCAATTTTGTCCAGAATATTCCTTTAAAAAATAAATACGAATCTCAATCAAAACAGCCAGTGTTACAGTCAGTATATATTCCAACATAAACCTAGTTCTCTTGCAAGTGTATTTAAATACTGTAATATTTCTGTTTTCAATCGTAAAGAATACAATAGATGGGAACAATTTCATGCTATCATAGTGATTGAAGCGAAAGGCTGAAAGATGTTAGTTCAGAAGGACAAAAAACTTAGAAACACAGCTGTGAACTTCTCCACTTTAGAAACAAAAATTGGATTTGAAAAGACATCAAAACATATATGAACACACCAGGGGTTGATTGTGTTCTCTGCAATCTTCAGAAACACATCAAAGAAAATCTAACAAGCAACTTCAAAAGCCTGTTAGTCTCACTGCAGCCGCATTTTGGGGAGAAAGGGCCTGTTAGAGGGCTTATTGAGGAAAATGACAGCATCCTCCGAGAACACGAGGAGATTGACCTACAAACAATTTCCTGAAAAACATCACCAAAAGATAATACAAATTTCACCGAGAAATCGAAATAACACCAAAGTGTACTATGGTTACAGGAGGTATAAAATAGAAACAAGGAATAAAACAGTGAGAGAAAACTTAGTCTATTGAAATTGTCTTCATAAGCTATATAAAATATGAGGCTACACACACATACGCACACACAAAGAAACAAGAGAATTGCAAATATTTAACTTGAAGTGAAATGTAAATAAAAGATAAGTAAAAGATGAAGGTAAGTCTAAATGAATTATTTAAATTAAAATGATTTGTTGAATATATATAAGCTTTTTTGTCTTTTATCTGATTTAAAAACCCAAAACTATGGGTAGTATTCTGTATATCTCCAGAATTATCTTGCATACCTGATATTAACCATTACCTCTCGGTACCTACAGGAATCAATACGGGATTGTAAACGGTACTTAAAAATTTGCTAAGAAGATAGAACGTAAGTGTTTTGACTACAAAAATAAAAACAAAAGTAAAACTCACCCAATAACAATAAAGGGATCTAGTGGATACTTTGGGTGGTGATAGAAACTTTTATAGCCTGGATGGTGGTGTTGGTTCATGGGTGTTTATACCCCCACTCATGGAGGTGTATTCATTAAACAGGTGCAGCTTGTTTTTCACGTCAGTCACTTCAGCGAAGTGGTTGAAACAAAGTAAACTTAAGATGTAAAAAAGCATCATACCAAGATTTAGTAGAAGGCAGGAACTCTATCCTGTTATTTTTTTAATTAAAATAGTTTAACTATAAAAGCAAGTACAGGTGACATTCTGACTATATAAAGAACTCTTGATCATTTGAAAAGAAACTGAAAGATATTGCAGGATAGAATGAAAAGCACAGTCTAGTGCCCGGAAGTAACTACTACTAACATACATACCTTAAGCCAAATGATGAGGGGGCTTTGTTAATGCTATTGATGTACTTACTCTATTGTTTGTTGAAAGCAGGCTGAATTGAATTCTATAGTGTCTTGGTCAGATATCTCTTTCAGCTCTCAGGAATGTTGCCTTATAATGGCTCAGAACTAAGTGCTTTCCCAGGGATTGCTTTCCTGTTCTGCTCTGTGTATCCACTCTCCAAGGAAGAGCTTCCTACATTTACTTTCTAGTTAGTGTGTGTGATAGACTCTCTGGCCCCCTTGTCCTGTTTGGGATGTATCTAAAGTGACTTCTGGGCTGAAAACATCACATGAGATTGCTCAGTTCTCTTAGGTTGTTGCCCATTCTTCCCTCATCTTTAATAGCTGAGAGCCATTCTCCAAAATCACTGCCATGCAAATTGCTGATTCACAGAGTACTTCCTAGGTAATCAGCCCAGTAACAGTCTTCTGAGAGTAGGGTTCTTGAAGCAGGTCACCTACTAGTGATGGCAGGGAGGACCCCATTTCTCATTGTGAAGGGAATCCTGTTAGTTATTGGAATAGGGAAGGAGGGTCTGTGTCAATATTCACTGCTGGTGAAACAGGATAAAATACTTTTGGAAGATCAAGCATTGGTACTGTTATATATCAAGCTTTTGAAATATTGGAAGGAATAGAAGTTTGAACCATGTAGCTAGTGCTGGAGAATATTGATTCATTAGAAAAGACAGGGAAAGGTCAAGATGTATGAATAACCTAGTTAAGGGAAAGCTAGGGGCTTCCTTAGCAGCATATAGAGAGATGTTAATCTCCATCAGTTATAAGGAAGTGAAAAAAATGAGAGTCAGTCTCAGGACTTAATAGGTGTCAGAGCTCTAGAGAATCTTGAATTCCCAGCTTTGGCCTCCTGCCTTTTCAAGTGCAGGGCTGTGATTGAGAAAGATTGGGACTCTGGGACATGTTTGGGCCATTGATTTCAATACACTTGGAAATCTTCAATATGTAAATGTCCTGAAACTTTGTGGACTGCAAAAATAGCCCTTTCCCTTCTGATAGTCTGTTATTTCCCCTTTGTTTCAAGATGATGCAGGGTTTCTACCTTGCAAGAAAGCATTTTTTCTGTATTAGGAAGAAGTCACACATCTCATCCTAATCACAAGACGAGTAACTATGATTAAACTCCAGTGCATAATGCTAGAAACATGCTGGGTATGCAAAGGGAATAAAGAGAATGTGTCTGGAAGTGACTGCAGAAGCTAGACAACGGGTACCAACAGGAGCCAGGAGAATATGTGAAGAAGATTGCATGAGCAAGATATGCTGAGTATGTTGTAGAAGAGATGGGAAGCATGCAGAAAGCTTCATACACTGTGTAACATATCAAGGACCTGTTTTATCAGTGAAGTTCTTAGGCTTGGACTAGTCAGGAGCTTTGCAGGAAAACATCCACATAGTAAAGGAACAATAATTCATCCCACAACTCCCAGCACTAAGAAGGAAGCACAATGCCTGAGTAACTTCTTCAGTTTCTAGAGAAAGACGATGAATCCGATTGTCTAACTGAATGAGATGGTAAGTTCACGAAGTCTTCACAGGACTGGGTGCTGCCGTGGACCCAGGTTGCAGAGTAAGCACCCACCACCTAACCACCTAGATTCCACAGCCCAATAAACTATACATTGTAGTTGACTATGGTCAGCAAGATGCTAAACAGAGCTTAGAGTAAGCCCCAATGGACTAAATGTAGTTCATCCATCCCAGAGTTCAGCAACAAGGCCTTGTGGCCTGAATGTTCTATAATGATCTAAATCATAAAATTGGATCTGCCTAACAGCAATCCATTATCAGATGGAAATCGTGCACCTGGGATTAGATACAAAGGGCCTCGAGGACAAAGATAAACCAAATTATCCAGTGGGTGTTCTAGCATTCACTGCTGGGCTCGTGATTTTTACTTGGCTGACAGTTATAACTCTGGTGGTTAGATATTTGTATTATATTAATTATTATGTTAATAGTATATACTATAATGTATGATATACTAGTAATTATCATTGGCTGTTATTATTGAGTAAGTTATTTAATATCAAGGGGAAAAAAAGATAGAGTTTGGTTTACAGGTAAGTCAGCTCAGAAAGTACAAACTATATGTGAATTCTTGTTCTACTACAATCATGCATGGCGATAAATAAAAATAGCAAGCATGTAGCTTGTTGACAGAACTTTAAGCAGGCCACTGAATTACCCACTTGGTGTAGAAAAAGAAGTCATCCAAGGTAGCCATCTGTATGGATTGACAGATGTGCTTGGGTCAGTTGGTGGGGAGTGTGGAAAAACTTAGAAAGGAAGATGGAGTCAAGAAAAATCTTAGAAAGAGTCATGTGGAGAGACTTGTGGGATTTATTTTAAGAAACGAGACTCATTTTATCACAAATCAATACTCATCTGCCAGCATCTGAACAACCAAGTAGTAAAATGAGACACCAAATAACCAGGTAGAATAATTCAGCCAGTAGTCAGATTCTGCCAACAGGAGAGACTTTGTGAATAGAGTGGCCAAGAGTCAGGGCTACAGACACTGATGATAAAAAACATTTATATTCCCACAGATATAAGCTCTACCGGATTATGATTATGGAAATAATTGACCTGCATTTGAATTCCAGCTTCCCTTCTTTCCTACATGCACATCTCTGTGCCTTCATTTCTTCAGCTGTAAAATATGAATAACTTTACTTAGCTCTGTGCTTGTTGGTGAAGATTTACTGTGGCTTGGACAATAAAGTAAGAATATTAATTTGATCTTTTTTGCTGACTGTCATTGTGGGACATAGTTTGTGGACACAATCCCTTCTCTGACCTGGGGTGGAGCTTTAAAGACATTGCTTATTCTAAGTATAAAAGAAATTGAAGTAGCCTGCTTTCTCAACCTTGAAAGATCTAAATTATTGGACTCAGGATCATCAAAAACTGTACATCACAGAGAATGCCTCTGTTAGCAGGACCATATCTATCTATGTTCCAGAATGATAAAGCTAGCTATAGCCTGAGTTTACCTCTTTGTTTCCATAAATTGATGAAACTAAATTTTTCCATCATTTTTCAATGATTGTCTTAGTTATCATATGTAATCTTTTCAAGGTATTGTGAGTCACAGATGAGTGTTTGTCTCCTACAGAGGGTGCATAAATCTGCCCCTTTGATATTTAATTTAGCTCAGTCTTTAACCACTAAGTCAGCTCCATCTTCTTAGTCCCTGTGATGATTAGCATCCCACTGACAAACTGTACTTGTCAGTGACATGAAATCCAAATTTCAGTAGATTAAATGTGGCAGAGGGTTGCTTTTCTCTCAACTAAATCTAGCTGTTCCAGGGACTACCGTGGAAAGTCTATGGGTCTATAGAATCATATGAATCTGTTTTTCACGTACATTTCGTATCCACCTTAGGGTCCATAATCATAGGACTATCTACAGAAAGTTGGAAAGAAATCGAAACATGCCTTCTTCTCTTTAAAACACTTTGAAGAAATAATGCACAACAGTTCCAATTACCAACTGTCAGGTTTGACTTAATCACTATATTTGGTGATCTGAGAAGCAAAGTAATAGTCCTTCCTTCATTTAGATATGTGCCTAAAGGGGAATTTATAATTTATTTTGCCTTGGGGGAAATGAAAGAACAGGATTCAGTGAGTGGGCGGTCCTTGAGTTGGCATTTCTTCTACAATAGGTAATAAGTGGCGAAAACTCAATTCATCTGCATCTGTTATTCTCTCTTACACTTTCTTAGTTCATTTGTTACTAACTGGGATTGTTATAGGCCCTGAAATATCTCCAGGTTTGGGGTAGGGTTTCTCAGATATAATGACCGTGGATATTTACACCTGACACTCTCCCGTGAGAGTAAGAGAAAGTCATCATTTTTATAATTGCCATTTTAGAGAAAATAAGTGATACAGTTGTATCTCTGTGGTGTGAAAATATATCTGCAATGAAGACAAAGCGTTAACAAATATCCACACAGAGTAAATAGAAAGCTAAACAGATGAATTTTAATTAGAAAAAGAAGGGACAAAACCTAATGTTAGAAAATCAGAAACTTACTGCTAGAGGGTCATGGATATGCTGAAGAAATTCTGTGCTGTTGATGGGGACAGTCTCTTCCATCTCGAATGTCAGGAAGGAAAGAACCAAGGTATAAACCTCTCAGTGAATGGGTCAGTCAGGACCAAAGTGACTGATGTTTTTTGACCAGGACAAAATTAATTGATTGGTCTCTAAAATGCTGACCTCAGGACAAAGAAATATATGGTTCTGGAAGGAGTCAGGAAACTGAGGTCATTCTTAAGAAAGGTCACACCCTCTCAGACCAGCAGAACTGCAGACTTATAGAGTCAGTAGATGTAAGTACAGTTCTGCCTAAACCTTGCATTAATGTGCCAGAATATTTAGACCTTGGTTTTTAAATACGAATGGTCCAACCAAGTGATGGAAATGACTGTCGAACCTTAGCAGTAACAGTTAAAATCTGCAAGAGTGCTACAAGTCGTAAGCACTGAACTTAACAACAAAAGGGAGATCTATGCTAACTCTGCCAAAGGTTCTTTCAGCCGTCGAAGGGATTAATGTTCTAACCCAACTGAGCCCATGATGGTGGTCGAGTCCAGGCACAGTGTCCCTGATTGAGTCCCTCAGTGTGAATAACCAGGAAAGTGAGGTGTGAGAGGTTAACTTTATAAAACTGTTTCAATAGTTGAAATGAAAAGACCACATAATGGATGGCCATAAATGAGCACACACACACACAATGGTTAAGAGTCATGAGTTAGTAATCACATTGCTGTGGCACAAATACTGGTGTCGCCACTTCCTAATTCTATAGTCTTGCACCGGAAACCACCAGTATAAAACTAATTTCCCCATTGCAAAAATGGCAAGTTTTCACATGATAACTTGATAGTTACATGAGGGTTGAATGAGTTAATACAATGAAACCAAACATCAAAATACCTGAAACTTACAACTCGACAAAAGTTCATATAATCCATATTTATTCACAAGATTTAAGCATTGCACAGGTTCAATAAAACAATGACACATTTTCCACTAGATTATGCTTTTTCAGGATTTAACTATAATTGACAGTTATGTCATTTTTTTTTGAAATGCCACAAAACAAAAGACCTGTGCTATTAAGTCTCTTAGTTACTAAATTTAATTCTGTTATGCCTTCATATTTCTCTGCTGTTTAATACAATATAATTTGCAGTGAAATACTTGATTAACCTGCACTAAAGTGGAATCTTTCTCAGGTATTTGATAGGCAGAGTAGTCAGAGTAAATTAGGAAAAAGCTGCTATAAACTGCCCTTTAAAAGTGATGGACAGTTCTCATATTTTGAGAATTGCTCAAGAAAATCAGTGCGCAAAACCAGATATATTAATGATTGTCAAATGTTGTTCTCACAAAACCACACAAGTTTTGATTGTTCTCTGGTATGCTAAGGGTCCTTGCAGTAGTGCTTTAATTATTTAATTTATCATGGTATTTTTTATCATGATAATAGTCACTTAGAGAATAATTTTATCACCTTTAAATTTTGTGTGTTTCATATCCAGTGTTTATTTATCTCACTTGGAGGCTACAGAGATGAATAGAGCTGAGTGACCACGAGCGTGGTGAGGCCATTTACCACCCACATAACTTTGAGTGAGTTAAATAACCTCTGGAAGTCTCAGTTTCTTTATCTGGAAAAGGGGTTAATAAATGTGAAATTTAAATTAGTTAATAATCCAGAAATTAGAATTCTTGTATATATTTTATACATTTGCCAATGAAATACCTGACAGAGAACATGAATTTTTTAGGTTTATTTAGCTGAAAGCCCTATGTATGTGTGTGGTAGGTGGAAAAAATACTGAAATCCTAATCTCTAGAACCTGTGACTATGTTCTCTTAAATGGTAAATTCTTTGCAGATAGGACTAAGAATCTAAAAGGGAAGAGTATCTGGGAATGCCCAGGTGGTTCCTATGTAATCACATGGGTGTTTTTAAGGCAAGACTAGCCTGGCTTTTCCAGGTGGATCCACTGATAGCAACAGTTCTCTATAAAAGAGAGAGGGCTGTGGCCTTGGAAGAAGGTCGTGTGATAGTGGAAACCCAGGGCGGAGTGAAGCGGAGGAAAAGTAACACAGAATACGAACAACCTCTAGGCTCTGGAAGAAGATAGAAAATGGACTCTCCCCCAGCGCCTTCACAAGCACGGAGCCCTGCCTGCCTTCACCGGGATTTTAGCTGGACAAGACCCCCACTGGCCTTCCAACCTCCAGAACGGTAAGACTCTCAATGTGTAGTGCTTTAAAATTGAATTTCGTGATTTCTTACTATAGTGAGGGAAGCATAATACTGACACTATTCATGCACCCTCCTCTCCAATATCATCTCTTTAAAATGGGGAGGCTCAGCAGTCACAAAGCTATGGACCTTCCAAAATTTTCCCTTAGTGGTCTTCATTCCCTCTAGGGAGCCTCTCTGAAGGCTGATGTTTCTGGAGAAGAATGTGTACTTTGGAGACTTATTCCAGAATCCTTCCCCAGCTCTTCTGTGGGCTGCTCTCCAGGTCTTGTCACCTTCTCCAGGCAGCTCCAAACCTTTGGTCCCTGAAAATGAAAAAAAACTCTGTAAACTAGT
This sequence comes from Solenodon paradoxus, assembly GCA_004363575.1. Classification (NCBI taxonomy): domain Eukaryota; kingdom Metazoa; phylum Chordata; class Mammalia; order Eulipotyphla; family Solenodontidae; genus Solenodon; species Solenodon paradoxus. The sequence goes on from RJWH01000661.1 coordinate 321,964, forward strand.
ATTTTATTACATGAACAAGAAACCTGGGTGCACAGCAGAGGTGGTAACCTTCGGTAGAAGGCCTGGTTGTGTTGCCTCTCAACACAAGCTGAAACCCTCTTTCTTAGAAGTCAAATGTCTTATTCCTGCATCTCTTTTTTTTGTTTTTTGATAATTAAAACCAACTTTATTGAGCTACATTGCAGAAGAGAATTCAAATAGGAACCACCTGAGGTTTTAAGGCTTATAGAAATCTCAGTTGTTTACTATGAAAGAATATAAATACATTCAAACTGGTGTAAAATTTGAAAAGTAGTATATCCTTATTAAAATTGTTTGCAAATGTGTTTTTCCTAAGCACTTTCAACTATAGTTAATTAAAAAATTTAACTGGTTTGAATGTAATGAGAAAACCTGCACTTGGTACAACATGGATGTATGTCTCTGAAGGTGGGGATCGCATATCTCTGCTTAAATTGAAGATGCAGCTTATTTCTGTGTAACCATCCAGAGTAAAGAAAAACAATCACCTGACATAGATTTGCGGAGATGCTACATTCTCTACAATGAAGAGTTGATTTTTTAGTTTTACTTGGATCAATGTATTTCCTTTTATCCTGTATGTAATAAAATACTGGATACTAAATTAAATTGGATTCAAATGAACAGCAAATAAGAGTTTAGCATAAGTGTGTCACCTAATATTTGGGATATAATTATACTAAAGATGTTTTTCTGAAGTTTAAATTTAATTTGGCATCCTGTATTTTTGTTCAAGCCATACTTTGTCATGGCTTTCTGATTCCATACACTGTTCCAGGATTCAACTATGTATAATAAAAATCTACATTAAACTACGCTGTCATTGAGAGAGCTGTCTTTTCAAGTGACATGTGCACAAATATTTCAATACTTACGAAAAATCAGTCCCTATATCAGCCCTGTATCTCCCATCATCTCTGCTGTTAATTTTGCTATTTTCAATGATAATATTAGTTCTACAATAACAGAATGATTAGAATTCCAGATTTTAAAACTAACTTTAGGAACTGCTGCTTATTCAAATTTGAAAGACACTTTTGTCTTGAAGATTGGTAATAGTTTTGTTTTTATTGAGCTACAGTTGATATTTGACACTTTTTGGTGCACACGTGTTTTGATATTGGTGTATATTTCTAAATCATTACCACAATGGCTAGTAAACTTTCCTCAAGGCTCATATTTAGCAAACTTTTTTCTGCAGCAAGAACACGTAAGGTCTGCTCTCAGCCACTTTCAAATATACAAAACAGTGTTATAGTTGTAGCCCCCATGCTATCAGTTATATCCCTAGACTTTACAGCTAGAAGTTTGTAACTTTTTACCTGTTTGATAAAAGTCCCCTGTCTCAGGAAACCACCAGTCTGTTCTGTGTATCTGTTTTGTTGTTGCTGTAACTTTAGATTCCACATCTGACTCTTGCACAGCACTTACCTTTGAGGCTTGGCATACTCAGCACAATATCCTTAAGCTTGTTGCAAATGTCAACATTTCATTTTTTTTGTTTGATTGCATAAATCTCCATTTAGTGTGTGAGTGTGTATGCCACACTTTTAAAGCCTCCATGATCCATTAATGGACACTCCAAGGGTTTTCTTGAGTGTTCTAAGTAGCATTGCTGACAATGGCTGCCACTATGGCCTTAGTAACCGAACTGCTAACTGTTACCAATTCAAGGCTATCCTGTTAGTAGGTCCACTTTGTAAAGCTGCATTCAGCCATGTTCATCTCTTGTCAGATCTTTCACGTGGCCGAGCACCTAGTACAGGGGTGAATACATCTCCAGTGTTTTCTCTTCCTCTGGGTAAATAACCGGAAGTGTGACTGCTGGACCATAAGCTCTAAGCTTTTTTTAATTTTTTGAGGGTTTCTGTGCTGTTTTCCATAGTGACTGCACCAATTTCCCTTCCCACCAGCAGTGTACAAGGAGTCCTTCCCTCCACATCCCTGTAGACAATGGTGGTTCTTGTCTTTTTGATAACACTGCCATTCTCCCAGGTGTGAGGTGACATTTTATTTTGGTTTTAAATCACATCTCCCTGATTCGTGGGTTGAGTACTTTTTCATGTTCCTATTGGTCATGTGCATGTCTTTGGAAAAATGTCTGTTAGATCTTCTACCCATTTTCTAATAGGATCTTTTTGCCATTGACTTGTGTGAGTTCTTCTCTATTTTGCATCATCTTTGTCAGACATATGGTTTGCAAATATTCTCTCGCCTCAGTAGTTGCCTTTTCTTTTTGCTGATGGTTTGCTTCTCTGTGCAGAGGGTTTACATTTGAGAATGTTTACTTTTGTTTTCCCTTTTGAAGTCAAATTCAAAGTTTTTTTTCAAAGTTATTTTTGATAGTAAAGCACCATCATCTTCAAAATGGTTGCTGTTCGTAGTTTGTCAGGTTTTTCTCAACAGTGGGTAACTAAAAGGAAATAGATAAACTGCATGTTGAGTTTTAAAGGAAAGCTTAGTTTTCATTCCTCAAATGAATCATCAAATATATTTATTCAGTCTTCAAATTAATCATGAAAACTATAATTAAAACAATGCATCGATTTTATGCTGATTCACTTTTTAAGCTGTCATCTTAATTTACAAATTCCACTTAAAACAAATACCAAATGTGATTTCCTTTGGAAATATTCCAATAATGTTTTGTGCACAAAGAATTTAGCAGGTTTGAAAATGTGAAACACTGCTTTAGAAAACAGTTCCTGAAGGAAGTTTTTTTTTTTTTTTTTTTTTTTTTTTAAGTTGAAACTCTTAACTGTACTGAAGATATAAAGTGATTGATTGCATGTAGGCCAACTTATAAAATCTTAGTAATGCTGTGTTCAATCATGTCTGTCTTTAGACCAAAACTTCACTGAGCTCCTAGTATTTGAGGCAATTTATAAAAGAAATCTTAAATATAACCAATTACTTCACAGAGGAAAGATGAGATTTAAACTCCTATTTGCCAGAGCTCTATGAAAGCCGTGTGTCAAGGCTCATGGTTTAGGTGTGAGTTCATCTCTACTTTGTAGGCCATGCAATCATTTCAAATAGTTCTGCATTGTCCATTTAACTTAGTCAGCTGTCATTCAAATCAAACTCAGCAGAATAATAACACAGTCGAACAAATGTATGCTATGAATTTCCACCTCCTAAAAAATTCTTTGCTCTGAGAATAGATTTGCATAAGAGTATTGAATAAATATTTGTTCTCATTGGCTCAACACACTTAAGTTCATACCTGACTTTCTTGATGTGAGGTTCCTGACTTCAGTCTCATCCAACTATAACAAAATCCCCTGTAGGCAAGGTCTCCATCATATTTACTGAATATACTTTTTCTCATCAGCACCCTGTAAATGCCTTGGAAACATTGAAATCCAGGTGTTGTCAGCACATTTCAGAATTGCGTCAGTTTATAGGATCTAACTATAGTTACACTAATACAGGGATTATACAGCCTTGAAATATTATGAAAGTGCCATATGCTTTAGGATGGGAAATTTTGCATCTGGTATTTTCCAACTTGCAGTTACTCTGTAATGTGTCTGATATTCCAAATCAATAGAAGTGAAAACCCTGTTCAGGTTGCTGCAGAGAACCGGTAGCTGACTCCCCACACTCTTTCCAGCCAATTGTAAAACCCAGACCGTATTTCCAGGGATAAGTTGAATTGAATCTTGTTTTAGACTATTCATCAGCTAATTCTCCGGGCTTTGGTGATCCATTCATCTTCTTGTATAAGTTTTATTGAATGGGGCTGTGTAACAAATTAGATATTCAATGCATCATAGATTAAGATGCAATACATTTATCTTCGAGGGCAGCTTTGGCAAATGCTGCCCTATATTTTGCATGTTAATCAACATAGTAGGAAGCCACTGTTTTATCTTTTACTAACCCAGCAATGAAAAGTGTGCATTACTTTCAATCTTGCTTCACAATCCCTTCTTTATCACTAGGAACACTATAAGCATGTGCACACACAGCTTTTTTGAACTCATTTTATATTATCCAAATTGAATCCTTTTATATTTAAAGTGAAAAAAATAAAATTCATTTCCAGCTTGGATAAAATGTAGGAAAAGGCCTTTAGAAAGAAATACTATGCAAATAACCCTAAAAGACAATAAGAAAAAAAAATGAGTAGCTTTTCCCCATTGAAATCATTTGCACGCTAACCGAAATGTTTTCTGGATTCACAAGTTACCTGTCACCATATCACGTATTTATTTGATCTTGTCCGAGAGATGAATTAACTGTCTTTAAGCACTCTATGCATACTATTTGGAATTTGCATGAAAGCTGAGTCCACACCTTATAAAAGGAGTGGTGAGTAGAGAGAAGGTAGTGAGTACAGGGAAGGTAGTTTAATGCAGTGACAAGAACAGGTGTTGGATTCGGGCTCTGGTTTTGAAAATCAGACTGTCTTGAACAAACTTCTTAGTTTTTTGCTCTGAAATCTAACATGGTGGGGGGACTTGTACTATCCTTGAAGGCAGATTGTGATAATTTAAAAATTCTGCAAGTGACGTAAATGAATCAGTTTCTGAATTTTTGATGCATTCATTGAGAAGTCCTAGAAATCTGAAATTAAACCCCAGCACTGTCTGAAGAGATGGAGGGACTTAGGGCCGCGATAACATAAGCGAGGCCAGTTCTTCCTTCACTGTTTCTTATCCTCAGCTTCTGTTTGTGTGTTTAACACAAGGACTACTAGTAAATGTTAACTGCTGGAAAAAGGTCTAAATGAGTGTTAATTTTCATTAGAAAGTGATCAGTGAGAAGAAAAAAATCATGTATAAGACAATTCTATTTATCAGTTTTGCTAACAACCTTCAAGATGATGCCCTTTTGAAAACGTCTACTTTATAAAAATAAGAAATTAATGTTTAAAAAGATAGTTCTGAGTCTATAATATTTGTTACTAAATAGTAACAATGTTTCTACTTAATATAATTTATGGGAGTTTTTGTCATTGTTAATAGGGATGAAAAGCATTTTGGAATGTATAAGTATATGAAGGGACTAGATACTAAAATTTGGGGGTTTTGAGTTAAGTCTTATAGAACCAATATTTATCTCAGTATTGATAATACATATTTAATTAAATATCATTTATCATTTTAGCATAAATTGCCCAGCTGCAATGTTAACAAATGAGTTTTATTTTTAAATATATTTTGATAAACAATATTATATTTTCCTGTGTCATGAATTCACATCACAAACATTTCCTGTAGGAATATAAATAACTTATGCACAAATATATTTGAATTCATAAACCATAGTCTATTTTATATGGAGTAGATTGTTTTCTCTTAAAAAAAATGTGATAAAGCACCCAAATTCTAACCAACATTTTAACTGGGGAATTTTGACAATAAAAAGTTCTCAAGAAAAAACTCTAGAACACAAATTTATCATTTTTCAAAGATATGAAAGAAAATATCTTTTCTACTTGGGTAAGCACATTATTTTGGGAGATTCACTTTGATGTGCCTTATAAAGTGAACAATAGGACATTAGATATGCAACTGATCTTTTATTATATGACACCATTTTTTGGAAATATTGAAATGTAAAAAGGTAGCACCATTTCAAGAAAATAGCAACATTGAAAGTTTCCTTTATCTGTACTGACTATCCCAGATTCTAATTATGTATTTACCTGCATTATGGATTATGGAAAATCCTCCTCAATTCAATGTGTCATGCACTTATTGAGTTTGTATTGTGTAGCCCGGGAACTTGCTTCATGAGGAGGATACAGGGGTGAGATAGGAACCCCAAACTGTTTCTGTAATATATACATCCTTTCAGTATTTACACTCACTTGATAAAGTTGCAAGTGTGAAATAACAAGAATAAATTCTTTTGAATTTTTTTTTTTTTCAGGCCATTTGGTTTAGGAATAAAGAACAAAACGGCCGTTGCTTCATGGAGAACAGCTATCACGGACTTAAAAAATGGTAAGTCAGTCATTAGTCTACCTTCCCTGCTGGATGGAGGTAAGCTAATTATTCATTCATGAATGCAATTAATATCTGAGTGTCTTATAAACAACAGAATGCACCGAGTTCTTGGAAAGAGTTTATATCTTCGACAGCAAGATTAAATTGCTTACATAGGAAATGAATTTAACATGACAGGAGAGAAACTTATTTCCTTTTAAACAGGCAACAAAATCTGTTTATAGTAAATGTCTTAGAAGGTTGTAATTATTATCCAAAGCTGGTCTAAAAATTATTCAGAATAAAAATGTAAATGGTCTTAGAGTTCCCTTTCATTTTGACATAAATTCTGTAGACTCAGCCCAACTTATACTACTCTCTAGGTATTCTTCAAAAGCCCTTATTTTGTATCTGTACTGACTTTTGAAGTATCTGCAAGGATCTTTGATGTTTATTACCTGGAGTTAAGTCAGACTTCACAGGTAGAGAATAATTCTTCACAAGATGACTCACTTCACACACCAGCTACAATTTTGGGAGGGACCCAGGGTTACCATGCCATCATGAAGAAACAATAAATTGAGGGGTTTCCATTAGTCCTTCAGGTTTGATCATTGATTAAAATGATTCCCAGAATTCAGGAAAGCTATATTTACTACTGCAGTTTTAATACAGCTAAAGGATACACATCAGAACCAGCGTCCTTTACCCATGGGGTCAGGACATGTCACCTTCAGACACATTGATGGTACTAGTCTAACTGAAGCTCACCGAAGCTTCAGTGGCAAGAGCGTTTTCTAATATTACATAGTCCTAACTGTTTTTAATAACTGTCCTTCTCCCCTCTTCAGAGGCTGGACAGACGACATCCTGTGTCTCTCTTGCCAGCTCTCATATAGAGTGATCTACATCTTAAACTGTTGAGGAGGGGCCATTATTAATCCCTCATTTGCAGACACTATTAGGTTCCAACATGAATAACGAAGACATTGCTGTCAGTGGGGAAATTCTAAGGATTTAGAGGCTACTAGAATCTAGAGTTTGGCAACAGACTCAGTCAAATTCTTTACAGCCATCCTGACTTACTATGATTAAGGGTTAAAAATCCAGGTTGAGGATTATTCTGGCTTTATGATGGTGGGAAAACAATGTGCACTCGGTAGAAGCTGTCTTTTGAATTAGTGGTGCGAGAGATTCATGACCGTGGGCAGAGGCTGTGAGTCACCGCTCCCGGTCAGCCATGATAAAGTCTGGTTGTCCACAGGTGCCAGACGACTGATTTAACCTTTCATTGGATTTAACCATTTATTATAAAATGAGCTTTGTCTTAGATGATTTTTGCAAACATTGGGCTGATATAAGGTTCTAAGAATGCTGCCGGTGGTTTGATGTTCAATGGTTCTGGTGGATTAAATGCAATTTGGTTTTAAACCTTTTGTGTGACAAAAATATTTGATCAGGATCTGACTGTTGGAGATAGAGGAAGAGCTATATTCCAAGAGTATAGAGGTGAACTTCCAAGACTTCTAGACTTTAATATATAGTTATCACTTTTAGCAATTCTTCTAAAACCTCAACAGTCTCAGCCTTTTGAAGAAATGTTTGAAATTATTTTTTCTCAGCGTCTCCAGCCAACATATTCCCCCAATTCCCTTGATTTTAGGCAGACTTCCCTGCCTATGGAATACTTTTTTATACCCAATCATATTAACAAGTTTAATTTATTTCCTATTTCTTTGACAATGTTGCAGCCTTAAAATTCATCTTCTGTCTCTTTAATCTCTTTACTTCCAACAACCACATAATGTATGGCTAGGAACAATGCTTCTTGTCTCCTCAAATATCCATAATTCTCCCTCAACATAGGAAATGTCAGACCTCTTTTTCTGACTTTAAGTTTTTCTTTGTTCCATTAAAACAACCCTCCAAATAAACCAAACACCCCACTGCCAAGGTAGATACTTACCTGACATTGGTTATTTTGATATGTTGTATTTTTCGTTATATTTAATGTCTATAATTCATGCAATTCTGTCTTACTTACCTGATAGCTAATGACTTCCCAGGAATATACTTCATATGGGTCTGGAATAGTGTAGGGCATACAGTATTCCTAAACTATAGATTTCTTTAGTGACTTAATTCTCGAACACTGTGGACCAAATGTATTTTAAATTTACTACTTGGGAGCATTTGTCAGAAGTCACCATGGACACAAACTAGTCCCAAATGATAACTGTCCAGTCAATCCACAATTTTAAAGTAGCATAAACTTATCTTTAGATAACTTGATCCCAAATAATGTAATTCAAACTTTCCTTGCTCTATTGAAAAATCCCCTTCAGACTGTCCAAAATGCTACTTACTGTGTCAAATTGAAAGTTAAGTATCTGAGTGTAACCAGTCTTCTTCTTATGATGCGTCTGTTACCCATGAATTAAGTGATACATTCATCTTTATTAATAAAAGAGAAAGATGGATTATTTCAATTGCATAGAGAATTGACATATCACATAGTAAAATCCAACACTGTAACTGTTGAAAATAGGCTGTAAGGGTTTGCTAACTTGCTTTCTCTACCATTTTCTAGAGCAGTTCTTCAAATAATATTTTTAATCAATATCATTTTGCTATTATGTAGAGAAGAACAAAATTCTCAGGGCCACCATTTAGAGTGTGCACATTGTCCTATGGGTGTGTATGTTTTCCCTGGAGAATTTGATTTCTTCCTGCATCCTAAAGAAATGCATGTGAGATTCACTGTCCCAGTTATCCCAGTGGAGTGAGGGGTGGAGTGGTGTGTGGGTCCTCGTGGTGGATGATCGCCTCATGGTCTGAGCTGCTGGGATAGGCTCTAACCACTCATAAACCTGAAATGGAATAAAGCAATTGGAAAATGAACAAAAATGATATTAAAAACAATTTGGATTTTTTTAAGGAAATGTATGTTTTTATGATCAGCAATACACCTTAGGAACGGACATCAGTTAGCTTGTGGTAAAATTGTTTTATCCACATTTCCCTAAAGTCAGTTTCTAAGAACCTATCTGGGGTGTTAGGGAGAGGACTTACTATATTTTTTTGTTTGTTTTTTTTCAGTGTATTTTAACTAACGAGACTTCGGTCTTTAATTCAATCTGATCTCAACATGTTCCATCACTTTTGAACATCAGGTTTGATGGTACCAGCAGGCATGGCAGGGTTCATCTAAATTCTACCCATTCTCTCATTAGCCTGCTAGCATTTGAGGTTTTCCTTGATTATCATGGTCAAACACCATGCTGACTGTTCTCAACTTTTCATTTCTCTTTTCAATGGGTTGTCATATGACTTGCTATAACCTTTCAAATGGAGGCCATGAAACTACATCCTGTAAGGTGGATTTATTGTTCAGAGTACATGTGAAAGAATTCATAAGTAAGCAAGCAGTTGAAGTTGATGGCTTTATGAGCACTACAAAGATTTATTCACTCTCCAAGGAGGAGGGGGTCCTGACTCAAGGAGGGAGATTGGCAGTTAATGGCTAGGGACTTGGGTTAGTGTAAGGTTGGGTGAAGGCAGAAGCTCAGTGTACATAAGAAGCTTCTCAGTTTCTTATGTAGCTGGGAGACAGGGTGCTTTTTTTTTCCCCAGGGCCTTGAAGATCTGGGATTCTGGGAGACAGGATGCTTCTACAGTATCTCATGGAGCTTTTTCAATTTTCCACATAACTTGGGGAGGGTCTTCCATTGCTGAGAGGCTTCCCAGGCAGAGTGGAGGGGGTCTTGCATTGGGGATGTGGGCTCCAGGTAGCTAGGGCTGTTGCTCTTGGTATCTTCATTTTGACAGGTGACTTTCCACTTACCTAGGGCTCCAGATAAGACATTGGGTAGAAATGCTGCTTATTTAGTCTCCCTGACACATTCCCAACCAGTACTGGACAAAAACAAAAAATTAACAGCAAAAAAAAAAAGTCCTTTAAATAACCTCTGCTTCTCCAACCAATCGTTTGGGGACGAGTTCTTGTGCTACAACTGACATGCATGTGGTCTTGTCTGAGTAACTCTTAGTAAATGCAAGTGAAAAATCAGCCTCCTCTCATAAACTTCTAGATTTTTTAAATTGGCATACAATAAAGGAAATGTTATTTGTAGCATTTATTCTTATTTGTATAACCAAAATTGCTTTTGTCTAAAAATAAGCTGACCCTAGCTTCTTGAGCTAAAAGTTTCAATCTATTACACAATGGACTATGTGAGTAATTTCATTTCATGCTCAGGTTAATCTTCATAGCAAGCGCACACATTCCTTACTTACTGGCACTTTAAATTGGCAAATCCCTGCCACTCTTACAGAAAGACTTGCAAAGCTTTGGATTTGTAATTGATTCTCAAGGAAAGGTCATATGTAATCTGGAGTCTATAAGAAATAGAGACCATGGGGTTGCTGTCAGGATGACAACTAATTTTGTGTTGTAAGAATCCCCTGTAGATGTGTGGCCGTCAAAGAAAAAGTTCCGTTTGTCTGAGGTGCTTTGCTGACTGGAAAAATGAACAACTTAACATTAGGCATGATAAGGAAAAGTTCAAGTTTAATAACTAGGTATGGGGAATTTGCAGGGTGGTAAATTCTGAATAGCTGGGCAGAACAGTGATTTCTTAGCTGAGACCTGCAAAGGGAACATGGGGTGTCTGGGAGTGAGGGAGGTGCCACAAGGCAAGGAGGGATGACTCGTCTTTATTTGGAAAGTAAAAATTAATTTCCATTCTAGATTCTTCTAGTGATTACAGATGAGACCACCCTAGATTAGGAGAAGGACTGAGTCCCAGGTAGTGGCAGATGTCTTTAAGTAGGTGACAAGATTAGAAGAGCACCTTTGCTTGTGGAGTTGTCCTTAATATTCACTGAGTTTTTTGTGTCATACTAGAGCATGTACGAAAGACCAATTCTACAAGTTCTGGGGTGTTCTGATTTAGCCTTTTGAAAGGATGAATTACAGTTTATTCAAAGAGGCAAGAACAGACGCGTCACTTATGAGGTTGCTAAGAAAACATCACTAGAACATTGGAATGAAAATATTCCCCATGTTTAAATATCTTTTGTAATTCTCCTTTTATCTGAAAAATACCCCAGTTTTCACATAGGAGATCTGCTTAAGCTGAATATCGCATTTCTGTTTGCTTCAGGGACAAATTGGTGCAAGTATTTGTATGAAGTATTATATACTGTCTGCAAATGTTATAAAGATATTCTTTTGGAACAGTTAAAGGATCTCCTATGGGTTAGACATTTTTATACTAAGAATTTAGATATTTAAGTTTATTTCCTTTGCTTGGTGTTCCCAGAAGTGCTGATACCATTTGGCCTAGTATCACTTGGTCAAAATAGAATAAATTCCCCCTCATAATTTTGTAGTTTGAAGCCACTAGCCTATTTAGACTTTAACCTTAGTATAGGAGCAAAAGAAGAGATAAATAAAGGATTTTTACATGCAAGGGAACTTGTTTCAAGATACAACTGAATGTTTTTTGTTGACCTCAAATGAAAGCATTCCATTATTCCAACAACAAAATGAATTTATTTGGAAATTAAAGAATAGTTTGAGAGTGAATTCCTGGCTAGACCCATGTACACATCCCTGAATCGCAGACTAACAGCACTTTATACAATTGTCTAGAGGACCTTGCCCTCAGTTCCATGGACGGGAGAATGGGATCACCCACCATGGGAGATACAGAGCATGTGGGTTCTGTTGTTTAACTAACAGTTCTTGGCTTCTCTTTCTAGCCACCCAACTTCCTCTAAATAGGACACTTCCACATAATGTTATAAAAAAGTAAGAAACATGTCTTCAGAGCTTTTTGAAGTAGTAAACAATCATCTGAATTTAAAACTTAGTTGTTACAATCTCCATAGATGACTTATATAGTGTTTACTTTGGAAATAATTAAAGGATCAGTTATTTTGATGATTATTTCTTAAACCTCTTACCTAACTCTGTCAAGGAAAGTTCTCATGTTACTATATATAATATGGCATGTTTTTCAATATTTCACTAGAATCACCTAAGACTCCAGAGAAATCATATTCTTTATGGGTTCCATAAATGGTGTCATTTTTAAGAGCACAATTTCAAAAGGCACATATGAGAATATAGTGATATGACAAAATCTGTCTAGGATATTCAAACAGACACCTAAATCTCCAAGAGGCTGGGGAGAGGTCAACCTTTATACAATATTTATAATGAAAAGCTCAAGAAACATCTTTCTACTATTACATTTCATGCACATCCCTGCATTACCCACCATGAAGTTGACACTTTTACTGGCTGAGGTATTATCGCTTCAAAATCAAACTTGAAATCAAAAGCTTTTTTTTCCTTCCTTTATAATAGAATACTCTGCAAGGACCATCAAACAAGTATATTTCAAGTTTCACCCTGTGTTTTTTTTTTTGTTTTTTTTTTTGTTAGAAATAATTCAATATTTAGGTGACATAAACTAATTATCTAAAAATTCAGTGATAATTAGCCACCTATTGCTAAATTATACACAACACTTGGACAGATCACTTGGAAAAATCATCTTATATAAGCAGAGAAATTTGGGCAAGCATATTAATAGTGTAGGTTACAAGAGGTGTGAATGTGTGCATGTGTGGGAAGACATGATCGTAGAATAAAAGCTAAACTTATTTAGAAATTAGAAGATGTGGATTTTAACTTCACCAGTTTTCATCTTGTGATTCAGGCCTAATAACCTCAAACATATGTACCTTCATTTCTCAACTATATAATGCAGATTTTCTCTATTGTGAAAACAGTGAGAAAACTCAAGTGTTATGCAAATGTAATTAAGGAGGAAACTACTAAAACAAGAATGGTAATTATGAGTTTGGGTTCCATGTTGCACCTGGCACATGGGAGGAACTGGTTAAAAGTTACTCTTTCCTTTTCCTACTGTTTGTGCAGCAAGTCCAATCTCACAGGTAGTTGGTTTTACTAACTTTTATTAGCACTTATGTGCATCATTCACATCACTCAGACTTAAGGGTAAAAATATTTAAAATTTTAATTTCTAATGACTCCTGAAATGAGGTTATTGAAATGGAAGTCAAGAAATACTTGGGGGAATGGCAGCAGACTCCGGCAGCAGTTGTCCAGACAACTCCAATAGCTTATCCTCGCTTGAAACATCAAAAAGCATAAAGCCAAATTGTCAAATGCTTCTGTCAGACCCTGGAGAACAACCAAAGGCTACAGCAGCCAAATGAGCTGAGTGGTCTGGAGGGCGCAGAGAGAAGGCTGAATGACTTTGGAGCTTCCATTTTGGGATGTTGAAACACCACGTCCTAGAGAGTGGTATTGTTGCAGAATGTTGAGTATTCGACATTCTGATGAATTGTGCATTTTAAAGTCAATCATTTTTTACTCTGTGTTTATCCATATAAAAATCCTGAGACAATATGAAGCAAATGTCAATATATCAAAGGAATTAAATTCTCACACAGATTCCCAAGTCCAGACGGCTTTCCTGATCAACTTTTGATCAAGTATTTTAAAGGAAATACACTAAAATTGAGCAATTTTTTCATAATCTAGAACAGGGAAACAGTTGAATTTGTATTAAGATGTCAGCTTATCCTTAATACCAATACTTATATTCAGGGTATTTCAATATGTTATATCAAAATATGCCTCTGTGGTATGAGAATTACGTTGAACTAAAAGTAAGAACCAGTAATTGGAGAGAGAAGTTCATCTTCCCCTGTCTGAAAATTTAATATAAATTTCCCTTTGTAAAGTTGTTTATACTGCTGAATGAAATTTCCAGTTTGTAAATACGGCTCTGTATTACGAAGAACTTTTCAGTGAAATTCTTTATCATCGAGACTCATACCTACATATGAAAACAAAACTTAATTACCATATATGTCCACCCCTCCCCTTCCCATAATTTGCTTCTCCCAGAACCCCCAGACCCTTATTCTTTATAATAACATGGTATATAAACTCCAGTCTTCTGCCAACCTGAACCTAGTTTTTCTTCATAGATTCCATTTCATAGGTGTATCATTAATGATTAAATATTTACTATGTAAATAGATAATACAAAGTAACATTTATTACATGTTATATATATGTCAAACAAATAAATATCCCTCATGAATATGCACACACAAATTCTTAATATTGTCAACAAATAAAATATATACTAAGAATGATATGCCATGAACAAATAGGTTTTATTATAAGAATGTAGGTTAGTTTAATAAAAAAATCCATGGAGAGGCACCATACTTACAGAATACAGGAGAGAAAACATACAGTCACTCTAAGAGTTAGAGAAAGCAACAACATCCATCATGAAATCGAGTGTCCTAAAACGATACCCTAAGGCTGTGATGTAGGCACCTTTGGTTTTTGACCCCAGGATTGAATGGTGGTGTACATGCTTAGGTGGAGAATTACTGGAAATTAGAGCCATCAGAATGGATACGGTTCATAATAACCAGCAGAAACACTACTAAGATGTAAATCCAGGTACATGTCTGTTTCCACACAAAAAACAGAGGCAGTCTGTCTTAAAATGGACAGAATGATCAACATAATGATTAGCCTGTGAGAAACACTTGCTAGAGATGGTGAGTGGTGATCAAACACCAAATCAGATGAACAAGCTGAAAATTTGAAAGATCAGTTGTTTTCGTTGTCTTTCAAACACTGTTAGTTTCATCAAAATGCATATGAAATTATTTATATTTGGAAGATTTTTGTGTTAGGACTAACTTGAAAGTAGATGAATCATGGCACTATTACAAAGTACTTCAGGACTGTCTTGGCAAGATGTTCAAGACGCTCTCCCTAGATGCATCACACTTACACCTGGATTGTTTCATATTGAGGTCCAGCAGACTGATGAGAAATTTTTTTATTCCCTAAGTACCTAAAAGTTGTAAATTGAGGACTCAACCATAATCGGGTCTATTACCAGAAATAGCCTGTCAATATGACAGGGCAAACTTCCCAGTGAAGGGAATCTGTTCCTCATGCGCATCCCTCCCTCCTTAAAGCCCAGGCCCTTCTTTCATTCTTAGTTCAGTGTGTGTGTGTGTGTGTGTGTGTGTGTGTGTGTGTGTGTGTGTGTGTGTGTGTCCCCATTTTGTCTGCCTGTCTTTGGAATCCTCATTTCTACAGTGATTCCCTAAATACACACAAATACATTTTTTTCTCCAACTAATCTGTCTAATATTAATCTGACTATTAGGCAAACCTAAAAAAAGCCAAAAGAGAAAGAAAATCCCTTCCCTTCTTGACAGCACTAATCAAGTAAATTGTTATAAAATAAAAATTGATATGTCAAATGTCATTTGTTAAATTCAGTGAATTCAAATTCAGTCCTCAAATTGTGAAGAAAAATGAACATTGATTACTGATAGGTTTTTCTAAAATTTCCAGAAGGTATACATTTTTAACTGAAACAATACATCTCAGTAGCAATATATCACTCAAGTCAATTTTTAACAGAATTGCAGGTAGTAAGTTGTACTTGTGAAGTGAAAATGATTCTGAAGTTGAGGTGACAGCTGAAAACTAGTAGCAAATCTACTCTAGAACACACCCTGAACAAACTTATCAAATGGAAGCGTATGTGTGTACATACATAAATCTGAATATAGGTCTATAGAGTTGTCTATAAACTTACCTCTGAAAATGAGAAAAATGTTTTATTCTGGACTGTTGAACTATTATCCTCTATTTGAATAAAAAATTATATGCTTTGTAAATATACAATAATTAAATATCATGTATAATATATGACATATAATGTACCTATAGAGTTGCCTTATGTATATTCATTGATTTTTACCTTCAGTTATAGGGCCTTAAAATAGATCAAATATACAATCTTTTTAATTACTTTATCTGACTCGAATGTAATAGCTTTTAAATCATGAGATAGAAAAAAGCTCAATATGTAAAGATTTTTTGAGATCAACTGCATTATAAAAAAGCAATAATTGATTGGCCCTATTATAGTCTTAGTCAAAAATATCTATTAATCCTGGTAAAGATCAGTGATTCCTAGTATTATAGTCTAATGAACAGGGGCTACAATGGTATATCTAACTTTCACATTTTTTTTTATTTGAAGCATATTCTAAATAGAAGGAAGACAATCATAAGCTTGAAATCCAAATAGTCTCACCAATATCAAGTACTTACCCTGTGATGGTAACCTATTAACTGTGCAAAGCCATCCTCTGAGCTCCATATTATTAGCAGACAGTGTCTTCTCATGTTGTCACTCTAAAGGAATTTGTCTAGTTTATTTTTAGGTTTTTTATTTTCTGTATGATGAGAGTATATTAGTTTCTGCCTACTAAAGAAATGAGAAAAAATAATCCCAAAATGCAAAGCTGAGATAACTACATTTTAAAGGATAGTGCATGTCTAAAGGCAATGATTATTTCCTTAATCTTAAAACCAGTAAATCTTTCATGTGCTTAGGTAGTGGGTCAGCAGCCTATGAATCCTTTGCAACTATTGTTAACTAATCATCAATAGAAGGGTGAGGAAAAGGTTTCTATTTTAATAATCAAAGCCTATCTGACTGTTTCCCACCGATAAAAAATGTAGCATCACATTTCAGAATAATATGAACATAGAGCTAAATGTAATCATCCAATGGCACATGGCATTGACAAGCCAGAAGAATGTCTCCAGCACAGCTAAATGGTGTGAGGTTTAAAAAAATTGTCAAAATCTTCTTATAGCCACCAGGATTTCTTCTATTAACTGAGAGTTCTATCTGCCAACATTCTAAACTGTGGAAAGAAAAATATTTTATGAAAAGTTGACTATCCCCAAATAAAACCAGTATACCCAGCTTTCATTCAGTACTATAGTGAAGTGACTTTTTACCTCTCTGGAAATTCCTTTATGCCTTTATTCTTACCTGTCTCTGTACTGGAAACATTGCTAGTACAATTAGCCCTTCCTGAACATGATTATTCTTGACACAGAGAGGATTCACACTCTTACTGTATTTTTATACAATCGTCTTGCTAACACCATTTAACAGATAAAAGGTAAGAAAGCTTTAGTGTTATACCTTAGGTCTAAAAGCTGGTGGGTGGGTGTACCTTGGTGGCATAGCACTTGGGATATCTGATTGGGCAGAGTCCACATACATCCCAAGGACCTGGTTCATTTCCCAGGACCCAGGGGGGAACTATCAAGATAAGAACTGAAATTAAAATGCTTCTCCCTCCTCTCTCTTCCTGCTTGTCTCTGCTCTCCTTCATTCCTGCCTGTAGCTTGCATTTAAAAAATAAATAAAAGCTGGTGGCTATCCATTGCTTCTCTTGTTGAAGCTTGTTAGTCAAAACTTTGCCTGATCATGCAAGCCATTCAAAGCAATGCATAACTGTTTTCAAAATTTCATCAGAAAGCCCATAATGCCTCCATATGCCTTTCTGAGTATGTTACCTACTCCCCGGTATCAATACCCTGTGAGAGAGGCATATGGTTCTATGATGGAATGTAATGGAAAATGACAGGCTGTTTGAAGATGCTCTATCACCAATTTCATGAATAATGCATGAGGGTAAAAGGTATAATCAGTGTCATTTAAGCCTCCAGCCTCCAGAGAGACAAGAGCTGCATGCGGAGGAACTGATTATCTGCTTTGAAGTTTTAAATGGGAATTTTATTTCAAATATTTTCTTTTGGTGCAAGGTTATATTTTTCCATACAGAAATTAAAATGATGTGATGGCATTTTAATAATTGAAGCTATATTTGGTTTACACTCCTTGATTTAAACGCATTAAGTTTTTTCATGCTTAAAAGGTATACATATTTTAAATACTTAAAAATCAATGCATTGTGAAACCTAGTCAAACATTCACTGGAGAAAGAAATGCTTCACGATGAGTTATGAATGTAATTGTTACAATCCTGAAGATATAATACTTCATAGCAGATATCAATCTGCAGTTAAAATAAGCCTTCCATATAAAATACAACATAACTCTTTTTATAACTCCATTTTTTCCCTATTGATTAGTTTCAGGAAACACCTTTCAGGAAGCTGAAATTAGTATGATTATATATTTCAATAGGAGAGTAGATAAGTATTTTTAATCTAAATTTGGTTAGTATCAATCATGAATTTTGCTGCTAAAAAATGAGAAATAACATGTTCCTCACAGCAAATGAGGTGCCAGCTAAAGCAACACTGATCGTTACTGCAAGTTATTTTTTATATCTACTGGTTAGTCAGAGGAAAGAGGAAAGGACTGTCTGCTTTTAGAGGATATACATGCAATTTATACAGTTAATCCCTTGGGATAAGAGGCAGTGCATTCTATTTTCTACATTACCCTGCAATGAGTATGAGACTGCCCATAATGTGCTCTACAAATAACCAATTAAGTCACGTTGAATGTAAAGGTAAACACTTTTTTAAAATAGGGAGAAATCCATCCTTTCTGTGAATACTGATTGCTAAGTCATTTGGGTAATTTTTTGACATGTCATACCCGTTGTCCAACCATCTCATTAAAAAAAAAAAAATCACTATTTAGGTCAGTGCCAGAAAGAGACATTTTTCACCAAGCAACTAAATATGAAGATGCCAGTAAGAGTTCACAGGTTTAACTGGATGTAAAATTTAATACAGATCTTCTGAAGCATGCCTCCACCTAAATACTGATCTTTTAAATAACCCTGAAAGCAGATTATTTGAATGTTTTTAGTGACTGTTCTTGTAAGCCAGTAAGTTTGTGACAATTTGCTCTCGTGCAGTAGGAGATACACATACCTTTTTTCCCCACCACATAAAATCATCTCTTTACAAAATGTGATTTGTCAGACTTAGTAAAATTATATTTATTCAATGAAGAGTGTCTAATAAAGTTCAGTGCTAGAAATGGAAGTTGTTTTTCTTTAGCATTTAATCTATTGCTCACAATTAAGTTCAACTCCAAAATCACCTGCCTCCCTTTGTTGAGAGGTCACATTTCCTACTTTCTGCATCTATTTTCCTTTCATTGTTGAACTTACTGGGAAAAAATTAAGGTTAAGAATGAGTTCTACTAGGATTAGTAGAACTGTTTTGGCTGAAATTGGAATATATTAGGGAAATACTTATCCATTTAGTGTTTGAGGTAAATTAATTCATTAGTCATGTAGTAGTGAATCCTCAACATCACAAGTAAAATAGCACAGCATATACGGTCTTTCTTTATGGATCTTAAGTTTATTATCAGTTATATATTATGTACTAATATTGAGTGAGTTATCTCAGAAACTCCAAACAAAAATTCTCTTTTTATGTCAAATAAGCTGAACAAAAACAGTAGGCAGGGCAGGTGTTTTCAAATGTTGATTTCATAGCAAAGTAGATTTGTAAGTTTGCTGTTTATTGTGGGCTGATTAGATTAAAAGGCGGCAGTAAATTAATTGGAGCTATTGTGTTAAAATGAAACTAAATTTTTTTCTACTAAATTTGGTATATATTAGAAAAGTCTTCAGATTCTCCATGTTTCATAAATCTTAACCAATAAGATCACAAGTATTTCAAATTCTGATGCGTTCCCCAGAAATTGTTTTTAAAATGGACAGCATCCTTTTGAACTTCTCAGCATTAGTCTTCAAAAATACATTTTGAATTGAAATGTGTATGTTTGAAGTGAAGTAATATTCTTTCATTGAATCTCAAAATGATGCTTTGTTATAACTCCAGGTAGCCTTGAATTAGAACTAAGACATCAGGCTACTGCCTGGCTTTCACAAACTCAATAGTATTATTAGTTTTATTTTATCTTTAAGAATTTTGAATTAAATCTCTAAGCAATACAATTAGATTATTTTTTGATAACTTGAGGCTTATAAAATGTACTTTATACTCATATTGAATTCAGTGCCAGTCTGGTGTCTACCATTTCTGTAACATGCTATACTAAACTTAGTAATACATCAAAGAAAACTAGAGATGGTATTATCTTAATAGTACCTATAGGTCTATGAATGTCTCTGAAATGGGAAAATTGAGATCATTACCAATAATCTGGGAAAATCACCATCTCAGCTACCTTGCATTTACCAATGAGTAGACACACTAACCATTGATTTTACATATTAATATTGCAGTAAATCTCATCAATACAGTGCATTTTCGTAAACATTTGATGGATGCATATTTGAAATGTAGTCTTCCAGGACCATATGAAGCCTATCATGGTGGTAACTAATTCAGAGAGACCAAAGATCCTGACAAAGCAAAAGGAGAAAAAGAACTATTCTGTTGAGCATCTACAAAGATTGTGAAAATAATATCCATTTAACTTAAGAAGACAATTAACAATGCTATTGACATAGAACATTATTTTAGTGACTCCCAGCATCAGGACAAAAACTATATTAGAATCGTGGTTGCTGACCACAATGTACTAAAAATTATAAATTAGCCAGTGGCTGTTACTATTTAACATTGGTGTAAGAATACTGGAGACTGAAGAACTTCATTTGACTTGTAAGTGGTGCTTCTATCCCTACTATTGAGGAAATAATCTTTGTATTCAAAGAGAGACAACTGCCAAAAGAAATAAAACTTTGCCAGCAGCAGTTATGTCAATCTCTTCCAAAAGCAAGCCACACCCCTGGGTTCGAGTCCTGGCGAGTGGGAGAGCCACCAGAGTGAACAATTAAATAAAAATAAAGATCCTTCTTCCTCCTCTCTTCCTCTCTACTCGCCTTCATTCCTGCCTTCCAAATATTTGTTTCCCTTAAAAAAAAAACTTTGATAATTAAATAATTATTGCAAAATCATAGGATTAAGCAGGGCATCAACTGAGAGCGGTAAGAGTGCCCATAACCTCCATACATCTATGCATCTATGCTCTTAATTCCAGTACCTTCGCCAATGTTGATATTGATTTCCACTCTGAAGGGATAAAACTTGCGCATCCTCTTTACTGGTACTAAGTTTGAAAACTTAGGCTACTCCATAGCTGATCAGCATTGAATTTTCTAGAGAAAACCCATTAAATGTTACATAAGCTGAAGATTAAGACAACATCCTGGGGGGTGACTAGACTCATATATGCAACATTTAGAAGCTCTTGCAGGAATTCTTCCCTAAGTTTATAGCCACTCTAAGCATTGGTATTTAAAAGCAGTCTCTGAGATTTTGTATGAATACATTGATGTGCAATCAAAATACCTGAGTGTGCAAAAAAAAGCAACCGATATTTTTTATAATACTGGATACAAACCAGTAAAAGTAAGTTCTGTTAAAGTAAAAATTTCATGGGGATTTTAAGTCTTAATATTATATATTTATGATGCAAACTATAATGCACCTGTAAATAATTCAATTTAAAGGACTATCTGAACAAAACTATTTACATTCCATTGCAACTAAGTTGATTTTAGGAAAAGAAAGATAAGATTTATAGTAATTTTGATTTTTGTATTTAAAATTTTTGAAATTTCTTGACACAGCAATTATTCTGAAATTTGAATGTAAGTCAGAGAAAACAGTTTTCTTCACAATGAAGGCAGATGATTTGACAATCTCCAGACAACCAAGCTGCTTCTCCAAGGTGACTCAAGTGACTGGTAATAGCTCAGATTAGAATCTTAAAAATAATCAGGAGAACTTCAGTAAAAGCTTGCATATGTGAACACACAGGATTGTAGTACTTTTGTGTATATCATATAGTAAGCCTCAGGATTTTCTGAAAGGATGCATTACATTAGTTTGTTTCTTTCAATTATTTCATTGCTTTGCCACTCATTCTCACTGTCTTAGAGAACTTCCTCCCCTCCATGTTTCTATCAAGGCCACCTAATTCATTACCTAATTTGCTTCAATTTTTTTACCCTTTATCTAGACAATAACTTCTTAGTTTATTATTTCCTTGTAAAATAGTTGATAATCCCCTCTAATTTCTCATTTTTTATTTTAAAAATTAATCTTACTGCTTAATATTTCCTGGGATATCTTCCATATCTACTCACTACTTTGTCATTAAGAAAATGAGTTAACAAACATTTAGATTGTTTATTAAGAATGAAGCTCACTTAAAATATTCATTTTAGAAGCTGTGAAGTATGAAAACAAAGTGGTTAAAGATCAACACTAGAAATATAACTCTTTTAGTCTTCTATAGCTATAATAACCAATAGAATCAATTCGTTCTCTAACTCATAGTAGTATAACTAGCACAAAGATTTGTAAACTTTTTTTAAGTGAATGCCTTTAAGTGTGTTTTATGTAAAAACATCAATTTAATTGTATAGATCAATGGATTTTCACATATATATGCATATATGTCCATGTATCCACAACTATAATCAATATTTTTGGACTATTTTTTGTCCCCACACGTTGGATTTGTCTTTTGTAGACAGAGTTTTAAAACTCCCTCATTTTATAATGAGTCAGACTGTATTTCCTCTTCTGCCTGATTTCTTCCATTCAAAATAATGTGTTTGAAATTCTTCACTGTTGTGCTAACATCAATAGTTGTTGCTATTTATTGTTGTATAGCATTTCATTGTTTGATGTATCATATTTTATTTTTTAGTTGATATATGTTCAGGTCATTTCTAATTTGGGGCTATTAAGCATAGAGATAATGGAAAATTCTGAGATTCTGAGTTTGTCTAGAGGTATGTTTTCACATCTCTTTGGTAAATACCAAGGAGTAGAATCATTAAGTCATTTGGTATATGTATGTTGAACTTTTAAGAGAAAGTAATGACAGCTGATAAAATGAGTATGGAATTTGATATCTGACAAATATAGAAGAGTTCCAATTTTTCTGCGTCTTTTTATTTTTAAATTTTAATCATTTAGTGGATGTATAGTAGTGCTATATTAGTGTTAATTTGTGCTTCCCTGGTGAATGATACTGAATAACTTTTCACATTATGTCATTCACATTATCTGTTTGGGAAAGTTGACAATAGCTTATAATGAGTAGACGACTTTGATAGATATGTGTTATGAATACCCTCTCCCACTACATGTCTGTAATTTTGTCTTATTAAATAGTGAATTTTCAAGGGCCAGAGTGACTGTTAAGTAATTCATCAATTTTTAATTTATCATGTTTCTATTCATGCACTTCTACCTAACAAATGGGGTAAAGGGCATTAATTGTATAATGTAGGAAAAAATGAAATAGTGGCAAACTTACTGTATTATGTACAGATGTTGGTTTACTATGATGTATGCCTTCAGCCTATTTAATGCTATAAAGCAAAATTTATTCAATGAAACAAATTTACAAAAGAATTCTTCAGACACTGAGAAAGATTATCAAAAACAAACCATTTCCAGAAACTGAGTCTCCAAAATGACAAATTAGTGAATAAATTGGACTTCTTTTCATATGCCTTGTGACTATTGATAAGTCTTATTTAGAGAAATGTCAATTCAGATCCTCTGCTCATTTTTTAATTGAGGTGCATTTTGTTATACTGAAAATCAAAGCTTAAAATGTTGGAAAAAAACTGTAGAAAAAAAATCTTGATTAAATGACAGAAAAGTGAGAGTTTTTGGTAGGAATTACAGTAACTATCAATGGAGGAAAAGTTCAAATTAAAGAAAAAAAAACAAATATAGAAATCGTTATAGGTAGATATCACAGTCAAAAGGAAATGATACCAGATGAAAATTAGAACCTCTACAAGAAACAGAAGCAGAAAATATACAGATAAATGTAAGCTATGTTTTACTTATTCAATAAATTATTGACCATATTCCAGAATTAACTTGAAATAAAGGAATCATAAAGGGCCGAAGAGTCTAATGTCTTAATTTTATTCTGATAGCTATTTTCCTTTATTTACGCCTCTATTTCTATATTGTGATTCCATCAAATATTTAACTAAGTAAAAAATAAATTAAAAACTTCTATCGATGGCAAACTATTTGAAAAAATATTATACAAAAGCAAAATGTGTTGTTTTTTTCCCTATCTCAAAGCTTTTACTGGTGATTTCATCTTTCCATACCTGTTATGGTTGTCTGCTTTGCTTGTGTTGGACTCAGAATACAAGTAAGTTTTGTGGAAACCCTCACTGATAACACAATGATTATCTTTCCTATTCTTTACAATAGCATTCTGATCATTATTTCATAACTGATACCATAAGCTCTTATAAACATATGTTCATGTCTTGCTGAATTCCTTCCTTTTTCTTTAGTGTTCAAATTCCATTTTACTATTTATGTACCATGTAACCTCAGGCAGGTTTTGAAACCTGTGACACATCCTTCATCAGAAAAAAAGGGAATTAAATATTTGTATTTCTGAGATTACTATGAAGGAAAGTGAGATAACACAGTAAACTGGTTTAATAGTTCAGTAGTTGTCAGAGGTACTATTATGTTACTGTTACTGACTAATCAATTTCATGAAACAGACACCATTTTCTCTTAAGGTTGTGTGCCCTGTCCGTACTTATTGGCACCAGTATTTGATGGTCAGGTAGTTACATATAAGTGAATTATATATGACATATTCAGATTGAATGAATACATATATTTGAGCATCATTATTTTCAAAAACCCTGTTAACAGTAAGTATATGCATAAGTAGTCTTAACTATAGTGATACTGTTTTTAAACACAAATGCTACTTTTGTTAAATTGCACCACCTTTCAGTAAACATATTGCCCTGTTTATCTAACCTTTTAAAAATATTATGATAAATGTGATAACTTGAGAGAAATCTATATAAGAACCATAGAGTGTGTGTGTGTGTGTGTGTGTATATATATATATTTATATATATATATATAAAGAAATGTAATGCTAAGTATGGAAGGGTCAAGAAAATATATAGTTTTATAGATACAAATGTGTTTTTTATAATATCAAAACTACATGGAAGATAGAATAACAGAGTAATTTATTTCGAAGCACATTCTCCAGTCATTCTATGTGATAGTTATTGTATATTATGGATTATAATATATACACCATAAATAATTATTTTAAATTAAGTTTGAAGCAAACCAGAATACAAACCTTTTGTTGCTGGACAGTTGAAATTAATTTAACATTGACAAAAAAGTCAACTCAAAAGGTTATAAGGCAATACATCAAAAACACTAATATTTCAAAATAGGATGTTATAATTTTGCATATTTTATGTTTTATATCCTCTTTATGCATGTTTATTTCAACACAGAAGTAAATAAACATACATTTGAATGTTTTAGTCAAACAATCTGTCAGCAACTTATGTTTTTAAAAGCTATACATTATTTGAAATTTTCTTATTTTTCATAAATGAAGCATACTTCAAGCATATTGTCCTATTAAGTCTTTGATTTACCTGTTGGTACTTCCAGATAATTTGGTAAAAATAAAAATAAGCTTTTCTGTTTAAAATAGTAGCTCACTCCGGAGGAAACTGACTTGCCCTTGGACTATTCTGTCTGTTATACTCACTGCTTCCTTGATGGAAGATTGATGGCTGCACCTCAGCTTCCATTTTCTTTATCTTCCCTTTTGCTACCTCTGTGCTTAAATTAGTATCAGTTTTCTACCTGACAGTGAAATTTGCATTCTCCTTGACCACTGATGGTTGATTTTTATTTCAGACTTACTGCCATATTTAAATCTTTGAGCTTCTACATCAGACACGGCAGTTAGGAGTCTAGGATTCATTGTAGAAAATACATATTGAATTAAATCAACTAAAATCACTACAAGTTATGTCAACTAATTTTAGGATTTATACATTTTTTTTCTAGAAACAAATTTTATGTAGTTAATACTATAATACTTTTTCACTTGAAAGTATAATTATTTTTATGCCATTAATATTGAGAACTGGTTTTCTAGTCATGGTATAAATTGTCACATGAGTGTACATTAAATTAACTGGCTCATCTCTGTTTAGCTTTTTTTCACTCATCACTATGTTACTTTGTATTAGTGAACATGACACATGAAATTTAGAAAAATCAAATTATATTAATAGATAATATTTAGAAGGGGATATTGTTTGGTTTTAGTCAAAGTCCTTGATATGTATGATCAAGTTTTTAATTTTTTCAGAAAATTTAGTTCCATATGATCTTTTAAAAACATGTTTCCAAAGCAAAGTCTTTGCTTCTTTAAGCTGATGCTGGCAAACCCTGGTGGAACAGCGGTTTAATTCTCCTGCAGGGTGCAGTCCATGTCCATCCAAGGACCTAGGTTAGCGCTTTGGGGCTGGCAGGAGCAACCAAGATGAGCACCCTAGTAAAAAAAATTAAAACTATTTTTCCTCCATTCTTCCTGCCTACTAACCTGCTCAATTTCATTCCTGCCTGCACATTTCCTTAAAAAAAAAAAAAAAAAAAAAATTTTCAGTCACATAAATAATTAAATATTTATTACTTTCTGAAGTTATATGACTTCATTTAACATAATTACAACTTTAATACTAGTCATACTTACATAGCCATATTTGGGTACAGTGAAACTTATTTCTAAATATTTAACAATTATTTGAAATATTTTACTTAGGAAAATGTTTTCATTTTCCAGTTATTCTGCATTTTCCCCTTCAAGTCTATAATCAGATATATTAATTTTGCTTTTGCCCATTTCTAACATTTTCAACACATAAAAGTTGAAAGATATATTGATTTATGACAAATTTCTTATCTTTTTTAAATCCTCTATTTCTCACCTATTATTCCATTTAAAATATACTTTCAAAATAAAATTATAATGAAATTAATTTTTTAGAAATCTATGAGTGTATGGTATAAAATATAGATTGAGATACAATGTTAGTATTCAAAAATGAATAATAAATGTCAATAATTTAAAATAAATGTAGTAAAATCAACAAAAGTAAAAAAGAAACTAGATTATGTAAATATGTGCTTCAAAATTATTGCTCTTTATTTTCATTTCTATAGTTATTTGCAAGATTTGAAGGTACCCCTTTCCTGGAAAGTGCTTTCAGAGATATTCCATTTAAAATCAAATGTGTTCTCTCAGATTCACAAAGGGATATTCAGATTATCTGGAACAACTACAAATTATTAGAGAACATATTTTTAGAAATGCTTTTTAATACACATTTATGGCAATGTTACATGTTTCGTGAAGTTCAAAAGGAGACTGATCTGTGAAGTCAGTAGACATTGAAAAATGAGAATATGTGTATGTGTCTTGATTATTGTGACCCAGGCCATAAAATGACTGGCTCCCAGAAGACATCTATTCACACTGATGGGTCAATAAACATAATCCTTATCCAGATGCAGGGTTATTTGTGGGTAAAAATGCATTTGTAATTCATCTGTGAACATAATTAAACTCTTTCTATTCCTTAAATGGTTTGAGGGATTGAAGTTATCAAAGACTTAAAGTTTCTGGAATAAAATGCAACTTAAAGTGACTGTAATTTCCACTGAAATCCAGACTTGTGCCTACAGTATGAAATGATTATTCGGATTGTTTGTATTAAATTTAAGATATTGGTTTGGAGCCTTTCAGTAAGCAAAGGTCAAAAATCGAGTTGAAAATGAAGTTTTTAAACATGTTTCTATCATTTTTCAGTTTGTTTTGTTCATGCTGATGGTTAAGCTGGTGCCTACTTAAGCAAATTAATGAAAATATTAGCATTTTTGAAAATTAAGACGTTGCATGTTGGAACTGGAAAGTTATTATAAAAGCAATACGCAGAAAAGCCTACTACACAAAATAGAGATAGCTATATGGATCAATTATATATCAATATATCAATCAAATATATCAATATATTAGATGGATCAACTTCTTAAAATGCTAGTAAATAAGTCATTATTTTTCATAGTTCAATTAGAGCAGCTCTGTCTTATTTTGGAACAAATTTCCAGTAGCACATTTTGTTAAAATGATTTTAGTCAAGTAGTTTCTTTGTTATAAGAACTAAAGAAATACTAGTAAATGAGTGTTAATGTGTACAAATACTAGAAAATGAATAGTAGAAAAACAAGTCTAGGAACCTAGAGGAAGAGCAGACCTGTGACTCCCAGTGAGCTCAGAGAAGAGGTGGAATGTGCTGAGGAAATGGGCCTTTGACATGTGATGAGAGCAATTCCACAAATCTGCCTTGGAGGGTATTTGTGGAACAACTGACTAGTTTAAAGTTTAGGGACTTGAATATACATGTACACATACACATATATACATGTAGTACATATGTGTATATATGTATATATGGAAGAAAGATTATAGCCTAAATTAAAAATATATATACACTTACACATACATGTATAAATGAAATAAAAAGATCATACCTTAAATATACACACATGTTTATTTGTATATATATGTGTTCATGGAAGGAAAAGATTATAATTTAAAAATAAATTTCATGATATAAAGAAAAGTTGAAATGAAATTGATTAGAAAATGAGAATGTTTCTACTAGAGTTGATAAGGTCTTAAGTCATCAAAGTAAAAAGGATAAGAAAAATTTAATATATTAGCATTGGCAAATATATATTAACAGCATCACACCTAAAATCTGACACATGCAGACTGAGATCTGCACGATCACAGCAGATGTGACTTCCTTTTATCCAGACTCTTTGCCCCACTGCACGTGTCTCTCCCATGGCCACATCCTCAGGAGCAGCTGCCCAGTCTCTGCTGCTCATTATCTGTCACTAGTCCATTGAGTGAGACATGTGTTCCTTCACCAATAGGACAAGACCATTTGTCTCTGGGATCAGTTTCCTTTTCATTCACGCCATGTTTTCTGATCTGTTTCAACAATTCCCTGGCTAATACCTTTAAGTCTTTTAACATTTTTTCTCTGTTAATAAAATTGCATGTCTATCAATCTTAATATCTACCTTAAAATTGACCATTTTTGTGTCTTGTCATGAACTCAGTAACCTGAGCTTCCTACATTACAGTTAATATACAGATAACATTTTAAGATATGCAAAAGGTGGGAATTTTGGAGTTGATGTTTTTGACTTGAAACCCTGGCTCCAATTTCACACTTGCTATTTAACCCTGAGCCCATGATAGGACTTTTCCCCACCTCAGTTGCCTCATCTGTAAAGTGAGAATAATAGGATAAGGCTAATAACAAGCAGTAAATGAATAAATCCAAGCTGGAGACTTAGAACAATTCCTGTCAATAACAGAATACAGATTAAGCTCTTTTTATCTAGTGTTATTGAGTCCTGTGCTGTTACTCTGTGTGAGGTCATTCATTCCATCTAATGCTCATCCCTTAGGCTGTGATCTAGACCTAGGTCTCTAGTTTCCTTTCCAGTAAATGCTATAAATTAGACTGCCTATTCCTTATTGTTGTGCCTTTTTCCTTTTATGTTTTTTTCATCAGAATTTAAATTTTTCTACTACAGAAATCCTTCACTTACTGACAAAAAACATCCTTCACACCTCACCAATTGTGCACTTGCAATTTTCATTCTTTTCACTACAGTCTAAAGGTTCTGTTTTTAATTCTTAGCTTTCCAATCCATTGTAATTTTGCTTTTTATTCAGCTACTTAAAATTGTTCTTACCCTGTCATCAGGAACCACTAGTTGGGTAAAATTGTCATGAGTTTCAACATAACCAGTCAATTATGGTTGTCAATTTTAGGCCTCTGAAATAATGTAGTGAAGGTGGAATTAGTCACACTCAAACTTGGATACCAAACTTATCCTCTCTAGTTCAGCTCTAAGAAATTAGCTTTGTCAAATGTGAAATGGCCAGTAACACCCCACTCAGTTACTTTAAGTATGCCTATCCCATAATTATCTCTGACGTAAGGATTAACCACTTATTCTGACTGTACCTTTGGGAACATGGAGTGATAAGAGAATCTGGAACTTTCTCTGGAGCTAATGAACTCCAGTCACATCTGATAATTGTCCTTCCTTCCAAAGCTTCCTTAAATGTTATAATAGGAGCAGTATTTAGCATTCAAGGATATTCTTTCTGCAGGTTATATTGTTAGCATTTATACAATACTCAAAAATCATCAAAATTATGAGTTCTACACAAATATATTTGCATGCAATTAGCAAAAAGGAAAAAAATAGCCCAATTTCAGCATGAGATCCAAAGGGGTTGGAAAGCCCAACAATAAGGAAATAGGTAATATAACATATGACATGAACTGCGGACTAGTGTTGCTGTAAATACTTGATGGACATAAACTATTAGTTCCTGCTAGAAAAAGAAAAATCCAGGTAGTGAATGAGCCATTTTTGTGATTATTTTACACATGAGGTAACTGAGACACACGGAGTTTACAGAATGTTCCCAGACCAAGCAGAGCTTCCTTTGTTCTTTGAATCAGATTCTTCGCTGGATAGCAAGTTATCGTAAAGATGTCTTCATTTGTCACATTTGTAGGCAATACCGATTAAAGGTCTTTATTTTAGTTTATTTAGTCAATTGGTGATTTTATTTTTTTAATTGAGGCACTCCCTTCTTTTGGTCCCTCTTGATACCACTCTCCCTTAATTTATCTCTGCTTTGTGTCTACACTTAGAATCCTTTGCTGGCTTTTGTGTTCATGATGGCATCTGAAATGTTAGTGAAATGTTTTCTTTTTGATCAACTTCTGATAGTCTCCCAAAGGGATCTCATCAAGCCAAAGACTTGGGTGACCATGATCTATGCTCTAAAATATACTTATTCCATCAAGATACCTTTCCTGAACTTCAAATGTATGCATTCATTGGCAGTGAACCTGAGCTGCATGTTGCAATTGACCTTATTTGAACTTAAGACTCCTCCCTCCCCTGTTCTTTGCTCATCTCCATTCATATTTATGATGGCAACCCCAAATGTCAGGTTCCAAAGCCACACATTCCAGATATTTTCCCATATCTTTCCCTCATCCATACATCTTCTCTTGGATGACATGTTACCTTTACATTTTCAAATTTATATTTTCACAATGTGTGCTTTCTCAACTTTCAGATATTTCTGTTCTGATCACTCCAACAATTGCAATCCTTTCTTAATTGTCACTGGCCTTAAATGAACCATTCAGTCACCTACAAAATACTTCAAAAATGCAAACATAATGTATTCAAAGTCCATTAAATTTCTTTAATGATCCCTGTAATATTCAGCTAAACATTTTAAATGTTCAAGTCTCTTGTCATCACTCCTTTTGAACTTCGTGTCACTCAAACTGAGCATTATCCCTGACCATAGAGTTTCCTTTTTTACTTAAATGCCTTGGAAATCCTTCCTATGTATTCAAAATATCAAATTTGAACTTGTGTGTTTAGCCAGCCTCATCCCTTAAAGTTCATTTAGGTGCTACTCATCAATAAAGATAGTTACCATACGTGTGTATGATAATTTTGCTTACTAAAAACATTAGAAGTATATTGTTTATCTGTTTGCACCAATTGATTCTAAACATTAACACCTTTGTTACAGTGAAAGGAAAATAATATGATCTAGAATTCTATATAAAATTCATCATAAAAGCCCCTCAAAATAAGGATTAAAGATATAAGTGCTTTTTAGACCACTTTTTTTTAACCAGAAAAATTAGGAGAAAGATATAGATAATTCCCATATGACCTCTTGTCCCCAGAATGTGTTGTTTCTGCCATTATCAACCTTCCCTACCATAATGGTACATTTGTAGCAGCTGATAAACTTACATCAACATATTTTTATCAAAGTCTATAGTTAACATTACAGTTCACTATTGCTGGTACATTTCTGTGTTTGAACAAATGTGTAATGGCAAGTACCGTCACTATGATATGTGTGTTTATTGGCTGAAAAATTCCCTATTCTGCCTACTCATCCCTCCTCCCCAACTCCCAGTAACCATTGATCATTTTAATATCTTCATGTTTTCACATTTTCCAGAATGTTAAATATTTGAATTCCAGTAGTACGTAGCAGTTTAAGATTGGCTTCTTTCACTTAGTAATATGCATTTAAGATTCATCAATGCCTTCATTTTGTTTATATTGATAAACTAGGATATATCCAAATAACAATGTTAATCTATCCATTCACTTACTGAAGAGAACATCATGGTTGCTACCAGGTTTTGACAATTTTGAGTAACTTAGCTGTAAACTTCCATGTGCAAGTTTGAATGGACATGTTTACAACTCCTTTGGTAATTATCAAGGAGCACAATTGCTGGATGATATGGTGAGAATATGTATAGTTTTGCAAAAAAACAAAAACAAAAATCATCAAACTGTATTGCAGAGTGGCTCTGTCATTTTGCATTCCTGCTAACAATGAGTGAGGGTTCCTCTTGTCCCACATTCTTGCTAGCATTTGGTATTATCAGTGGTAGGGAATTTAGTCATTCTAATAGCAGTGGAATGATAGCTCATTGTTTTATTTTGCACTTCCCTGAGAACAAATGATACAGCACACCTCTCATGTGTTCATTCACCCTGTGTCTTCTTTGATGAGATGTCTATTAAGGCCTTGGGCCCATTTTTTAATTGGGGTGTTTTCTTACTGATGAGTTTTAAGAGTTCTTTGTATATTTTGAAAATCAGTCCATTATCATATGTGTCTTCTAAAAATATTTCTCACAATCTGTGACTTGTCATCTTATTCTTTTGACTTTGTCCTTTGAAAACAAATTTTTTGTTTCAGTGAAGTCCAGCATATGGTCTCTATTAGAATTATTTTTTTCTCTGCTCCTGAAAAGAAAATGATTCTCTTCTGTTAGAAGGCAAAAGTCAATTCAATTAATTTGGTTAATAATATTATCAAAATGCTTTGATATCTTTAAAAAGATGTTTCATCAGTTTGACTACAAATACTGAAATACAAACAAGTAAAATTTCTGGTTATAAATAAGAATTTAACAAGTAATCCCATTGGGAATTTTTTTGGAATTACAAGCTTTGTTAGTAAAAAATGATTTAATATTGATTATTTCAAAGGTTTACACTAACACTTCAAATTTAACACTTTTTTTGGGAGAACTGACACTTTATCATTTTGACAAGAATTATTGTCTGTCTTTCCAAATACTGGCATTTCCGTTTATATCCCTCAGTAAATTTGATGGTATATTTTTACATAGAAAAATGATTATATTTTTATTTTCAGTTATTTCATATTTATTGTTTTTGTGAATGCAGCCTTATTTTAGATAATTTTATAAATGCAAATAGAGTATTGGACAATAAATATCATGATATGACTATAAAATTTCAGTAAAAAAAAAGCAAAAA
The DNA here is from genome assembly GCA_004363575.1 of Solenodon paradoxus. NCBI lineage: Eukaryota > Metazoa > Chordata > Mammalia > Eulipotyphla > Solenodontidae > Solenodon > Solenodon paradoxus. Next base: position 355,132 of record RJWH01000661.1, read on the forward strand.
TGATCTGTTATACAGGAAAATAGGATAAAATTCTAAAACTTCAGTTTTTGCTTTGAATTCTAAAGCTATGCTATTAGATTCATTTCTATTATGTTTTATCTTCTTGATGAATGCATTCTTTAATATCCATTTAGCTACTGGCAATATTAGAATGTACTTTGTCTGAACCTTATATAGTCTCTAAAGTTTTCTTCATATCTGACTGTCAAGTCAAATTTGATACACTTTCTGTTTTATAAATACATTTTTATTGAAACACAACTACACCTATACATTTATCTGGTTCCTTTTTATCAGCATCTCAGAGTTGAGTAGTTACAACAGATACCTTATGATCTATAAAACTCAAAATACTCTTTGGTGCACCCTGGTGATCTAGTGGATAGTCCGCTGCACTTTCAGCTAGGGCAGTCCATATACATCCAAAGACCCAGATTCGCTCTCAGATGGGTGGGCTCTGGAAAGGGAGAAAATAGATGAACAGCTAAATAAAATGCTGCCGCCTCCTTTCCTTGCCTGCCTGCTTACTTGCCTTCATTACTCAATATCTTTCTTTTATTAAAAATGGCCTTTTTCAGAAAACAAAGATTTCTCACCTTTAAGCTCATGATTTTCATATTTTTTCGCATGTATTATAATCACTTTGAATCTTTTCTTGTACACCCATATTCCTTGGCTGAGGTTTCTTCTATCACAGAATATAGTTATTTAGAAATGGTGATTATTGAGTTATTTTTACCTCAAAAAATAAGGTGTCATTGTCTTGAAATTTGATACAATTCCGATCACTAAAAATATTTAGTGTAGGTATATTTTTAATTCTGTGCCGCAAAAAACTTATATGGTCAAAACATTTTAACTAGATTGCATATATATACACATATATACACACACATATGTATATGCATACATACATACATATGTATGTGTATATATAAAACCTTTGAAATTTTTAATGTGTCTTATTTAAACTATTATAAAAATTTTAATGTTATATAAAATAGGGGTAACATTTATTTTCTCCTTTGAACTTCCTATAATATGCATGTTTGACTTAACCATGAAAATTAGATTTGTTGATTGGAATAGGCCTATATCTATTAAAGAAATCAACCATTAAACATGTTCAAAACATAGACGGCACTGTCCTCAGATGGGCTCACTGGTGAATTCTACCAAACACTTGAGAATTTATCTACTATCTTTCTCAGAGGATACAAATCAAGAGAATACTTTCTAACTCACTCATTGAGGCTAGAGTGACCCTAATACAAAAAAGAAAAATGATATAAGAAAACTACAGGTGAACGTAAATGAAAAATATCCTTTACAACATTTGAACCAATTAATCCAATCTTCAGATTGTTATCTAAGAATAAAAATAATTATATTGCTTTTGATAAATTTTATTTTTTATTTCATGCTGAGACTTTCAGTATGAAAGTAAATAGATGTCGTGAAAAAGCTTTATTCTTGATTTTAGGAAGAAAGCATCTAATCTCTCACTTTTCTTAGTATATGTTAACTCTAGATGTGTTGAATATTTTCTTTATGAATTTGGAGTTCCATTCTGTTCTTAGATTACTGAGATTTTTAAAAGTCTAAATAGGTTTGAATTTTGTCTAAAGCTTTTCCAGCCTCAATTTATAATATTATGATTTTTATTATTCTCTTTATTGACATAGTAGATTTTCTGGGGCGATTTCGAATATTGAACCAGTCATGCATAGCTGGAATAAGTCTTGCTTGTTCATGGTGTTAATTCTATATGGAAATTGTTGAATTTGATTTACTAATATTTGGTTGGGATTCTCCAATTTCTGTTCATGTTGGTTAATTTAACCACAGTGAAACTATAGTTAAATTTCACTATCATGGTTTTATGTTCTAGTAATCTTTTTTCTTTTTGTTTTAATTTTAATGGAATATTGCATCATATTATCAAATAGGTTTAAGGTGTGCATCATAAATCAACATCTGCATTAAGTTTAATGCATTAAGTTTACCACCAACTGTCCAATTCTACTCTGTATCACCTAACTGACTTTCTTATTAAAAAATTTACTCATGAGTCTCTGCCTTCATTTCTGGTCCCATAAATGCTTTGTATGCACAGAAACTAAAAATACTTTCCAGAGACGTATTCTAAGTATAGCCATGCCTTAAGCATTTATTCCCCTTAACTGTATTCCAAAAGTTAATTTGACTTCAAGAGCTGGAGGTTGTTATGAAAATAATTTATGTATTAGCTCAAGAAAAATCAAAAAGCAAAGACACATAGAAATAGCTGTAAAAGTGAGAAATGATCTGAGAAATTACATGTTTTTTTTGCATCTGTAAGATTGAGTTTGTATGTTGTTTTCCAAGTCTCATGACTAATTATACTTTATTTGCTCTGCATCTCAATTAGCTCTTTTTCTGCCATAGTGATGAACTTTCTGAACATATTACAAAGTGTCCAATATTCTGAAAATATTTTCTTCCTTTTCAGTGTCTGATCCTACATTGTTGGGTTTTGTTTTGTTTTGCTCTGCAGGTTTGAATGAAACGTAGTCAGGTTACACTCCTTAATATATAACCTGCCGCACTTCTATTTTGGGAAAGCATCTATCTATTTAGGGATTTTCTACTGGGATATTTTTAAATACTTTATGATAAGGCCACCACAGGAATAAATTATTCAGAACCAGTTTAGAGATGTATAACCCATGCCTAATGCAATCTGAGAGTGCCAAGAGAGAAAAGCATACCTTAATGTGTGCTTGGCACAAACTCAGAGGAGCCGTGCCAAACAAGCTTAATTTTGTGTGAATCTCAAGACTTTTTCTGTGAAACAGTATTTCCTCCACTAACCATTACCAAAAGACTTTCCCCTTACTTTTGGATTCCATGTTAACCTTCCTTTCCCTATTGCATTTGAAATGATTGGAAATCTTTTATTTTTTCACCATTAAAATAAATTTGATGAACTCCGTACTGTTTGCTTGAATATGCAGACTGTCTCATTTATGTTCTGCTCATTAGAGATGAGTTTGCTCCAAATAGTATAGGTTTTTACTAAGCAAAGTCTGCTTCATTAGTGTTGTGCTAAATCAAGTAGGTAGTGGCAGGTTCAATTTAGTCAATTAGTGGCCAAAGTCATTTTGGAAAAACACTAAAGGATCAAGAACTTCTCATTAAATTTTATTTATAACAAGGACAAGGGAGGAGAAGATCACGAAATCCCACTGCATGATTCCTAAAGATCGAGTGTGCTTTAGACAGCATGTTGACTTATGGTTTTATACAGGGACACTGGGTTTAAATCAGTGTGAAATTACATACATGTTCCAAGTTGAAATCAGATTTATATGGACCCATTTTTTGAGGTTTATAAACCCTGTACCTATGTTAATGAATATTTGGTCAAATGTGTTTATACAGTGATACCTAGTGGTTAGTGATCATTCTGTTCTTTTCTATTTTTTTTTAAAGGAAAACTCAGCTTCATTCAGAAATGAAGGTAAAGAGGCAGGCAGAGGGGGAAAGAAAAATCATTTTTATTTATTTTATTGAACTGATCATCTCGATGGTTCCCTCACCCCAGGATGCGAACCTGGGTCCTAGGGATGTGTACGGGCTACGCCAGGCTGGAGATGGTGAAACAAACAGCTACTCCACTGGAGTGCACCGGAGTTTTTATTCCATCACTTATTTAATAAAAACACATGCAGTATTTAGACTACTTCAAGTCATAACAAAATAAAAATGATGAATATACTCTTTCTAACTCCTAAAGAAATTTTTAGTCCAAAGAGTATAAAGTATGGTGCCAGGAATTTGTGAAAAACGATGTTTCTCATATTAGGCTTCAATACTGGCAAAAATGAAGTTAGGGTCTAAAGTGAGAGAATACGGCAAAAAATCAGATTTAGAGAAAATGATTTAGGAAGTTGCTAGACTGGAGACAAACTTAAGGAATTTATTCTGTTCTGATACAGTGTCCATGTGAAAGCCTTTTTTAGATGATTCTTCTCTTTGCAATCTCTTTTCTCCCCCCGGATGGAGTTGTGACATAAAAAATTGGTGAGTTTGGTGAAAAAGACAGGACTTGGTTGCTCAACTTGCCCATCTTAAGTGACAGTTGCCTGGCAAGTAAGTTTATTTCTCTGTGCTGAATGTCTTTCAGGCTTCAACCAAGGCTCAATTGCATTTTCAGTGCTGTTTGCAGCTACGTGACACATTTGTCTTCCAATTATTCCAAACTCAGGCAGGGAACAGGTAGGAAAGAATTTGAGATACATCAAGTTGCCAAAACAATGCCTCTCAGTGTATCTGTTTGCTTCATGGATCCTACTTCCCCAGTGGACCCAGACTAATAAATTCACTCTTGTTCATTAAGTGCAAACTGGGACCAAGTAAGAAAGATTCCCTTCTCTCAGTCTTGCATAAGAAACATACATGAATTTTAACCAGGGTATGAATGGAATGAGGGGGGAACTAGCCTTACCCAGGACATTTTTTTTCTTTTTCTCTTTCTCTTCTCTCTACAGCAGCTACTGTAACTTTTTATTTTTACATCGGACACCAAGAAGTAAATCCCTCTAAAATAAATTGCATATGTGCTATGTTCTTCCTTCAACTTGGAAGCTTCTTTTAATCCTAAAATTTTGGAGTTCGTAAGAGATGAGCTTTAGCCATTGTTTTCCTTTGACAACATTTATAGATACAATCTACATTTTATAATACTTCGTGAAGGTATGATTAATATGTAAAAAGCTCTGGACACAACATATGCAACATGAAGAATTTGGGAGTAAGTGTATACCCACAAAACTCTGACCACCAACAAGACCATAAGCATATCCATCACTCACTCCCCAAGCTACCTCCTGTCCCTTTTTATTATCATTATTTATAAAATTCCACTTTAAGGAATTAGAGAAAAGTTTACTGTCTTAATAAAATTTAAGTGTGAAATGTAGGATGGCTAGCGACAAAATGCTATATAGGTCATCTCCAGAACTTAAGTATCTTGCAAAACTGAAGCTTTGTACACTTTGGAAATGACCTCCAAATTTTAGAGCTGTTTTAGTCTGTTTGGGTTGTTATAACAAAATATCACAGACTGATTAGTTTATAAATGAGATAAATTTCTTTCTCACAGTCCTGGAAGCTGGACATCAAAATCAAATGCAAGCATAATCCTTTTCCACAGACTCCTAATTCTGTCCTTACATGGTGGATGGGATTAGGGAACTCTGTGGAGTCCTTCATAAGAATATTAACCCCATTCAAGAGGACTCTACCCTCATTACCTGAGCATACCCTCTAGGCCCCACCTCTTAATATGATGACAAAATAATCAGACTGAGGCCAGTTAGAGCATTGAAAGTATTGATAACCAGTCTTTCTGTGAATATGCAAACACAAATGAAAAGAAGATAAATGATAAATGTAAAAATGGCATGGAATAGGAATATAAAAATGGTTTGATTCAGGGAGTTTAGCAAGAGTGATTAAGTTTAATTCTTTATTTCTATAAACTAGCAAGAAAGAATTCAGAAATTAGAAGTACTTTTTTCATTACTGTCAATGCTACAAAATACTTATGTATAAATCTGTAATAAGAATGATATCTGTGCAATGGAAACTATATAACATTAATGAGAGAAACTAGACTATACAAGTAAGACAAGAGATATAGGTTGTTCATAAATTAGAGCACAATATTTTTAAGGTATCTGTATCCTCCATTTTACTTATAAATTCAAGGCTATTCAAGTCAAAATCTCATCAAGTCTTGTAAGTGCAATTAACAAGCTAATTTAAAAAAAAAACGATGAGAATGCCCTGGACCTAGAATAGGATAAACAAATTTAAACAACGTAAAGTTTGATAATGACATGACCTGATTTTAAGTACTGATACTGCTCAGCTCAGGAAGATGATACAGATATTGAAGTCTGAGTATCATTTCTTTGTATTAAAATTAGCCAAGAAGTTTTCCCAAAATGAAATAGAGGTATTAATATTTACTTTCCTTCATTATGCAAGTGAGAGGAATCATTATAGTTTGTCTCAAAAACATTTTTTTCTCAATTTCCTGATTCTTAATTTGCTCACTAATGTATGTTTTTACACAGTACTAAGTTTAGTTAACTATATACACTTTGAACTTTGGAAGTGCATATATTTGTCAACCAATTCAAAATACAGAATATTTTCTCATCCTAGATTTCTTCCAAGTTTGTTCTTTTCAATGTTTTTTGTAGAGAATATTTTACATCCCCCTATGTCTTAGAATGAAATTACTAGGCTACAAAGAACAAAAATCTGGGACTTTGAATAAGTTCCATTGCAACTAGTTAAAAATTAAAGATAGATGACAACTCAATAAAATAATCATAAGTACTTATGCATTTATATCATGCATATCTCCATATTAAATCAGAAATTGGCAAGGTATAAGATATATTTTGATTTTTGTGGTACACCTAATATCTATGTGCACACGTGCACACACACACCACACAGTATAAAGTCTCATCTTGTGGACCATAAACAGGCAATAAGCCAAATGGATTTGTAAGCTATAATTGTCCAACCTCTGATTTAAATAGTTTATTTACTCTTTTACAACAATTATATTTATCAGAAGAAAGATTTTTACTGTATTGGTAAGTATATTTCTAACGTTACGCAACCTAGTATTACTGTAAAACTTTGCTTTGAATTTAATTTTCTATTTGTGTTAACAAAAAGAAACATTTAAAATTATTGATTTTTATGATTTATGCTATTGAATCAGTTTTATACCAGATTTTTGTACTTTCAAAGATTTGATTAGAGTACAAAACTAAGTTATTTATCAGAAATGATTTTAATTCTACCTTAATGCTTTTTGTTACATAATCTTAAGTTATTGCACTGGCACCATTTATTATATCTTTTGATCAGGCTGAAGATGATTGATGCTATCCTTAAAAAACTGAGTTTTCATCTTAAATGGGCACTGATTTCTTAAAGGTACTTTGTACGTGTAATCAGTGAGCATGTGATTGTTTTTTTTCTATACTTTACATAGTTGTCATAACCTTACCTGGTCTTAATTAATGGAGAGATGGATTTGACATCTAGGTTTGAGTGTCTTAAAGTATAGACTTGGATTGTTGGTGATAAGCTTAGTGTATTATGTGCAGATGATTATGATGATGCACACCTCAAGCCTATATGATGTTAATGATGTTCCTTCAGTAAAAGAAAAGAATGTGATTTTTGTATTGCCCTTGTAATTTTTAAATTAATTACTTAAACAATTTTAAATGGTTTTATGTTGGTATGAAAAATGAGTTTAATAAAATTTCTTCCTGCCTTTGTTTCTGGATGACTGTCCTTTAAAAAGAAGAAAAAGTTATGTGAAGTCAACCTTTGAAGGCATCTGGCCATGAATTCTGTTTGTGAACAGATTTATGGCTACAAATTTTTTTTCAACATATCGAGAACTGTTATGACTTTCAATTTATTCTTCAGTCATTTTACAAGTTATATTTTTATAGGAAAAATATCTTGTCTGTGGTTTGTCTTTTGTCATTAGCCTGAAGTTGTTCATCAGAGTTTTTATGATTTTCTAGAAGATCTCTTCTGATTTCTTCTGTCATTCCTGATATTTGTAATTCGTGTCTTTTCTCTTCTTTTCCTGGATTAATTCATTGAGGGACTTACCAATTTTATAAGTCTTAAATTCTATCTGGATTAATTTTGTCATAAATTTCATTTACCAATATTCTTGTTAAAGGATCAAGATCAACTTTTAGATTTGCCAATTTTATCACAGTTGTCAGTTTTCCATTTTACTCTTCCTGCTTTTTTTTTTTTTTTAACTTGTTTTGGCATAGACAGGGTTTAATGTATTCCACATTTTTCTTGAAATACTTAAAGTGGATTTTTCATTATTAATGCTACATATTCTTTTAAATATGCCTTCAGATACATATACTTCTGTATGTATTGTTTTAATGCATCTTAGGCATTATTTTTTAAATGTCCACCTTCTCTTTTCTTCAGTCCAGACTCTCAAACCCGGATCCACATTTGTCATGGTCTGCATCTTAGCCCTGGAGTTATGGAGGCGAGAGATTGGTGTGTGGGGGGAACAGTGTGATATATATAATTTCTCTTCTTTGATGTTTTCATGTTGTTTATGTTGAATGTTTCGGGTACAATTAAGAAAATATGTAATCCAATAGCTGCTGGATATAATCTTTTAAATATGTTAATTAGGTTTTGTTAGTTGACATCCTTTTCAAAATTCTACATTCAGAATTTTCCATTTGTTCTAACAAAGTGGAGAATATCATCCACCAGTGTTTTTATCTTTTTAATCTACCTAATTCTGTTTCATTAATTTTGAACTTTTTTTGGCATTCATATATGGAATAGTTATATCCTCTTGATAAATTAATCCCCTTCTATTATAAAATGTTTCCTTTTATTTGGGGGAGTGTATCATTCAGCATTTCTTCTCATTCTACCTGAATCAGGCTTATTTTGTTAAATCATATTTCCCCCACTGGAAATGATGATGAAAATACATATTTGCTGCTGCCCTAGATTACTGACAGTCAGTGATATCCAAATTTGATCCAGAATAAACTGACAGCTCTTTCAACTTGATTCTTTAGGAAGTCAAGAAAGCCAAAAAAAATCTCATTTTTTCCCATGTTTTTGAAATAGAGAAATGCACCACTGCATTTCCCTGTAAATAGTATTCAAGGTGCCTTAAGTCATTCCTGTGATTCAAACTGAGGATGCATGTAGCTTTTATCTTGCAGGATTAATGGAAGTCTGGTGAATTTTACTTTCACTACATATAGTAACAATAGCCAGCGAAGAACTTGAGGTTAAATCATAAATCATTCTGCAGTAGATGAGTCCTGACTCTCGATGCCGAATAGGGATTTATCTTCTTTGGATTTGCAAGTGTTTATGGAAAACAGTCCTTCCAAATTGTGACACATCAAAATTCTGTACTGGAGGATCTCACAGGGCATATATTATCAGTGTCTGCATTGTGGGGCCAGCAAATGATATGAAGATCAAACTAAATGGGAGAATAATGAATGAAATAGAGTGGCAGAGTCTTGTAATGCAGATTATACCCTCTGAATAAGTCACCTAAATAAGCAGGAAGGGCAGAAGCCAAATCAGAAAGCCAGAATACAAAGTCAACTTTGGAAAACTCCCAAGTAAACAGAAAATGACTGTCCAGTTAGGCAAATGGAAAGGCAATTTTGGATGAATATATATGATTGTATATTGACTGTGGTAAGATCTAGCTGTACTATTGTGTATGATGCATTGCCAAGCCAGCACTGATGAAAGAACCTGGGATGAGGTGTGCAGAAATGAGTTAACATTGCAATAAATAGCATTAAAATATTTCCTTGTTATCCTTGCTGGACAAATTTGTCGCACATAATTAAGTTACACTGGGCCATCATAAGTTGATTCCAAAATCTTTATGTTGTGCCAAGAACTCATCAAAGATTTTTGGTGTGAATATAAACTGGAAGCACTTAAAAAAGCACGGACATTTTTCCATGTTTTTCTCTTGGGCTTAGAGGAACGTCTGCCATGTGGAAGAAGGGAAGGACCGTACACAAAGCAGTGTTTGTACCTTTCTGTAGGATAGCTTTCTGTTGTAATTTTCCTTCAGTACCATGTATTTATCTACTCATGAATCTTCAGACAGAAAGCAAGGTATCATTGAGACAAATTAGTGTTTTGTGTCAGTGTGTTTTTCTTCAAAGTTGTTTTTTCTATGAAATCCTCAGACTATGGTGCTTTCTTTTCTTTCTCTTTTTTTTTAAGTTGCAATTGAGATAGAAACCAAACATGAGCAGAGATACAAGGGAGATGCTCTGATTGGTGCAGAAGTAGGACTAGAGACCATTACCCACACTTACCATTCACTCCTGGTGTGGTCATTCAAAAGGCATTTGAGTGGGCTCATTGAAACAGTTTAGATTGGTGCATTTGAATATAGAACTAAGCTTAAGTGAGTGGACAACTAAGTACAGAGCATATTCTTGAGATGAGATATGAAACCAACAAAAAACAAACAGCAGGAACTAAGATCAATATAGCCTAGTACAATGGAATACAATTTCAAAAGTTATTGGGCAGTGTTCACAGCTGCAACAAAATTTCCATTATGGTAATAGAATACTAGCAAATCTAGATTTAATTTGAAAGCTTTTATCCTTTAGTATGGACATGATTAAAAGAGACTAGAAAGATACATCAGTATGAATTCAATATGAATACAACTCATTTGATGAATAACTGAAAATTATATAAGGACACAAATAAAAATATATAATTAGTTGTGGCCTGCGTCTAAATAGATATTTATTATGTAACTGTATATAATTCAGCCATAGTATTGTTTTAAATCTTCTCTACCATATCACGGGGCATTTTCCAATGTCCTCCAAGAAGCACAATTCTGTATATTTTTGTTTTTAAGATGTTTTCTTTTTTATAAGATCTATGAACTGGGGGGAAAAAAAAAGTTAAGGCACAAAATTGTATTTATTCTTGCATAGTGCCATACAGCCCCTACTTTGACAAGATGGCAAGATTCTATGCATACATACCATGTACAAAGTTTAGTAAATCTAATAGACAGGTAAAGCCAATACACAAAATGAAATGCCTTCTCTTCAAGTGGGGAACTCAAATTAAGACATGACATAATATTTAATATTTCATTTAAGTTTTAATACTCAGTTGGTCCCAAAACAAAATGTTTACTCTTCTCATTGATCGCTGTACTGATTGCAGTTTTCAAAACACAAATTTGTTGTCATAAAGCAAGTAGAAAGTACCATTTATCAAATTAACCTCGTTCAGGTAATGTTTTCATGAATAATTATGCTTTGTAATTACTTTATGACAATCAATATCTTTTGATATATTTTATCTAAGGTATACTATTCACAAAAATGTAAAATTTATGGCAAGAATGATAGTGTTTTCGTCAACAGTGAATTTTTATATTAAATGGCTACATATATAAGTATACTTTAATAATTAGTGCTAATCATGTATATATGTATGTATATATATACACACACATATATATATGTCTACTTGTTTCTTTTCATGGTTATTGTTAGTCTTTTTTCTTTTTAAATTTCAAGAAGATGAAAGAATAATAGGATTCTCTTCCCCCTTATATTTCAAAGTCAAACATAGAGGAAGTTAAATGACTTTGGGTAGAAAATATGACCTTTTCTCCTAATATAAAAATGTGCTGTTTATGAAATGACATGTCTGCACATGAGTTATTAGTTGAGAAAACCTGTGCACATATAAATATTCTGTGGTTCAAAGGTCAGACCACAATTAGGATAAATGATGGTGAGAAGTAATTTTGAATCACTTAATATTGAAATAAGTACCTTGGGAAAAGTAATGGTCTTCTGTAAATGTCTTAAAATAGATGACTGAGGTGTAGTACCTCTGGGACTAGAGAGTAAGAACCCCCATACAGCTTTTCTCCTTTAAAAAAAAAAACAGTACTAGTAAATTGATCAAAATTAACATTTTTCAGAGCTTTGGAAATTCTGTTTGAGGAATGTTTAAAAGAACTCCCAACCCTCAGTAAAACACAGGTTTGTGTGGTTTTTAACAAATGACTGTCCTGTACAACACAGAACCCACTCCCGCCTCTATTAGAACCTAAAAACCACCAGCTCCTAGGCTGCAGGCAAAGCGTCCCAGCAGCCATGGAAGGGACAGACCTAGGGTGAGTGCTTCAGAAAGTCCACACCCAGAGCCTAGCACTTAAAACTGTTTTGCAAGTCACTGGAAAAACCCAGTTGAAGCTGTGATTTGACATGGCTTCCATTGTGTGTATTATGTGTGTGCTTATACATATATTTTTTTCTTTAGATATAATTTATAATGACAAAATTGTTCAGCCTATCAGGAACATATAATTTTAAATATGTTTATATGTACCTAACAACAAAGCTCCAAGAGCAAAACAAAATCTGACAAAAAACGTAAGCAGTAATTCAATAACAGTGCAGACTTTAATATCTGACTTTAATAGATAAACTAGGTAGAAATCAGCATGGTAATAGAAGACTTAAACAATACCATAAAGATGCAACCATAGAGTAATCTATAATAAGCGCATTATACAGTTTTTCCATAGCGCACATGGAGCATACTCCAGGATGAAATGAACATTGGGCCATATAGTTTCAATAAATATAAAAGTATTAAATTCGTGTGAAATAGGCCCTTTTTCACATGTAATATGAAAATAAATGGCTAAATGATAGATGTATTTGAGTCCATTCACACAGAATTTGTAAAGGGTGCTATACAGAAGAGGAATACTTAAAACTTCTTCTCAAATAAAATTTTTCTAACATTTACATACTACATTCTATTGTTACTTAAAAAACTAAACGTGCACCCTGGTGGCCTAGTGAGTTAGTTCATTGGAGGCCTAGTTCACATACATCTCAGGGTTCCCTATTCAAGAACAACCAAGATGAACAAATAATGGAGATGTTTCTCCCTCCTCTCTTACTGCCTGCCTGCTCACCTTCATTCCTGCTGTGTCTTTACTTTAAAAACAAAATAATGTCTTTCTGCATTTGTGTTTCTTTATTTCTAAGTAATTTGTGATATTATTACATGTTTTGATGAAAACAGTTTTCTTTATTCTGAAAATACATCCTTACTAAAATTTAAATCTATTAAATTTGAAATGATTTATAATTTTATGTAAGTTTTTCTCTAAGCTATTGAAATCAATTTAATCTAAGTAGTCTAATCTCTGATGATAGTATCAGAAAAGCACTTATACTTTTACCACTGAGTAATGACTCGGGATGTTTACTGCATGTGTTACTGAATGTTGATAATAATGTTGAAGAAAAAATGCACTTATGTATGTGTGCATTAATTTCAATATTAACGTTTATGTAATATATATAACTTAGAATTAATATAAAGATGAGTATTATTTAAATTAGTAAGGAAAATAATATGACTGGAGAAGTATAATTTTGTTTTGTTTTTAGATAATCTAGAGTTTAGGATTAATGCTTGTATACAGTACATAGTGTTTAGAAATTAACAGTTGAAATATAAGCTTTTTAGTTTTTGAATCATTGAAATATGTTGCTTTTTGTTTTATATAATGTTTTTCTAACTTTATATCATTATGCCTAAAGTAAAGAAAACCAGCAAAATACATACACACTAAATATAAATGCATTATTTCATAAAACGAACAAATCAGGTGTCACAAAGTGACCAACAAGATCAGAGACGTGCCAATATTTTAAGAGGAGATTTATTCCTGCCGGCGACTGTATGGGGTTTCACCCAAATCATACAGTAATTTGTGGAAGCAACTCAGGGTTTATATAGACACACAGAGGCACAGGGAAAAAAAGGCAGTTGATAATCTGCAACTATGGTTATGACATGCTTCCATAGTAACATGTTTGACATTTTCTGTTATCTAAAATTCTCATTCTGCATGTCCGAATCATCCGGGGAGGCTCCAGGAATAGAACGGCTCACCCTTGAGCCCCTGGTTGTGCTGGAGTTCTGTGTACAAACTGGACCGTACAGTTATCTCAACATTGATTGCCTAAATGAACTTTCTTATTTGGGGGCCTCAAGGCTGGCTTGTGAGCTAAGAGTGACTCAGTACGTAAAAGTCTTTACTTTCTTCCAATTTCCTGTTTCATTGGTAGGAAAATATTTGTGGCGTCTCATACTTTCATAACATAACTGCATTATCAACAAATTAGATTCTTAGATAAATACATAATAGAGGACAGTATCTTAATTAAATTGTAATAGTAATCAAAATGTATTTATATATTCAAACATATTTTTGTTATAGTATCAACTGAAATTTTTAGAGTGCACAAATTAGACATAATTAATATTGAGGATTATGCTGATGAAATAATTAATGCTCTTCAATCTTAAAAAACAAGAAAAACTTGTGATGCTACAACATGGTTGAATCTTGATCATTGTATTTAATGAAATAATATAGCCACACAAAGATAAATACTGTAAATGATTCAGGTTTTTGAGGTGTTCAGAGTCGTTATATTCATAGAAACAAAGTAGAATGATGGTTATCAGGAGTTAGTGAGGACAGAGAGGTTTTTCTTGATAGGTATAGAGTTTCAGAATCACAAGGTAAAAATATTCTGGAGTTCAGTTCCTCAACAATGTGAATGCACTGAATACTATAGAAATGTACACTTAAAAATGGAGCTGATCAGAATGTAGAATTAATGACAGAGAAAATGATTATAGAATATCATGCAGACAGAAATAATAGGAAGGGGAGGAAAGAAGACACAGATAGTTGCTATTGTATATATTCATAGTGACTGCAAATAGATATGAGGAGAGAATACCTGGGCAAAAATAGCCTTGACAGCTATAAAAAGAATATTTATGAAATCAAAGAAAGCATAATTTGAAGATTTAAAAATTCCCTCTAAGTCAGTAGATCTCAATGTACATTTCAGAACACTGAGATATGGTGTGATGCATTAATTATACTCTGCAGTAAATAAGTTTTATTTAGGTAGAGTAGGTGACATTGAAAGGAAAAAAATATTTTCTACATACCGTCACATTCTATGTTGTGCGGGTTAGGACATCAACATATTAACTTGTGGGGGACATTTCTGTACATTAATGTGATACAGTGCCCTTGTGTCTTTTAACATTTTTTATTTCAAGTATTTGGTCTGATATCAATATTGTCACCACTGCTTTCTTTTAGTTATCATTTGCATGGGATATCTTTTTCCACCTTGTCACTTTTAACCTCTATGTGTCTTTACATGAAAAGCAAGTCTCTTGTAGACAACACACAGTTCAAGCATACTTTTTTTAAGACATACACTCAATAAATGTATATCTTTTCTTGGATATCTAAATCGATTTGAATTTAAAATAATTCCAGATAGGGAAGGAATTTATTTTGGGTATGTCTTTTAGATTATTTTTTATCTCTGCTCTCTTACTACTAATTTCATCGATTATTTGCAGTAAAATGTTTTGCTTCCCTTATTTCTTTTTGTGTATGTTCCATAGGTATTTTGTTTGTGGTTACTATTTATATCATAAAAAAATCTTAACGTGACAGTAGTTTTACATGATAATTTCAATAATTTATAAGAACTACTTTATAAATTCACCCTTCCGATTTTGTTATTGATGTCACAAATGACATATTTGCATATTGTCTAAACATTAGCATAGAATTTAGACCTTTTAAATTATTTTTTACTTAAACTGTATGACCAAAATTCCAATAATAAAGGGTAACACATTTATACATGTATTTTTCTTTACTGGAGAGTCCTATCTTTTCATGTGGCTTCCTATGGCTATCTGTTATGCATTTGTTTCATCTAGAAGGATACCCATTAACAATTCTTTTAAACCAAGTCTGATGTCAGTGAACAACTTGGGCTTTTGTTCATCTGAGATGATGCTTAATTATTTAATAACAGGTTACCCAAATTAAAAAAAAAAATAAGCTTTCAACATTTTGAATTTATTGTCCTACTTCTTGTGTCCTGCAGTTTCTGCAGAGAAATTCACTGATAACTTTGTGGAAGTTCCCTTGAATGGGACAAATTGTTTTTAACTTAATACTTAGAAGATTGTTTTTGTCTTTGACTTTAGACAACTTGATTTTAATGTCTCAGGTTGTGACTCTTTGGATTTGTCATCTTTGGAATTTATTAAGCTTCTTAAATATGCATGTTTATTTTCTCAGAGTTGAGAACTTTGGGGCATTTGTTTTAGATATTTTCTGTCCTCTCAAAAAAAAAAGAGGAGGAAGAAGCATTTTAAGGGAGGAAATAAGAGGAGAAGGAAGCACCTTATTTATTTACTTATTTTTGTTTCTTGACTAGAAAGCCCAGGTCCTTGGACACTACATGGTCAATGGCCCAGTCACTCACTGGCCTAGCATCTGAGTCACCAGGGCATGCCTCTTCTTTTTTCTCTTATATTCCTCTTGGACTTCATTATTTCAAATGACTAGTTTTCAAGTCATCTGATTATTTATTTTGGCTATTGATAGTACTCTTCTAATGATTGTTTTTCAGTTATTTTATGAATTTTAAACATTTATGAAAAAATGTTCAATTTCTTGATTTATTTTAAACCATACTACCTTTGATGGTGGACTGGATGCTTAGTATGAGAAAGAAAAATCGAGATGGTTTTGTGCTGAGATTTAAAAGAAAAATTTTAATTGACATGACTACATAGGAGGTTAATTTTCCAGGATATGTAGGAATTGAAATGTGGACTTTGTGTATTTTAAGATTTTTAAACTTATTATACATACAGTCGGAGGTGTCTGAAGCAATGAATATAAAATTCTGACGTGGGGGGCGTGCTCTGAGTCTGACATAAATTTGCGAGTTTCCAGAATATAGAGATTTCAAAATCAAAAATATTGAAGGAACACTTGAGTAAATACAGATAGAAAAGCGGTCCAAAATTTGTCTATGATATACTGTCACTTTCAGAATTTTGGACAGTAAAGAGGAATTAAAAAAGAATGAATAATAGACCAAATGGTAGGGGGAAAAAATGAGATTAAAGTGGTATCAGAAAATCCAAGTGAAGTGTTTTGAAATGGAACTAATAAATGATTCTAACAAATCAGGTACAATATCACTTACAGCCTTGAATGGCAATTTTAGCTGATTTGCACTAAAGTGATTGTGTATCTTTCAAGAGAGAAATGAGAGGAAATAAAACAGGCCATCTCCACCTGCTACAGTAAATCGTATTCATTCTGATTTTAATCTTTTGGAGATAAGTCTTAGTTTTGTCTTTAAACGTCAACCAAAAGAAAAATTATAATAAAAGAAACTTCAGGTTAAGGAAAGAGTGAAATCTTCTTTAATCCCAGAAAGAATTATTTTAAAATTTGTAACACATATTTAGATAAGAAAAATCCAGAGGAGATGCTATATGTAATATTAGTACAATATGTTTTAAACATTTCCTGTTTTGATAGGCTGTACTATAACTGCATAGCCAAATGTCTCAGCACACAATTTTATCATTTCAGTGAATTTATCAAAACTTGAGTTTTGTGACACTAATTCATATTCTTCTATGCAATCTTAATATTCTGTTAACACTTAGAGAAATGATGCATTTTTAGGACCTGTTGAGTTGAGCAATGGTGTGTATTACTCTCTCCCAAATCTCCACTTTTGAAAACTAACTCTGTCTTTATTTATGATAAAATTATTATACAGATCCTGAGCATTCCTATTGCTAAATATCCATATATTACATGGCAGTATCTAATAAAGTCTCTTCTTACACACCTAGCAGGTTTTCTTCTATTAAGAATTCAAAATATAAGGAATGTATATAGAGCATTGTCATTTTTTTTTTAAGTTGCATCTTTGTATTTCTAGAGTGCTACAAAACAAATTTGGAAGAGAAATGGTGACAAGATAAAAACTTTTCTATAATATGGTGGTTGTGTCATTTTGATGATAATCTTTGTATAGATAATGTTTCATAAAAAAATTCAAACTATTACAAGTTTTTCAATGATAGGGTAGCCATATCTTTTATAGCATGAGAGACCAGTACAGCAGTATCAGACCAACAATTACATGTGTTTTGGGTTGAAAGAGACATTATTTTCTTCCTACCCAGAAGATAGCATCTCTTTATGTAAACTGGCAGCATTTGAGTACAGATTCTATTTTCATCAAGTTGCATTGTGTTTCTGAGCTAGATGTGAATTATGGATTACTTGTTTGAAAATGTTGATAGCACACAAGGATACAGGTAACTATTCTGTAGGGTACCTTTTGTTTTATAGTGTCTTTCTGTTTGTCTGCATTATTAAAACATGTATCATAATTTCAAAATAAATGGCAAATAATTTCAAAGGCAAGAATTGAAAAAAAAGCGATAGATGTATGAAAAAAATCATCCAAAATCACGCTTCAGAATGCATCAATCTCAGGTGATGGGACAGAAGCGTGGCCAAAGGCTGAGTTGTATTTATCCTGTCATGTCGAATCCACATATTTCTCTTGATAGTCTCAGCTATTTTTTTTTTTTTTTGATGGATTCTTTGTTCTTTTCTGGTTAGAGTAGATTATGACAGCAAGGCATGTAGACTGATACAATATCAGGAACAAAGATGCTTTCTTTGCCTTTAGCAACTCAAAAGAATTTTAGTCAGTTGAAATGGAAGTTGTGGAAATCAATGGAGGGTAGTTATCCATAGCTAGAAGGCTAACTACAACTTGTTAAAAATAGAATGTGGACGACAAAATATTTGAATGAAACTGTTGAACATCATACTCCATTTTATTACTGACTTTTGCATTTTCTGTTAGTAATGCCTACTCTCTCCATATTTTCCATTCATTGAAAATTAGTTTACTATCCTTTACTATCCATTACCCAATCTGACAAAAAATTCTTATTACTAGTGTCATTATTTTTTTTAAAGATACACTCACACAGTTAAATACCTAGTTTTCTACTCAAAGTACTATTCACTACGTCCTTGTGAAATGGTTGGCACTGTATCTAATCCTCATGTGAATTAGGGAATTAAAAATTTCTTTAACTTTGAAATTCTCTACCAACCTTCCATTGTTTCCCCTTATTTTGAATGCTGAAAAATCTGTCAGAAGTGAAATACATTTTAAAAAATTATGCAAAGAAAAGGTGTGTGTGCTTGAACTACCCACCACCATTATATTTGACTCCCAGTCCCTAGACGGTCTTTACATGCAGTGTGTCAAGTCTGGACACCAACCTCTACTCTTAAGCAAAGTCCGTAATAGGAAAAGTCACACCCACCATTTTACTTTCTAGCACTTTATGCAAAGACAATTTTTAGGAAAACAGTGCTGTAAGAAAGCACCTGTTGCTAAGCTACATTTGCTGCATAAATGTTATTTCAGATCTAATTTGAAAATAAAATATTTCATTGCTTTGGAAAACAGTATTTTCAACAATTAAATACAATTATTCAATTGAATAAATGCTAAATGGGAGATTTCTCTTGAAAATTCTTAGAGATCTGGGCAGTGTTAAGTTGAAGCAGGGGGAACACACAGCCTGGTGTGTTCGGATCGTCAGAATCTTTGCTCCAGTTTAGATGAGTAAACTTTTGGAGCCCCCGGCTGCACATTTCCATGAAGCTAAAGCATATGAAAGACTTAAGTATCTGTCTTGGAATTTATGTATGCAAAACCACTAGTAGTATTTCAGCTGGTCAATTCTGCCTTTGGAACATTTAGATTTTCTATATTTTTTGCATATATAAAGCGAAGTGGTATAACGTATCTTTAGTCATGTTTTGTTTTTTAAAACAATGTTGTACAAGCTTTGATATCCCATGGCAGAAGATGGCAAATAATTCACCTTTAATTGAATGGTAGGACCATATACCTCTAAGATATTACATATCTTTGTCATTTTGCATTTAGAAAAATAACTCAGGCATGATTATTTCCCAGTGTCTAACACAGAATCCTAGCACTTAAAAAAATGTCAGTTACTTGTTCATAATGAACATGAATGAATACGTGAATAAACAAACAATGCCAATCTTCATCACGAAGTCTCAGCTCAAATGACAAAAGGGTTGCAGTTCATAATGGAAAAGTGTATGCACTCTAAATATGATTATTTATTTATAACTCACCAAACAGCTGAACCTGTTTTTAGCTTTTGCTTATTTGATCAAGGTTCAGTCTGCATATTAAAAGACTTGAGCAAATCCAAATGCTTAGTATCATATATGATAGGAGAAACACTTAAAAATAATGACCATTTCTTCAGTATCAACATCATCTTAATAACATCGTCTTCAATATTAACATCTTAAATTTCAATGAGACTTTTTCTTATTTCCATTTCCAGACATCCAACTCATGACTGATCACCTCCAATATTCTAAGTACATGAAATAAAAAAAAAAATTGGCTTATCAGAAGCAGGTTTCGACATAAGAGTTTGTTAGCATAATCTATTAGAAGTTGTGTTCAGGAATGTCTTCAGAAAGACAAAATTAGCAGAAAAGGATGGAGGCTAAGAAAGAGTGAACATCAAGGAAAGTAGAATACTGAGTAACACTAACCAAATCCTGCAGGGAAGTCTACAGAAGGTACAGCCACATCTGAGTTGCTCTGCTCAGGTACAAGGGAGTAGGAGTCTTTACTTTCCTATACATGTACTCATTGATTGAAGGCTACCACAAGGTAAACGTTACTTTCCAGGCCATCCGACTACCTGCGCTTGCCTGCAAGGAGGCTGCCATATTCTGAGGAGATTTCTCTGGAAGATTCAAGAGCTCATGATTGTAAAGGATCCAAGAGGGTCTAGGCAGAGCACTGAAATTATCTACTACATGACTCAAAAACTCCTGAAGTCATACTCAACTCCTGTCCTTCACCCGCTTACATTCAGTTCTCAAGAAGTCACTACAGTGTATTTCACCAGTTATATTCAAATGAAGACACTCCTCCGTTTCCCTTTTCACACTGTCTTAATTCAGATCCTCCTTGCCTCTCTCTTCTATGCACTGTAAAGCCCTCATTTGACCTGCTGATTGTTCTCTTCAGTGTTTTTCTTCACAGAATCCCCTGTTTTGCATTTCTCAACCTGAAAAATTTGTCCATGAAGATGATCAGTATTCATTCCCCGCCTCCAAAAGGATTATTTTCTCAGTTTCCCAGAACGTTGCCAATTTCCACTATGATCTCAGGTCTACATGTGACACTGGGTTCTTTCTTAGACCTCTTGGAGATGGTGTGCACCCAAGACGCAGGACCCACATGCACTTGCACCTTCTTATTTTACACATTATCTCCTTCGCTCTAAAGGTCTGACCTCATTGTCAGACACTTGTGCACTAACTTAGTTGTAACACAAACTGTTCAGGAAATATTGTGCTGAGAAGACAATTGTGAGCACTTTTTCAGTCCATTCTATATCTCCCAGTCCTAACACACACTAGGGTTGCTTAGCTAATACTACAGTCAAATTCTTGCTTTAAAAAAAAGACTTCTAATTTTTCACTTAATAACTTAAATGACTCTGAACTAGGGCTGATTTTGTTCCTAGGGGCCATTATCAACATCTAGAGAAATTTTGGGTTGTTGTGGTTGGGAGAAGGGGGCATTGTCATGATTAGAAATAAAATGACTAGATGTTAGCAATGCTGCTGAACATCCTACACGACGCAGATCTATAGCAAAGTGTTATCTGGCCCAAATGCCAGCAGTACTGAGGTTGGAAATCCCTCCCTGAAAATAATATTAATATATTTTTTAAGGAAACGTAAAGGCAGGAATAAAGGTGAGTAGGTAGGCAGAATGGAAGAGAGGAGGCAAAGTATTTATTTTTGTTTAGTTGTTAATCCTGGGTGTTCCCCTGGCCCTAGGTCTTGCACTTTGGTCCTCTGGGTAAATGGAGTGTACCCAGAGAATTTACCCACTGAGCCACCAGGCGGTGGCACATTTGTTACTTACAGATGTTCCCATTACTCTTCTAGGTTTCTTTAGGAAAGAGTTATGGCTTATTATCTTTGAGTGCTAAGTACCTAATACCCTTTCTATGTCATGATCGCCCTCATATGAGAGTTTAGTGCAACTGATGATGTTAGAGCTAACAGGTAAGAACAAATTACATTAGAGGACAGATACATGCTAAGAGTAATGTTTTTTTTCCCCTCTCATTTTTGGTTTCAGCATCTTAGACATTTTAATCTTTAGTCAAATTTAGAACCTTAATTCTAATCACGAATGTGTATTATAGTCAACTGATCTGTCGATAAGTGAATTCTCCCCTATAGCCATATTTAGATTATGTCACTGGACATGTATGTATTTTTGTCATCAGTATTGACTTTCTGAAGCATCGCATTAAAGAGAATCGCCTCTGTTTGCTTCCTATTTGTGCAAATATGCTTCTTACGTGACACTAAGTAGTTAATCCTCAAGGGGTGGCTGCCTTGCTGGTTGGGATATAAAGCAAACGTGACTTCAAGCACTTTGGATTTCACAATAAAAAGAATTTCTGAAATCGTGTCATATATGCCTTATCTTCAAAGAGAAACTAAATGTCTTTCGCAAGGGTATTAAAGGGCCACCCATACATAGTCTATAAAAATCTCTTTTAGCCCTTGTTGCATTTAAAATAAATGTATTGAAGTTGCAAAGTTTATAATAGAAACCATTTTGAGATCTGTGAAACTGATAAAAATAAAACTGACAAAGAATAATATTGACCAGCTATTTTATTAGAACATTGCAGCATCATAATTTATTCCCAGTGTATACATGTACACTAAAAACTATGCATCTATACTATATAGTAAATATATCTAGCACATAATTAATGCATCTAAATTTGACACAAGAATTGCAGTAGATTATGACCCGAGTGTTAGACAACCCAAAGGCCACAATTTATATGAAGAAAATTTCTAAGAATTAACTTGCCAATAACTTCTGAATTTCTATGATGAGGAAAGAAATCATTCCTAATTGTCTGTCTTCTTCCCTGAGCCTGAGAATAATCACAGAACTTTTTTTATTGTCCTGTATTCATATTTGAGACCACGTTATATACAGCATACAGGATATCTATTATAGGAAGTATCATTTTTCCCAACATGACATAATGTGTGTTCAGCAGGTGGCATCAAACAATTATTAAATAAGCAAGCAAAAATTTTGTTTTCTCAGTTCCTCATTATATGATTACTTAAACTCTGGTCTTATGGAAAGTCTCAGGTGGTACCATCAAAATTCATATTAAAATGCAAATGGGAAGTTAAATAATTGAAGTTTCTTAAATAATATGTATTGTCACATTTTTAATACCTTTATGAATATATATTGTAAAGACAGATAATTTATCCTAAAAAAATTATGAAACTTTTTGTTTAAAATGGTTTTATACAGACATGAATCATTTCATTACTTCTCTTCATTTGGGGCCACTTTATAACTTTGTCATTTTGTAAATGACAAAATCTTTCTCTGCAAATAACCAGCTTGAACCAAATCATTATATTTTCATTTGAAAGGCCATGCACATTTTGAATATATGCAAATATGCTATTGCAAAGCATAGGTATTTGTCTAAATAAGAAATAACATTAATATGGTATGTTGATACATATAATTATATACTTATGTGTATATGTAATGTATAATTATTGTAATGGCCAGAATTTTCTCACATGCAATAAACATTGAATCAATTTCTTTGTGATTAATACCACTTTAAAATTATGACATAAAAAATATACTGTCATTTTTAATCACTAGGCTATTTTTAGATTTCCTTTAATTAAAAATAATTTTGCTAAAAATAGCACAGCCAAGAATTTTTATTTACAAGTAATATATAGTATGTGCATATATATTCATATAGAGATAGGTAATGTGTTAATTGTTCACTTGGGACAAAGAGAAGATGTATTTTCTTACATATGGTTGGTATTAGATTTCATATAAAAGAAATTACCTTTCATGATATAACTATGAAAAAAATCATTCCACTATGCTCCTAATAATGGGTGATTTTCTTCACTTCCCAGAACCTATGTCCATAGCAAAAATAAAGCAATACTTATAAATGAATAAAGAAAATATTACTTAGCAAATGGTAGGAGTATGGAGCTATCTGTTTGGTCTGGGATTGAGAGTTTTGTTTCTAGTATCTGCCCACTCATGCAAGTGAGTTATATATTCCCTTTACTCTTTCATGAACCAAAAGATGAAAATAGCATCTCGTGGGTCAATGACGTCAGTCACACATGCAGGACGATCAGGCTGTGCCTGGAGGGGCATCTTTTTCTGTGGTGAGGAAGTCACTCCTTCCTTTCCCTCATGCAAACAGAATAAAGTAGCTAAATCCTTGATTAGCCAATAGATAATCAATCACAGCTGTACAGCTGGAAAAAGTGCTATAAGGAAAGGGGACATGTAATCAGCCCCACAGTTTTCCTGTTTAAATATACTTGAAGAATCATTGTTCTCTTTATGGGAATGTAATTCTTGATCTGGGAAACAGATATGAAGAATCCAAGTCCCACCCCCACCTCATGAAGATTTTTTAAATATCTTCTGATAAAACAGTAATCAAAAGGAAGATATATTCTTGGGTCTGATTAAGGTAGTGAAATTAAATGGGTGTAAGTAAACATAAACCTAAATCATCTATTTGTTAAAGTTCTTAATGACACCAAATGCAACTCTCATGCTTTTGGTTTTGACAATGCCCTGTGAGAAGTGTCTTGTGGGCACTTAAGGAAACTGAGTTCTCTCCACTTCCCTTCTGCCCTGGCTCCTCTACCCACCAAATCCCAAATGGTAATGACCTGGTTTTCAGACATTTGTATGTATGTGTGATGTTTAAAAGAGTAGGTGGAGATGCTTATATATTTTTGGGTCTTTTCTTCCATGAACTTGTGTTAAGATCATTTAAGGGAACTCAGGCTTCATTGATTCTTATAACCATCCCAAAAGCATTTTGAAATCAGGCAAAACTGGGTATATATAACAGCTATTCATACATTTCAGTAACCTTGTACAAGTTATGAATAAGTTACAGCATTTGTACATAAAATGGGGACATAACATTTGTTTTAACTAAGAGCGATACTTTGTCTAAAAAATGTCTGGTATATAGAAGGGGAACTAATATTAATTTCCCTGCTTCTTTCAAATTATTTTCTTCACTTTATAAATGAGAAATGCTACTAATGTACTAGTTCAGAAAGAGTATGAGTTCACTAGTTTTTTTTCTTGTTTTTTCAGTCTTCCCACTACTGTCTCAGACTTTTCCCTGACCCACATACATTGCATTATAAACAATTACTGTACAGATGTCCGAAAAATAGCCTGTTAATGATTTCTTTTGTCCATTTTCTGTACTTGCTGCCTGGTGAAAGCCAGGGCAAGTTTCTATATGAAATATTTTTTCTATCATGATTGGAAATGCAGTAATTAAAGTGACTGTTACCCAGTGGATGTACAGCATAACACAGGAATACACAAAAGAAGTCAAAGCTGATGCTATTTTAGTTAACAGAAAGAAAGAGGAGGGATGTCATTATCCTCAAGACTGGACAATGAATTGTGCTTCTATGGTAATAGGAAGCTTCTCCCTGCATTCCAAATTGCATTGTGTCCTTTGTATAAGAAGAAAAGACAGACTGCATCCTGACCATGAGTCTTCCATCCCCTGTCACACAAAGAGATTCCTTCTGTTCAGGGGTTCTCAGGGCTCATCATATGCCATGAGGTTCAGCAGTAGTCAGTAATTAGCTTCTCTTTCCTCACAATGGCTGCTTCCCCATTGCATCCTTTTGGGCTCGCTCTATGCAGAGACATCGGTAGGCTATTTATTCTTAAAAAAGTATGTAGATCAATAAGTTAAACTCCATGAATGCATTTATCAACTACCTCTTAGAGGGGCAGAAAAATAGTTTCTCAGAAAAAGATTCCTGTGTCTGGCTTCCAATATTCCTTGAATCAGTTCACAAGAGATAGCCAGGTAAATTGGAAAAACAGAAAAAAAAAAACCTCCTTTCTCCTTTTCTGCTTCCTGGGGAGAACTTGACAGCAGCAGCTGTACGTGTTGTGGACACAGTGCAATCATATGACAAGCGCAGTCCTGACCAAGTCTGGGGCTCAGAAACTGGGAGACGAATTGTCCCAAACGATTTCTCTGCTCTCTTAACTCTTGTCCTATGGCTTAAGTCCCTGAGAAGTCACTACACTGACCACTGTATGGTCCCCTTGAGGCTGAGCCATTGCTTTTAGCCCAGATGACTGATATTTTGGACTCTAAGGTCAACCCAACATTCCGAGTATGTACTGAACTCTAACACATACAGGCAGGAAGCAGAAAGAATATATGAAATTAGTGTGATCTGGTGGAGGAGTGGTTTTATCAGTTGCCTCTGGCAGAAATGCAATCTCTGTATCCTGAGAACATGAGTTCTTGTCCCAGGTTGGGGAAAGCAATCGAGATGTACTACTAAATAAAAATAAAATGTTTCTTCCTCTTCTCTCCTCCTGCCTGCCTACTCACCTTCCTTCCTACCTGCACCTTTCCTTTAAAAATAAAAAGAATATATGAAAATGACTTATTTACTGAAGATTTTTCAGCAGCCTAATGTCAAGTGAGTTGGCAAATAAGCGCACAGAGATGGGCAGAGACAGGCGCTGGTACGCAGGAGTTAGTGCAAATGCAGTAAAACAGCTTGAATCGTGACAGAAATGCATCATTATTGATTAAAATATCCCACATCTTACGACTCAGCAATTACAGATAGAAAAGGACCCACAGCCATCCTATTGAAACAGATTTTCACTCACATAGAAGAAATTATGATTTTAGTAGCTACTTGGAATGAAAGGTACAAGAACGTCTGAAATTAGAAAGTTAAACCGCTTATGCTGTGCATAAATAAAGTGACGCCAAAGGAAGAATCCTCCTGACAAAGGGGCACTTGGTCTCTACAGTTCCCTGTCCCAATTACCTCAGGAATCCTGACTGTTCTTTATTTTATTATCAGAATCTTGTGTATTTCCCCAAACAATGCCTAAGAAAACAGTCTGAGTGCGCATGTTTACTTGGGATTGATCCCAGGAAACTGGGAGTGAAGCTGGGCATAGAAAGAGGGCAAGGAGAATTGCTCGTGAGGTTCTCTACAGCTCGGCGCTGTCCACTGATGCAAAGGTCCCTCCACGGGTTCACATCCACAGGCTACTGTGCCCATGTCCTTTCACATCCGGGTTCTTAGGTTAGAGTAGCTGCAGGTTCCCAGAGGGGTGCAGAGTTGGTGTCACAGGACACCTGGGGCGGGCGGTGAGATGCAGCAGAGCTGGAATGAGCTGCCCTGAGTGCCCGCCTGTGCTTGAGATGGAACAGTGGCTGGAATCCAGACTTCCAAGATAGGTTCAGAGGATGAAAAGCAGGGCATGAGAACTCTACCCCCACGACCTTCAGAAAATTCATATTCTACAAAAAGTCTAGCCCACCATGCTGTCATAAAGTTGGTGGCCGACTGCAGATTCTAGTCTCTGGACCAACGACCTCTCATCCAGTGAGTATATCGTTAGGAGATGAGAAGGGACGTTCTGCAAGAGCATCTCTTGGATCGAAGGTGAAAGAGCCGATGCTGTTCTCATCCTGGACTGCAGGTCCGCATCGTCTAGCTATTAGGGACTCAGGACTCCAGATGTGTGGTGGTGTGATGTGCGCTGCGTTGTGCAGATGCGGTCCTAGGTGTCACCTCAATTGAGCACGTGCTCAACTAGCAGGATGGCTAATGAAAGAGACGTGTTCTGTTACCCCCTTTATGGAGAAACGAGTGTCCTTGGTTCTGGGTGTTATTTCGGGAATGCTCACATTAGTCCGTGGGTCAAGGGGCTGCAGGTCCCTCATGAGAAGGAGTCCGAATGAGAACTCGGCGAGCTGCCCTCCTTTAGAAGACTGACTTAGCGTCCTGATGGAGGACACTCTAATGAATCGAGACACAACCATCACCACCCCCTGTGCCTCTCCCAACGGTCCATGCGCTGGGTCCTTCTCAAACATCCTGGATGACATCTACTAACCTTGCTAAGTGCATCTAACTCATCGGTCGCTTCACTGATGGCACAGCAGACGTAACTTTGCTTCTAGCCTAGGCTCTTAACTGAACATTAGACTCGCTTTTTCAGGAGTCCAGGGACATCTGTTCCTCAGACAAATCCGCCCATGAAAGGTGAATGATCCAACCCCTCTTCTCAGTGGAGCAACTGACCTAGATCACTGACTTCCAGGCCATCCTCAGTAGCCTGGCATAATATGGCAGAATAAATGTAATGCACACTCACAGCAGTGCGGCTTGTGAAAACTGAATGTGTCCACCTTGTGAGATGGTTTTAAAGAAGTTCCTGAAAGGCCTCTTACGTTGAGTAAGAAGCATTGACATGACAGAGGAATCTCACTTCACTCTGCTAGTTCTTGTCTTCTGGACCTTCTCACAGCCTGATAGGTACACTATTTCAAAGTCCAATGGATCGTGGCTGCAGCTGCCTGATGGATCGGGGGCACTCAGGTCAGCAGCCTGTTCCGGGGCCAGGCAGCCGGTCCTCACTGGGAGCAGCGTTCACCAACAGCTGTTCTTAAAGTGGTGGCGGCGAAGGCAAGATATGTCTTCGGTTCTGGAAAATCTGCCCTTGGCGTCTCCGTTTGGTTGCTAGACGTGCCATCCAGTTCTTTACCTTCCCGGGCACCGGGAGCGGCGGTAGACCTGCGACGTGGAGCAGCGTCTGTTGTCACAGGCCAAGAGTGGAAGGGCAGCAGACCTCTCAGGGACTTCTGAGTCTCCTGGTGCACTCCTTGAAATGACATTCCAGGTGTAATCCATTCCAGGATCCAAAGAGATCCAACATGCTTAAAAATTGGGTAGCGCAGCCACGCCCTTCGGAACAGGGGTGAGTCAGCTGCCTCCAGCCAAGTGCACATCCTGAGAAATTGGGTTCTGACCTTGGAGCCAGAGAAACAACCCAGATGAACAGCTAAATATAAAAAAAAGACTTCCTCCTCCCTCTTCCTGCCTGCCTGCCTGTTCACCTTCATTCTTGCACCTGCCCTCAAAAACTAGAAGGAAAAAAAGTTGCAGGCATTCAAGCATGACCCATACCTCAGTGAGGGTGTGAAGACATAAATCCTACTGTTGGAGCCTAGAAATGATTATGATGGGGCAGCGGGGCAGGCTCCTTAAACTTTGCGCGCTCCCATCCCCCTGAAACACGCGTACACAGAACAGGACGTGTAGCCCTGCTTCGTGTGATGGCAACGTGCGCGATGGCGTCAGAGTAGCGAGCAGGGCGGGTGTCTGCAAGGTCCTAGCGCGCATGCTCTGTAGCCTCGACATAGTGGAAGAGTAAACACTGCCTGCAGCACAGTGGGTCTCTCTGCCTCCTAAGGACTTTGCATTAATGTGTAAAATAGAAGTCAGCAAATCAGAAGTTTGCACTTGGGTCAGTTTTCAGAGTGGATGCATACAGTAGGACAAAATGAGAACATGATTAGCTACCTCCTGGCCCGCCCCACCACACCACCGCAGAGAAGACCACCATCCTGGCAGCTAGCAGGAGGTGTGTCGTCTGTGTTTGCCGCCTTCCAGTATTACTTTGTATTTAACATTTGTTCAACATTATCTTGATGAGCTCCATTTATGTTATAAGTAATTGTATGTATGTATATATAATATATGGAAGTGCATAGGCAGGAAGGCAGGAAGAAAGAAGAGGGGGAGAAAAAAAGTATACACTTTGTTTAGTTGTTCATCTTGGTTGATCCCTATCTCATCTCGAACTGGGGACCTTGAAATGTATGTGGACTTTGCCGAGTGTCCTGAACTGCTACAGCCCCAGGGTGCGCCATATTTATTATAGTACTACAGGATTCCATTCAGCATTTCAAGTCATTCAATCATTTCTCATTCTCGGGTTTTCTTCCATTTGAGGGTTTAAGTAGTGTTTCTGAAAGACTATTGTAAGTATCTTTGATTAAATATTAATGTGCATTTTTCTTTTGCATACACGTCAAAGAGAAATCATCCAGCGAGAAGGTTTGCAGATGCAGTCTTAGTATATGCAGCCAAGCATTTCTCAAGTGTGGTCGCCCCAGTTTTCCACACAAACACATGCACCAGTGAGAATTCCACTTGTGGCACCTCCCTCCAGCACTATTTTTCCTTTGGACAATGTTGATGGCTGCTTAGAGCTTCACACTGTGATTGTCACACTGTGCATTTCCTTGATAATGAATGAATTTAAGCTTATTTATTGCTCATTAGATGTCCTATTGTGTCAACCTGCTCAATTTGTTTTACCCATTTTCAATTGAATTGCCTTCATTCTTACTGATGCATAGTTTTTTTATATTTGCACATGCAAACTTTGTTGACTGTGATTATTACAATTGCCATCACTGTGGGGCATGGCTTTTCAGTTCTCTCATTGATGTCTTTTCATGGAAGTTCTGAACATTGATCAATAAATAGCCACATGCCCAGAACCAGAGGCTGCATTAAGTTGCATGCGTATCAATACCATATGTGCTATGCCAGCTGCAATTGAAGCACCGTCTGTTTAAGTTTGTCAAATTTCACAATTCTCTGGCACCTTTTGTTTGAATTTTACAGTGCTCGAACTGGGAACTTAATGTCGATTTTTAAGGCATACTTCTGAATCCTTTAATCCTTTGGTGACGTTAATCTCTTTAATCCATTCTCCTATGAATTTGCTTTTGGGGGGAAGATTATGGGGACTTCACTTGCCCTTCTCAATCTTAATAACTCAATTCACAAGTACGAAATATTTATGGAGTTCTTTCAGTTACAATTTATCCATCTAATTATTTAGTCAGGAAAATGACCATGAAGTGGACTTCTGGAGATCTTAAAAGACATGTGTAAAACCCTGCTGATCTTGGGGTCTCCCTCAGCTGTCTCTCTGACCATCAAGGTGTTTGGTTTTGCAGAATCATTTCAGACCTACACCCAACAGCTTTTGGGCCGTCCGCGTGTTTCCACTTCTTCTGTGATGTAGTCACAAGTGTTTGTTCAGGAGTCCTGCCCTCTCCTTCAATTAAAGCATTTTGAGTCTGATTATTAGCTTAGATTTGGAAAATGATTGATGGATGATTATTTATAATTGCTGTGACTAATCTCTGCATTTTACTTGTCAGTTCTCGCTAAATTTTTTGCTTTTATAAATCAAGAAATATCCAAGTTGCCTTGTCATCTAGTTCATCCCTAAGATAACTAGGATCAGTGAGCCAAGGGTAAAGATTACTGTGGGTTGAAGCATTCTGGTTGTGTCTCTAGTCTTACTACCACTATAATTATCTTTATCTTGCATTGGTCAATTGACTACCACACCTGGTCTCTGATTTAAAATCCTGTTGCATCCAGTGATAGTGGGAAAGAGATTCACAGAGGCAGTATCTATTATTAACTCCAGTATAGAACAGGTAGTTATTGCTTCTTCAAAGATGTTTCTGTTTATTAAAACTTGCTTTCCTGATCTTGCATATTGAATATATTCTAACTTCACACTTCCACATCTGTGAGGTTCGTTTACCTTTTAATGTCTCTCCTTTACTGTAGCCCCTACTATGCCCATTAGGAAGTCATAGCAGGCACATATTAGGACTAGTACCAGGTGTCATTGATAGGATGCTCGATCTCAGATCACAACAGTACACACCCATATCAACAAGTTCTGCCTTATCCATCCTGGCAGTTCTCCCATTCTGATCCAAAACCTTCAAGATTCACTATGACATGTGAGATCACCTGTTTCCAGATCCCAAAACTCTTTAGTAAATAAATGTGACTTTCCGTAGCCAAGAAATTTCTAATCAGTTTAGTCTCTGCTAAGACATAGCCCAAAGTACTCACCTGGAGGTGAGAAGGAAATAACTAGGTTTATGAAGGAAGATTTTTCGGAGCGCAAACATCTTCAAAAGAACCCATATCAGGAATGAGAGTTCAGGTTTACTCATCTAAATATCCCTGTTCTAGGATTCAACTTCTCTTCTTTTTGTTAGAGTCCTGACTTCAGCAAAGGAGTCCTGCTGCGAAAAAACGTTGAGTTTCCTTTGTAGCTTGTAAGCTATTATCAACAGGTACAGTCTCCACAGTATTTATGACTATTCCCCTGTTTCACGTACCAGCATGGACAGATAAATCAGTATTTCACCAAATTCACCCTCAGTGATGTAAATGATAATTATAAAGGGACCACACAATGACATGATAGGAATTGTCTCCACACCTACTTTGTAATAGTGTCCTCATTAACTCCAATTGAGTGAAAACAATACCCCATTCCAAATCCTTTCCAGAAGTTGTTTTTCCTAGGGCTAGATCTATAGCTAGTTTAATCTGTGTTCCCCCAAAAGCAGAGTCTAAGAAAATATCTCAAATGCAGGGTCTATAATTTTGTAAAAAATCCCAAGTTAAGGAAAAACAGTTGCCAAGGGAAAAATAGGGAGATAGTTAAAACAAAGCTGAGGTGTTGAACTGATCACCACTGTGGAAATGGATTTTATTCTACTGGCAACTTTCTAAAGAGCCTGATGGAATGAATGAACCTTAGAGTCTTCCCCCATGAAGACCAATTAGGAGAGCATTTATTCATCAGATAACTAGATAATTCCCTTTGGCAAAGGCTACCCCATAAAGGTTAACTCACTTAAACACTTTTATATTTAAGTTCCTAATAGCTGAGCAAGTACCTGTAGAGATGTTCCAAATGACATCTGAAGCATGTTGCCATCAGATTTCAACTCATTGATGGTGGCAGTTACAGTGTGAGTCAAAGCCAGGTTCAGGAAACACATCTGGTGCCATAAGTATTAGTTTTGATGTCAAGTGTTCAAATCTCTGGTTTTAAGAATGGATTTTTTTTTATTTTTGTGTATTTTATTTGATTCATATGCTTTTAAGACTTTGCAGATATATTTATAGAAATAATTCCCCAAAATATTACAAATTGTCTCAGTTTGATTAAAGTGATATATTGATAGGAGTGGTACAGAACAGAAATGTATTAGAGAAATTAAGCTTCAATGTTGGGACTTGGTAAAGTGTACACAACCTTTCCTCTTATCCTCCAGGCTGACAGTAGGGAAGGAGAGTTGGCTTTAAAGTGGAGGAGAATGTGAGCAAACTAGAACCTGCAAACATAGATGGGTATGCATGAGAACAAAGTGAAAACCCTGTATGTGTCTTGCTGTCTTTTGGGACATGCAATAGAAGATGTTTCTCAACACACAGCTCCTCAATGACATGAGTCAGCCTCAGAGAAGCCCAAAGAGGACCAATGGGCCTGTAGGCACCAACACGGCAAACATGCCAACCCATGGGCCACATTGTGAGCTGGCCCTCTGCTGGCATTTAGCTGCAAACTTTAAAAGTATATAGAAACAACTTCTACATTTCTTCCTTCCGTATATCATGTAAATTTCTCTCATGGCCAACTTCAATCTAAAATCACAGAGGAATGGAATTCACAGCAAAAGTGTTTCCCGAGTAACTAAATTGACCTTAACAACCCTCAAGTCAACCCCGTAGCTAACTATAACTTATTTCACTCTAACCTCCAAACACAGATAGTAACAAAAGCATGCTGGTATCTAAAGAGACACGCCCATCCTTGGTAGAGTGAGGAACAAAATAATCTGTTCCCAAAGGAGGGTGCAGAGGACCCTACTCCATCATGGGTGTGCACACAGCTTTCCTAGTTCACTTGACCTTGATCTATTGTAACTGGAATACAGAGACAGAAGTATTACTAGTAGCACATCTTCTGCATCCCAGATATTCTTCTCTTTACAGCTGGAACCACCCAATTTTCCTTTGAAATCAGAATGGATCACTTGTTCAGCATAGAGACACTTTTATTTCTCTATTGATTCACTGACCTGAGGACCCCAGAGTGGACACATGGTGGCCTCAACTTCCAATTTAATGGAATCTTCTTGTGTCTTTTAATAGAGGCATTCTACCCTGGAAACTAAGATTTCTGGACCAATAGAACCCAAAATCATCAGAAGAGCAATCTAGTCCCTAATGGATCTAATGGATCCTTAGAAGCAATAATGAGAGGATCCATTTTTGATTTCGCCCCGTGATTTCCTGACCTGTGAGACCTGACCGTTGGAGAAATGGCAATATTATATATGAATCAATTTCCAAACCATGGGCTGCTTGCCTGAGGAAACCACACAGCAGGACATCCCTGTCAAGAGGTGGCATGTAGTTAGACTAAGAACGGAAACTTCCAAACTTTGTTCTGCCCTTGTAGCAGGCCAGATCTCCAGGGTTACAAATAAACAGTGATTTCCAAGAATGTGAGCTCATTGCTATACTTCCCATACTTGATCTGCTGTGAAATGAATTCCTTCTCAGCAGCAATGCTAAGTGGAATACCATGACAATAGTGGCATTTTGTGATGCACAGATGCGGTTTTTAGCAGAAGCATTGTA
This sequence comes from Solenodon paradoxus, assembly GCA_004363575.1. Taxonomy (NCBI): domain Eukaryota; kingdom Metazoa; phylum Chordata; class Mammalia; order Eulipotyphla; family Solenodontidae; genus Solenodon; species Solenodon paradoxus. The sequence goes on from RJWH01000661.1 coordinate 389,276, forward strand.
GACAGTGATGGCAAGTCCATAAAGTCACCAGACGATGTAAAGATTCAGTTTGATTCCAGCAGGATTTCAAAGGCACATCACAGAGGCAACATAGCCAGTGTTATTTCCTTCTTTAATTTGATGACAGATTTATTAGGAAAGGTGTGGTGAAAGAGCATCACTTTTCTATTAGCATATTCACATAATTAATAATGCTCCATAAATTATTGGTGATTAAAAATAGTTATTCTATCAGTGATTAGCTACTTACCCATCTTCACTCAGGTGTGTGCCAAATTAATTGATGATATGTTACCTTATTGAAAATGGTTCCTCTTACCACAGCTATGAAGGCAAAACCTTATATTTTGGGAATCATGAATGTAGAGGTTCAAAACAATTATAGTCATTGTACCATACAAGTGTCTACATACAAATTTTCCATATAATGATTTCCACCTATATAAATCTACTATGTGAGTTATTTCCTGCTGGTGTTTCATGACTCTCTTTTGTTGATTCTTTTACTGTAAAAGGATGAGAACTTCTTCACTCTCCACCTCATCATACTATCTCCTGACTAATCTGAAGTTTGTTTTCGCTTTCTCTACTTTATGTCAAACAGAGGAAAGCCATCACCAGGGGGTGATTGATTTCTCTGGAGATTCAGAAGAAGATAAAGAGCTAGGGTTGGAAATGATGTCTTTTTTAGCTCTGTGGCAAGTTTGTATTTAGAACAATCTCTGTACATTATCAGTCTTAGTCCTTCCTCCTGAGGGATCTGGGGGATGTTAGGAAAAGGTACGATATATTTTTTGATTCTGTAAGAACCGTGCTTCTTCTCTAAGCATAAGCTGTGATCCGTATTGTTAAGTAGCGCAAACTGGGTAGGATGAAGTCACCATGCAGTTGCTGTCACCCACTGCAATGACAAGGGTTAGGTGTTTTTCTCTCAGAAAGACTCTTGAATTTCCTTGTTTTTGTTCTGTTTTCCTGCTAGAGCACTAAAAGAAGAGAATGCAAAGAGTTTTTGCACTGTTGGATATTGAAATCCCACAGGCAAGGATGTTTTTGTGATTTACAACAATTCTCTATTTTTTGTTCTCCCCTCAGGATGTACATTAGAGAGGAGACTGTGTCACTGTACCTGTGACCAGTCACTAGTTACTTGTTTTACAATAAGATAATATTTGTCAAGAATATGTCGAATTGTAAAAATGATAGTCAGATTATTGCTTTAGTTCTATTATTTGACCTTCCTGTTCTAGAGCACTCTGTGAACAAAATGACTGGGTTTTTGTGCTAGGCTGGATGCTTTTCCTATTGCATCCTGATTCCTCTTAAAACACCAGCAATGGCTGCACTGAACTTTCCAAATCAAGAACTGGTGGTCTTGACCTTCCACCATCGGACTCATATTTTTGCATGTTATCCTATTACTTTCCTTCAGAGCTCAACTATCAGGTGTTACCTGGTAGCCTAGAGGTCTAGGACACCTGGGAACAGTCCCATGTATTTCCCAGGGTCCTGGTTTCAAGACCCAGAACAGGGGAGAACAATCAAGGCAAACAACTAAGTAAAAATAAAATGCTTTTTCCTCCTGTCTCCTCCTGCCTGCCTACTTGCCTTCATCCCTATCTGTACCTTTCCTTAAAAAAACCAAACAAAAAAATTATCAAAACTAAATTTCTCTTTTTTTCTCTTAGTATTCTTGTAATTTCCTTTCTCCCCTTTATTTGGAATAGTTTCTTTGACTGATAAAAATCCTACCTACCATTGATCACCTATTTCCAAAATCACCTTCTTCAGAGAAATTTCACTTTCCTTTTATGCTAGATACAACCTCTGAAGTTTTGCAACTGCTCATTTTCTTCCCTGCCTCTACATTTCCCCGTCTGCCCCAATTTCCTCCCTTCCCCTTCCCCTGTTCCCTTGGTCTCTTCTCTCCTGGCCTTTATCTTCAGACTATCATTTGAATTTTTCAAATGTACTAGTTAACTGCATGTAGATAAACGCTATAAATTGGTCTAAGTGTTGTAACCTCATGAATTTTCTCGAAAAGTACCTACTGGAAGTTAACTGGAAGTTATCTAAGCCGGGAGAATAATGATTAGACTAAGTCACAATGACAGAAAGTAATTCTTCATGTTTATCCTATTAAAATGTTCATATCTTTGGGAAGAGTAAACACAGTGCTATAAAATATTAGGCTAGAAAGCTTATCAATTATTTATCAAACTCTAAAGAGCTCTATACTTAGCAAAATATGCCCTGACTACTGTGGGAGACAGGAGACTCGTGCCTTAGAGTTGTAGGGTGACTAGCTGATGTTAACACAATGATGGAGAACTGTAGTTGTTTGTGAGACTTAATGACTAGAGAGATTACAGGTGTTCAGCGAAATAAAAGATGAATTGAAAATAATTTACCTAGGCTACAAAGCTGATCTCCTATCTCTCTATTTTACCTTGAAATTGCCTTTATTATTGCAACTGGAAGGAGAATTTATTCACTTAAAATATGATCACAGTTATTAGAGATTCGCAGCTTTTATGTTTTAGTCAAGGATAGAAGAGCATTAAAAAGGATAAAATTAATATGGTACTAAAGGATGAGAATTACATTGCATTTCTGTCTGATGGCAATCAAAGACCACACCCAGATTGTGGACCCTAGTGGAAATCATGCCACAAATTGATGAATTTGCCTTTCTCCCTCTTCTACAGTTAATAAAGGATATCTATGAGCTATGTATGTGTCATACACTTCTTCAAGAATAAACTAATTAGCATAAATGTGAATCCATTACTTTTGGGGACCGATGAATGTCCCCTGATTTTCAAACTCAATCTAGTGTTAAAAATGAACATTTTCCATGTTTGCATTTCTTTGCACTTCTGAGAAGCAGCTGAGGCCAGAAGCAGAAATGCTAATATTCCATGGGAACAGCTGTTGTTATGGTATTTCTGGACTAGCTGCTTGCAGAAAGATTAAATCTTGCTGTAAAGCTTGCATTTTCTCCTAGCATCTCAGCTCAATTTAACAAACTTGAAAGGTTTGGGCAGGTGAGATTTAATTGTGAAAAGCAACCTCAGTCAAGTTATTTCTCTGCACTAAAACTTTTAACTTTTTCTCAGCTGTAATGCAGCTCCATTAATAGTGTTAAAGTCATAAAGGACAGTGGAAGCCACAAATATCTAATCTGTGACAGATTAGATATTGGTTGCTTCTCGTCTTTTCGATAATAGCTACTATCACAGATGTGAAGTGATATCCCATTGTTTTGTTTTGAATTTCCCTTCCAATAAGAAATATTGAACTTCTTTTCATGTACCTGTTGGCCATTTGTATGTCTGTATGTGTTTTTTTGGAGAAGTGCCTATTCAGATCTTCTTTCCACTTTTTAAGTGGATGGTTGGTTGGGGGTTTTTTTATTGAATTTTAGGAGTTCTTTACATTTTGGAATGTTATCACTTTGTCTAATATGATAGTTAATTGTCTTTTCCCATTCAGTAGGTTGTCTTTTCATTTTTAATGATCCTTTCTTTCAATGGAATGGAACAATTTAATTTCACTAGTAGTTTTTTTGGTTTGTTTATTTTTGCTTTTGTTTCCCTGGTCATTGGAGATGTATTTACAAAGATATTCCTTATGTGGATGTCTAAGGGTTTGTAATCTGTTTTCTTCTAAATATTTTATAGTTTCAGATCTTATATTCAAGTCTGAATCGTTTTAAGATTCTGATATAAGACAAAGGTCAGTTTCATTCTTTGGCATGTGACTGTCCAGTTTTCCAAGTACCATTAATGGAGAGACTTTCCTTACTCCTGTTTATGCCTAGTTCCTTTGTCAGAAATCAGTTGTCCACCTATGTGTGGTTTGTTTCTGGGTTTTTAATTCTATGCCACTGACTGTGTCTTCTTTTTAATACAATGACGTTTTGATCTTACTGTTGTTTGAAGTTAAAGATAAGCATGACATCTCCATTTTTGTGTTTACTTTTCCCTCAGGATTGTTTTGGCTATTCAGGGTGTTTGTAGTTGCAAATTTGAAGATTTTTTGTTCTATTTTTGTGAAGAGTGTCGATGGGTTTTTGATAGGAATTGCACTGGATATATGTATCATTTCAGTAAAATGACCATTTTAACAGTGTTTATTTAATTCTTCTAATCCATGAGACGGAACCTATTCATCTTTTACATTCTCTCACTTTCATCAATAGTGTCTCAGACTTCAGTGTACAAGTCTCTTTGCTCCTTGGCTAAGTATTTTATTCCTTCAGGTACAACTGTAAATGGAATAGTTTCCTTAATTTTTCTTTCTGTTGGTTTATTGTAAATATAGATGCAACTGACTTTGACATATTAATTTGGTCAACTTCAACTTTACTGCATTCATTTATTATTTCTAATAGATGTTTTTATGGAACATTTGGATTTTCTCTGTACAAAATCATATCACCTGTAAGCAGTGACTGTTTTTCTATTTGAATGCTGACCTAGAACTCTCAGTTTGAGAAATCGTGATTATAGCTTTAACTATGTAACTTGTCTTAACAACAAGTAGTGCACACAGAGTTGTCTTTTACCTTAAATTTGATTCATGGAAACAAACCAAAGGCACAAAAACAGGAAACAAAGACAAAAAAATAAAATTATAAATGGACCCATCTGCCACATGACCATACGACCCAACACCCAACTTGTTTGTTGATCTGGATTATCTTTGGGGATGATGGAATAAGGTTTTCCCTTGCGTTCTGTATTTTAAGTCTTACATAAAATCAATTGTGGTGCTTCTATTAAAATAGTAGACACCACATTTTATCAGAAAGTGCTGCTGTATTCAGTGTCCACTCATAGAATTTCTAATTCCAGAGAAATGAAAAATATTTATGCTTGAAGGATAGACTGTATAAATTAAATGCATCTATTTTTTCTTTCAATTAATCACAGATGTGAAAATAACAGTGATATCCTGGAAATTTAAAACGTGGAGGGGAAATGCTTAAACAGAAGTGAAAATAGTGCATTAAAATGGATGAGAAGAAAATATTTTTATTATAGAGTGAAAAAGTACTTCAAGTCCTCATTTTCTTTCCAAGATTAATAAGAATAGTGCTTCTTTGATTTATATAATTCACAATTTCAATCAGTGGATATAGTGTAAGTCCATTTAAATTTGTGTACTTCATTTCCACAGCAGGCTCATTAGATTATTAAGATGTACTTTGATATAGTTAATGTTAAACACACAAAATATGTGGCGTGAATTACATGGAAAATGTTAGAAAGTAAAATCAAGGATTATTAAAAATGTTTCCAGAACAAATCATCAAATATAAGATGTTTAGGTAATCTACAATAGCATGCTAAATGGCATATATTCAGATTGCATAATGGTCTGGGTACAAAATGAGCCGTTTAAAAAAAAAAAAGTTTGGACACAATGTGAGGACCCTCAGGGACTACATGAAGATGTTTTCAATCAAGTAGAAAAAGAAAAAAAAAGTTATTTTACTACTGTATCTTTAATGAAATATATCTTATAGATAGCAAAGTGTGCATATTTTAATTGCACAGTTCTACTAATTTTTTGCAGAAATGTCAGTGTTGTCTGTAGAGCTATATTTGCATGTATTATGTCATTTTTAATTGATTTACAGTAATCCCTTACCTATCATGGGAGTTACGTTCCAGAGACCACCGTGATAGATGAATAGCTGCAAAGTAGTGGTGTTATAATTTATTACTTATATGTGTTTTAAGACTTTCTAAACCCTTCTGACTCTCCTATAAATCCTTCCCACACTCTTATAAACACTTTCTACGCTCTTCAACCTACGTAATTTTAACAACATATAAAATTCTATGTGGATGCTCACTAGTGAAGTGTACATGTACCACAAAATCCCATGACTCAGTGAAAATTCTGCAACACAGAATTAGATGCAGGTTTTTTTTTAAAAAAAAAGTGTAATACAGTGAAGCATGATAAGTGAACTGTGATACAGAGAGGAACGACTGTACTTCTCTTTACCTTATTTGGAGTTATACTACATTCTAGATATAAGATCCTCAGCAGACATATGTACATAAACATATTCTCCTGGTGTGTGTGTGGCATTTTCCATACCTCATATCACCTTTCTGTGAGCATAACCTGACAGTTTTAATAAGTTCCGTTTTTTTCAACCATTTCTTCATGGTGAATATATTTCCTGTTTAATTTATTTCACATAAAAAATATTTTTCTATTTTTTTTCCCCAAAAGAAGTTTCACATTTCAAGTTTATGCTCACATACCATTAAAAATCCATTGTAGAGTTCGACTTCCGGATAGCAACTCGATAGGGTGAGCTTCCAGGTGCTTCCCACAGATACTGAAAAAAACAAACAAAATCACCTATTTTCCTGAGACAAACTCCAAGAAACCAGGACTTCAGCTGGAGATAGACTGGCTTACGACTAACAGTAGGTGAGGGCATCTGGCACGGTTCTCAGCTGAGCTGCAGATTTGGATTTGGGATGGAGCTCGGGGGTCTCCAGGGTCTCTGGGCACATGGTGGGTGGAGGCTGGGATTTCGGGACCAACTGCAGAGGCAATGAGAGGCGGGCATAGTGGGACTGAGATGCAGAACCACAGAAGACCGACATGGGAGCAGGTGAAAGGAGAGCTGGAGCCCACATGGTGAAATTGCTCTGGGTACATTCATAACCGGATATCAGCCAAAGAGCTCAAATCCCCTCCCACAATTATTTCATGCCAGAGCCTGGGGTCCACTGAGTGGAAATCCCTCCCACCACAAATCCGCCCACCAGAAACCCTGTCCAGGGAATGCCCCACCCCCTGTATTACAGTGAGAAGGCTACCCACTAGCGCCACCTTGTGGGTAGAGCCGAAACTGCAGCCTGATTGCCAATCCTGGGCAAGTCAAACCTAAGCAACGCCAGGGAAACCAAAGCCTCAGATATATAAACAGAATGTGAAATAGAGCAAAGGCACAGAGGAAATATACATGAAATGATGGATCCAATCAAAAACCCAGGGAAAATTGAATACAGCAGACATGTGAATTACCTGAAGACAAATTTAGAGTAACAGTGATTAACATACTCATGGGAATCCAGAAATCAGTAGAACCAGTACATTAGAATGTCAGGAAGCAAAGAGAAGAATTAAAACGAGACTTCAAACAGGTAAGAGACACGATGGCCGAATTAAAGAACTCAATAGAGGGACTCAATAGGATTGGCGAAGCTTCCAGTGGAATTAGTGATCTGGAAGACAAGACAGAGGAACTTAATCATTCAAACCAGCAAAGAGAATAAAAAAAAAAAAAATTCAAAGAATCGAAGACAGCATTCGAGACCTCTGGGATAACATCAAAAGGAGCAACATTCGCATCATAGGGAAAAGGGGACAGAAACCATATTTGAAGAAATAGGTGAAGAATTTGAAGAATGAAGCAAGCCTCCAGATTCAGGAAGCAGAGTTCCCAATAAAAGAAAACCAAACAGAAATACACCTACATATATCATAAAAATGTAAAAAAACAAAAACTAGATAAAGACTATTTAAAACAGCCATAGAAAAAGAGGAGCCCTATAAGATTGTCAACATACTTCTCAAATAAAACTCTGCAGTCCAGAAGGTAATGGCAGAATATATTCAACGTGCTGAAAGAAAAGGATTTTCAACCTAGGATACTGTATCTGGCCAGATTATCATTCAGAAATGAAGGACTTATAAAAACCTTTTTTTGACAAGCCAAAGTTAAAAAGGAGTTTATCACCACAAAGTCGTCTTTGCAAAAAATACTAAAAGATGCTCTATAAAGCATAAAGAGACCACACAGAAAAAACAGTAAGACAGCAAATATTATAAGTGGGGAGGAAGAGAACAAAAATGTGGATATTTAGAATTTAGTGGAAGACTACTATGGTTTCAAATAAAATTAGGTAGTAAACTTAGAACTAGTGAATGCTAACTTCAGGGTAACCTCAAAATACATCCCCAGGGAAAAAGTAAAGAAGGAAAAAAAAGGTGAAATCAATCAACACATAACTGTACCCATCCAACCTAAAAAGAGAAAAAGAACAAAGTCGTCATCTGGAGCAGCATACAAGAGACAAATTATAAAATGACACTCAGCGACTATATATCAATATTCACCCTAAACATTAATGGACTGAAATCACCAGTCAAATGATGCAAAGTGGCTGAATGGATTAAAAAGTATTACCCAACTTTCTGCTGCATTCAGGAAACACACCTTCTTCCAAAAGATAAGCGAAGACTCAGTCAATGGTTGGAAGACAATTTTCCAGTCGAATGACAACCACAAAATAGTGGGAACAGCTATACTCATATCACATAAAACAGACTTCCATCTAAAAAGTGTAACAAAGACAGAGATGGACATTATATAATGATTAAAGAATCCAGCAGGAAGACATAACACTTATTAACATATATGCATCTAATGAAGAAACATCAAAATATATCAAATATTAGACCTGAAGAGAGACATTGACAGCAGCACAATAATAGTGGGGGACTTCAACACCCCACTAAAAACAATGGACAGATCAACCAGGCATGATATTAGTGGGGAAACTGTCGCTTTTAGTGACCATCTGGAACAGATAGGTCTAATAGACATATACCAATCACTTCACTTAATGAGTACAGATGTTACTTTCTTCTCAAGCTCTCATGGAGCATTCTCAAGTATAGATCATATGCTGAGACACAAAACATCTTTCAGCACATTTACAAAGATTGAAGTCATACCCAAGCATCTTCTCTGACCATAATGGCCTAAAACTGGAAACCAACCACAAAAAGAAAGCTGGAAGACCCCTAACCAATTGGAAACTATAATATGCTCCTAAAAGACTCTTGCATAAAAAAGGAAATCCAAGAGGAACTTAGAAAGTCCTTAAAGACAAACGAGAATGAGGGCACAAGCCCCCAGAGCCTATGGAATGCAGCAGAAACCGTACTAAGGCCTGGATTGTATAAACTTTCCCCTATCTCAAGAAACAAGAAAAATCACAAACAAGTTAACTCTACATCTAAAGCAACTAGAGAAAGACGAACAATTAAAGCCAAAAATCAGCCAAAGAAAGGAAATAATGAAGATTCAATCAGAAATAAACTAAATAGAAAAGTAAGACAATTCAGAATATCAATGAAACCAAAAGTTGGTTCTTTGAAAAACATAAACAAATTGACAAGCCTTCGGCTAGACTCACAAAGAAGAAAAGGGAGAAAACTCTCATAAATAGGATCATAAATGAAAGATGAGAGGTTATAACAGATACCACAGAAATTCAAAACATCATAAGGGACTACTATAAACATCATAAGGGGCTCTATGCCACCAAAATAGACAAGCTTGAAATGGACAGATTTCTAGAAAATTAGTCTAACAAGACTGAACCCCAAAGAATTGGAAAACCTAAACAGAACAATCACAAGCAAACAAATTGAAGTAATCAGGGGCCTCCCCAAAAATAAAAACCCAGGTCCAGATGGCTTATCCAATGAGATCTACCAAAGCTTCAAAAAAGAATTAACGCCTATGCTTCTCAAGCTCTTACAAAATATCAAAAAACAGGGAACTCTCCCAAATACTTTTTATAAGGCTAACATTACACTAATACCAAAGCACAGAGATGTCATGAAAAAATTATAGACCAATATCTCTAATGAACAGATGCAAAAATTCTCAACAAAATATCAGCAAACCAAATTTAACAATGCATTAAAAAGATAATCCAGCATGACCAAGTAGGATTCATCCTAGGGGTGCAAGGATGGGTCAACATATATAAATCTATTAAAGTCAGACACCATATCAACAAGAGCAAAGAGAAAAATCATGTGATCATATCAACAGATGCAGAGAGAGCTTTTAACAAGATCTAACACCCATATATGATAAAAACCCTGCATAAAATGGGAATAGTAGGTTCATACCTCAACATAATAAAGGCCATATATGAATATCTTAGTCAACATCATAGTCAATGGCAAAAAATTGAAAGCATTTCCTCTTAGGTCAGGAACAAGGCAAGGTTATCCACTCTTACCATTGCTATTTAATATTATACTGGAGGCCTTAGAGCAGTTAGGCAAGAAAAGGATATAAAAGGAATCCAAATTGCAAAGGAGGAAGTAAAACTCATTATTTGCAAATGACATAATTAAATATATTAAAAATCCCAAAAAGCTTCCAAAAAATTTCTAGAACTTATCGATGAATACAGTAAAGTGACAGGCTATAAAATCAATGCACAGAAATCTCTTGCATTTTTATACACAATTAACACTCTAAAAGAAAGCAAAATTACAAAAAAATCACACCATTTAAAATAGTTAAATGAAATACGTGGGCATATACCTGACAAAGGAAGTGAAAGATCTGTACAATGTAAACTACAAGTCCTTTTTAAAAGAAATAGAGGAGGACACACAGAAATAGAAAGACATCCCCTGCTCGTGGCTGGAAAGAATATCATTTAAATGACCATATTGACCAAAGCAATATGTAGGTTTAATGCAATACCCATTAAAATCCCATGGGCTTATTTCCAGGAAATAGAACGAAAAATCTTAACATTTGTATGGAGCAACAAAAGACCCCAAATAGCCACAGCAATCATTAGAAACAAAGAACAAATCTGGAGGAATTACACTTCCAGATTTTGAACTATATTACAAAGCAACAGTGATCAAAACAGCATAGTACCAGAATAATAGTGGAATAGAAATGAATCACCAGAAACTAACCCACTCACATAGTCAGTTAATCTACTACAAAGGAGCCAAAAGCATTTATTGGAAAAAGGAAAGTCTCTTCAACAAATGGTCTTGGGAAAGCTGGACAATCACATGCAAAAGCATGAAGCTAGATCACTCTCTAACACCAATCATAAAAATTAACTAAAATGGATTAGAGACTTGGACATAAGACTAGAAACCATAAAGCTCTTAGAAGACAACATAGGAAAGACTTTCCATGACATCAGCCATAGGAAGCCTTTGGAGAGACAACTCCACCATCAAAGGAAACAAAAAGAAAAAGAAGCAACTGGGACTACATCAAACTACAGAGCTTCTTCACAACTAAAGACAACACCAAACCCAAAAGGAAACCTAACTGGGAGAAGATATTTGCATTTGATATTTCCAGCAAAGGCTTAATATCTAAAATTTAAAACGAATTCATAAAACTCAACAAAAGAACAGGAAATCCAATCAAAAAATGGGTGGAGCAATTAGAGACATACTTTACTGAAGAGGATATACAGATGTCCAATAGGCACATGAAATGATATTCTTACTGGCTGGCTATCAGGGAAATGCAAATTAAAACGATATCACCTATACCTAAAAGACTGGCTATTCTCCAAAAATCTGAAAACAACAAACGCTGGCAAGGATGTGGAGAAAAGGGAACACTTTTGCACTGTTGGTGGAAGTCAAAATTGGTACAGCTCCTATGGGGAACAATTTGGAGATTCCTCTAAAAACTGAAGATGGAAATCCCATATGATCCTATCATTCCACTTCTGGGCATCTACCCAAAAGATGGAAAAAGCACCCATCCACAGAGATGTATACATCCCCATGTTTATTGCAGCCCTATTCACAATAGCAAAGAATTGGAAATTACATAAGTGCCCAACATCAGATGATGGATAAAGAAGATGTGGTACATACACACAATGGAACACTACACAGCCCTTAGAAGAGATGAAACCCTGTCATTTGAGTCAACATGGATGGAACTAGAGGGTATTATGCTAAGTGAAACAAGTCAAAATAAGGAAGATAAATACCAGATGACCTCACTCACAGGTAGAATGTGAATAGACAAAACAAAGGAAAAGATAAAACATAACCAACCCTGAAGCATTTGCAACAGAACTGAGGTCACCCAAAGGGAATGGGGCCGGTGGGGGCAAATGTTGATGGAGCCCACTGGACAATGGGGAAGAACACTTGGTGATGTGGTGAAGGGCAGGGTGTGATGAAATATATCAAAGAAGTGGGGAACCTATACATAGGAAATTATTTTAATGTGTAGAATAATTACTATAATAAAAAATTAAAAGCCATTGTACCTGACTTTCTCTAAAGTTTAAGGGTTATTTTTTCCAAGAAATACGTAGTTTACTTGTAACAAATTCTTAAAATGATCATTTATTTTTCTATTGAATATATAGTGACTTATTAGAAATCAGATCAATTCCTACCAAAAAAAAGTTGGCCAATGATACATTTATTGGAGTTGCATTAAATACTTAGATAACTTCATTATCAGATTTTCCAAACTGTTAAAATAGTATACATCTCTGTTTAAGATATTTCATCTATTAGGAAGGTTTTGTTGCTCATAGAGATTTCCTGGGCATCATTCCCAGTGTCCTGAGGAATTTGGTTGTTTTTAGTGATATTATAAATTGTGGGATTTTTAATCTATTTTTGATTACTCTTGAGAAAGTTTCATGCTATCCCTAGTTTGTTAATGGTTTGGATTTTATCGCTGCCTTTATAGTATCTAATGAGATGCTTGGAGCAAGTTATAGAATAATATAAATCATGTCTGAAAGGTAAATGGGGGTTAGTTTCTAAGTCACTTTTTAACTTTTAAAGGGAGTTTATTCACTCTTGAAAAAATATAGAGCAATTAGGGGTTATAATCAGAGATACGATCTAATTTATTAATACTGATTAATAGTGACCTCTATTTGAGAATCATTTAGAATAGTTTAGGTATGAGATGACCCTTTAAACAACTATACCAATAATCCTGGCAAAGTATAGTGATGACTTAGAGTGTGTGGTAAAAGTCACAATGGTGAGGAATGAATTCTGGATGTATTTATAAAAGATGCAAAAGGATTTTATGAATAAATGGATATGAGCTAAAAGGATAACTTTAAGGATTTAGACCTTAAAGATGGTTTTGCCATTAAGTGATATGAACACATAAATGACAGATGAGAATTTAGAAGAAACATTAGCATTTAAATTTGCAGAACTTTAAGTAATTAAAGCTATCAAACAGTAAATGAAGATATTCAGTATGGTTTTCAAGTTCATAAGAGAAAATTCTGCAATCATTGTGGGTCATTGAGATGTGTTTGATAACATGAATGCATACCACTTGAAGAGCAATTACAAATAAAGAAGAGGTAAAAGGGTTTTCACTAAAATGCAAAATGAAGAGGTGTACATTAAAAAAAAAAGAAAAGAAAACCCTAAGTAACCTGAGAGTAAATAGCCAGGAAGGAGTAAACAAGTAAAATCAAAGGGACATGTATTGAAATCACAGGAAAAATGTGCTCAAGAGGAGATATTAATGGCAGATGTCAGTCAGATAAGGACAGAGTTACCAAGATATCACTGCTCCTCACATAATCAGTTTCTTTGCTGTGATGTTGGTGGCGAGTGAACACTGATAACATAGACTTGAGAATGTGGAAGGGAGGAAAGGAAGTGAAGATAATGATTTTACAATGATTTCTAAGATATTTTCAAAAAGGAGGAAAATATTATCTAAAAGTACAAGTTGGGTGAAGACAGAATTTGTTTATAAGTTATAATTGAGAAATAAAAGCATATAATAGCTGAGGGCAGAATAATTTCATGGTGAAGTAAAAATGATGAAGAAAGATCAAAAGAACTGACAGATAATTATACTTGAAAAAGGAAAATGGGCTAGGAAACTCCAGAGGCTCAGTGGGGAAGTTTGACAATGCAAAGGAACAAATACTGTCACCAACTTGAGAAAACAATGCATTGGAGAATATGGCTACATAGAAGTCAAGAACTTAGTGAAGCAATTTTTCAGTTTACCTTATTTTTTATCTGGTGAAATAAACAAAATTATTAGTGAAAGAGCTCAAGAAAGAGCTATTAAATCTTGCTTAGAAAAGAGATTGTATGACATGATTTCTTGGGAGAAGGGGCAAAAAATGTATTTGGGAAAGAGTGATTGCAGGTCAGTGTTTCGTATCTTCTGTGTTGTGACCATGAATTTCAGGCTCCAAAACTATGTTTTGTACTGTAACTATCTTGAGCTATATTCAGTTACTAATTATTCTCTTCTTTCCTAACAAGTTCAAGAGAAAGAAGAAGAGAGATTATTGAAGATCCATGCCATAAAGTTATAATAATTTACCATGGGTTTTAAAATGAATAAGGAAGTAACATAACAGGAGTTATGAGAGTAATGGATTCCGATTCTTTTTAGGTCCAAGGATTATTGAACTCATGGTGCTGAGGGAGTGAATTGAAAGACAGTAGGTAGTAACCCAAAAAATCTTGAATGAGATTGAGATTATAGTGGGACAGCACCTGACAACATCAGAGTTAGGAGAAAGACAAAATTTACAGTGAGGAAAAGATCACTGGGAGAAAGAAAATAGACATGCCAAAGAAAATGTAAATAACTTATGATCTGAAGCCATGTGAGGATCTAATCTATGAGCTAGTGGAGGACAACAAAGATGGATAATGAGTGAGAGTGTCTAAAGTAAGATATAAAGATTGGGGCTTGGGGAGAAGAGAAACATAACATAAAAGCAATACTAAAAAGAACAGGTCCCTTCTTTCTCCAAGGGTACAGCATTGTGAGGCAAAAAATATGGTTGACACCAGGTTGTAGGCCAGTAAACTATTTTTAACATTCGTTTTCATTTATAACAAAAACACGAACAGAATTGTTATAAAAATATTTAACATAAAATATATGCCTATGATGGACCATTAGTACGTTACAGCCACAGTGAAAGTGTTCCAGAAATTAAGAAGGGATGAAAAAGTAGGGATTAAATTGAGGCTCTGCAGAATTTAAAGTCACGTAGAGTAAGGAATAAAGAAGTCTTGGAGCTCTGACTCTTTATTTGGTGACTGGAATTGCACACAGAAAAGGGACATCATGAGATTAAGTTCTAAAAAGACATGGCAGAGAGTAACGATGAGAATTTGACTCATGGAGGAGGAAAGGAAAGAGGGGTAGGTGACCTTGGTGTTCTCAAATGTCTGACAGAATAGTCACTGTTAGTATGCACATCAGAGAACTCCATGTAATTTTCAGGTTGGGGCAAGTTACAGAAAATTTTTTAAGAGAAGCAAGAAGCAGAAGATTGGTGAAGATCATAAATATAGTGGCTTATTCAGGATTTTTGTGTCAAACACCATAAAATCTTTATTTCTTTCTTCCTAGTTATGTTTACTTTTCTGTGTTCAGAAGTTAGAGTGGTTCCATGAGAAAAATATTAAAAGTACTGAGTTTTCTCTATGAAGTCTAAAAGTCTCTCTCCATTTTAATCTGTCCCTACGTCTTCTCCATGTCTCAAATTTCTCTTTTATTGTCTGTGGCCAAATCATACAAAAGTCCCTGTTTTCCAATCTGCCTAGATATTGAACACCTGTGTAGGTTTTGATATTACGATCCTTTGTTTTGCAAGATTATTCTACTAATTTAGACCTATGGAAATGGAATCTATCTTGGGGCATGGGGGCATGTTTTATCTCAGGCATTCCATCTTTTAATCTCAAAGTACTTTGTATTAGCAAATTAGTAATACGTACAAACTGTCTATTCTAATTCTCTGCTCTTATTAAAATGCAGAAATAATCATGATGGCAACAGAGTAAATGAGACCTCAAAATCCATTTAACCTCTTGTGAAAATTCATATAACTTCATATAAATTCATATAAATTCATATGACTTCGTTTGGGGGTTTAATAATTTTGACATGAAAGTGAAAGTGTCCATACATCTTCCAAATACTATGGATTATCTTTATATGGCTCTGAGTACTTTATATTTATTTAGGTAATTTAGTTATGAATATACTAGCAATATGAAATACATTAGCAATATGAAATAGTGTAAGTATTTACTTCCTCTGGGTGAAGTAAGTATTCTATCAGAACAACCTAGTTTCTTTATTTAAGTTGATGCTCATTTGTAGGACTGGACCCACTTCATTGTATCACTTTAATTATTTGTCTGACTGATCACTGTAAATGTTCCCCCTAGGAAAAACTAAAACAGTAGAGGTTCTATAATATCTACCAAAGTGTTTCCTTAAAAAGGTCTAATGTTCCTCTGAAATAAATTCAATCTGTTTGCCTCAGAGAGCCAAACTAACCATTGGGAAGCACAGGGAATGTCTTTGAATGATCATAATTTGGGTGGATGGTCAAAATTTGGGAGGAAAACACTTAACATCTCCAATCAGACAAACAAAACAGGCTATGAATGCCTCAGAAAGCTTTCAAAAAACTAAACCATAAAACAACAGGCTGTGAAATAAATGTTTTCATCTCACAAATTTTATTATTTACCTGTAACATTTTTAAAAATACCTATTTCTTTATATACATATATATCTTTATGAGTTTTTATTTTTGTCTAAACTATATGCTATTTAAAATTGCACTGAGTATACACAATTTTCCCTTTCAGTATTTTGCTTCGTAGTTTTTCAAGAATACACACACACACACACACACACACACACACACACACACACACACAGAATTTCAGTATTTAGCAACGACGTACTATTTAATCATGTGACTATAATATTAACTATCCCCTTAATACTTACCACTCAGGGTTTTTTAAAGTTAAAGCAGACATTTGATATCTTTAACTGCCATTGATTCTGATTTTGTGATTTATTCCTGTAGGATAAATATTTGAGGAAATGGCTGTGTGTCAAAGGACACAACATCTTAATGGCTTCTGCTGCTGCATTCGACATGGGGAGTCGGCTGCACTAAATTACATTACCATCCGCAGTAGGTTAGAATACCAATTCATTGCACTTTCACCTGTACTATGCTTCAGATTACATCAGTGATTAATTAGTGCAGGAGCACTAACCAGATAGTATCCAGCTGAACTCCATGCTGCATACCATGGGAGGAAACAGCAAGTATAATAATCGTGAGCACACAGGTCTTTGTGACCACATGGAACAGAAGAAACAATCAGCAGCTCCTCAAATCAGTTTGTGAGGTGGGGCAGGAGGAGTACAACAAAATGATTTATTTCGTACTCGTGATTATGTGTTATTATATTGCATATCCAAGATAAACACACAAAAAAAGGGAAAACATTAAAATATCAAGACTAGGCAATGTTTCACATGATTCTATAAATACAAGTTTCTTTAGGATTTCCTTAAATGCTAGATTTTGTTTTTGTGATAGTACAAGAAATCAGCCTGAGAGACTCAGATACTTGTGGTTTTAGTACAGACAGATCTGGGAGGAATGATCGTCCTCTGATAGAGAGTTCACGGCTGCTTCCACAGAGAGTTTGGTGCTGTTTTGTGTTACAAAATGCAATTCCCATAGCAAACTGTTTACATTCACTTACAGTCTCAATTTCTAGTTATGTCTTTATAGAGAATTATTGACATAGAGCTTTCTCTCATAATATTTCCATGTTAAAAGGTAACAAATACATATGCACAGGAGTCAAATACTACCCAGCATCATTAGTTATAAATATGAAGGAGATTGAATTCATTCCTGACCAAATGGAGGCTTTCAAATGTTCAGTAACAAGCTTTTTACTTGGTTGTTTTCTTCTTTGCTAGAGAAAAGACAGATTGTTGCTAAAAAAAAAAAAAAAAAAAAAAAAAACCTTTACCTTGAAAATGTCCCCCAAAAAGTTTCGCATTTTCCTGTCACTTGAAATCCCATTTGGAAGCTAGTTCCCTGCCTTTTAAAAAATCTTGCAAAGCAGTTCAGGAAGGAGTGCAGGGAAGTAGGGTGTGAAGAGAATGAGCAGGGGGAAGGACTCTTTCACAAACCTAGCATGGCTGCCTACTTCCAGGAAAAAAAGTTGGGGTGTCAGGGGGGCATCCTTCAAGATTCTAAAGAGTCTTGGGCTTTGAAAAATGAATAATCCTTTTGTGCTCTACAACAAAGAGATAAAAGTTTTATCAAAATAAAGATTTGACAACTTCAGCAAAAATGTCCAAGGAAACAGAATTTGCAAAGAATTACAAATAAAATTAAGCAAAAATCAAAATCTGTTGAAGGAAAGTTTGCCATATGTGTTTGAAGGTTGATGGGATGTTCTTTGTTGAAAGATGAGGTTTTCAGTTAATTCCAATGTAGTTTTAGATTAATAAATTCTTTAAGTAATTGATGTAATTAAGAAATTATATGCCCTGTAAGCAGGTTCAGGATCAGGATGATCTTAGCAGATTTGCCAGAGAACTGGTTTTAGGAAACAGTTTACTGAAAGTAGTTCATGTCTTTCACACTTTGTTATTTATCACTCCCTCTCCTCACCCTCTCAGAAAAGTCACATGTCAAATAGTTCACCAATCGCATGTAGTTTACCAATTACTAGTGGTAAGTTTTTCCAAATTCATTTTCTAACTTGTCAAAATATTATAAATCCTTATGCTTATTTTTGGAGTTGTTTTCTATTAAGTATATTTTGCAAATGTCTACTTTTGCATTATGTATGGTTTCTACGTGCTTTTCTTTTTGCATATTTAAATCAAAAATTTATACATATGATTTGAAGATTCTTGTTTTTAATAATTTAAAATAAATGGTAGAAAAAATGATAAAAGATTCATTTCCATTACCTAATTATAAAGTATAAAATGAAGAATGTAAGTGAACAGCTGCTTCAGAAAGACAGGGGGATTTTCATTTTTAAAAATGACATCCTACCTTTTAGGAAGGGTTGTAAGTGTTTTGAGGGTCAAAGGAAAAGTTTCCTCATTTCTCTGCAATTATTCAGAGGCTGGACAGAAGTAAAAACTTAACATTAGGTGTGATGAGTAAGCAAAAAGCCCAAATTTAATACCATGCCTATAAAGAATTTACATGGTGGTAAATTCTGAGGTAACTGGGACAAATTTCTATTCTATGCTGAGGAACCTGGAGTTTTGGGGAAGAGAGCAGGGGAGTCACAAGAGTAGCAGTTAATCACTAAGTCTTCTATCTTTTGGATTAAGAATTTCTCAAATACATTCTTCTAAGTAATATGAGAAGAATTCTCTTAGGGGAAAGGTAGAAGCTTGAGAGTGGTCAAGTTTCTTTAATTAAGAGAAGGACTAGAAGGTTAGGGAGAGGTCAAAGTTTTTTCTTCTAAGCCATTTTTTGGTTTGTTTTCCAACTCAAAGTAAACCTGGGTGATCTATTTTGAATCCATTATACTTAACAAGAACACTGATCATTGCTTTCCTAGAAATCTGTCTGAAATATTGTGTATGTCTAGGGTATTGAGTAAAACTACTAACATTTAACTTTTAATAAAAGAATAACTTTTGCTATAGTATAAAGACTTAACCTTCTCTATTACAGATCAAAATAATAAAATGTTTCTTCAACTCTTGTGGTACCTAGCTAGGTCTGAATATTAATAAGATCGATTCACAGGAGAAAAGTATACAAAGTAATACATGGTTTAGGTAAGAGGAAGGCTTCATAAGGAAATGAAAATGCAAAACAAGAGTTACACTGGAGTATTCTGCAATGTCTGAGAAGAGTAGACAGTCGTGGAGAAATATGATATGTCAGGAGTATGATGCTGGTACAGCAAATGGGAAATTTCACAAGGACTGATCAGATTTTCTTTGTGTCCCTTTGTCTTCTAGATAAGGAAACCTCTTACCTCTAGGCATTTGGGAGTGGGGTACTTCTCACAGGAGGGTTTCCGGACCTCCTTCAGGAGCAAAGGTGTGGTGAAAAGTCAGTCACTTTCCTGATGTTTTAAATTCCTTCTGCCTGAAATACTCAGCATGCCGGTGTGCAGTGTTTGTGGGAAGCATGTCCTGAAACACATTAGACTGTAGTGAGTTAGGGTAATTGTCAATAGTAAAAGGGTAAAGTTGAGGACTTCAGTGTCATTCAGATTCTAGTTCTGCTATATGCTAAATATTGCATGTTTAGTTAATATAAATCTCACTTGGTCTAACATTCATATACTAATTAGTATGAATCTCAGAAAATCAGCACAAGGGAAAATAAAGTGTCATTTTAAAAAGAGTGAAGTTGGAAAGTACTACCTCGAAGAGTCAAGCTTGGATTTATATTCATCCTATCCGATAACAAAAACCCTGTTTGGGGAATTGCAGAGCTGGAATCATAGTTGGCCATGGTAAGATGACAGAGGAGAAAAGAAGGAAGGATGGGGCAGGCAGAGATCACCCCCAGTTTTGAGTATTCTGTTAAATCCTGTTGCCTATTCTTGTACAGAACGTTTATTGGATTCTTTTCAGCTGCAAATGTAGAGTTGAGTGGTTGTGACAGACCAGTGATAAGTCTAATCCTGTTAGCTTCTTAGTGCTGGGTAACTAAGGGCCACATGTGGAGAGAGAGCACAGAAATGCATCCTTCCATCTGGAGTCTGTTAGGAAACCCAGGTGTTTTCAAGGTTAGTTTCTTGTGAAGGGATCTGAGGGATAATCTGTTCCTGTGTATCTTTCAACAATATATTACTTTCCTTGGCTTGCAGACACATCACACCTACTGTTACTATAGTCATTTCAGGGCGTGCTTCCTGTAAACGTGTCTGTCTGTCCCTTCTTGGTAAGGACACATATCAAATTACAGGTCAGCTCTCTCCAGAATGACTTCATCCTGACTAATTATATCTGTAGCAACCCTGATTCCAAATAAGATCACATTCTGAGGTTCAGGAGGAACATAAATTTCAAGGGGAGCACTCTAACTTAGTTCACTTACTGTCTGTCCCTTTGCAGAATAAGTTTGCTGACTCCATTCTCCTGTCACTGTGGAAAACCCTGGAACTAGAATATAAATGTTGCATGTTTACCCCTAAATGAATTATGTATCTTCCCAACAACCCACTGGAGTATAACGACACACAAGCTACTGTGCCAATGATTAAAAAAAAGAAATGCATTGACAAGTGCAATACATGGCAAAGGCAGATGATTGGCATTTTGTAAACTTAAATGATTCATTTTCCCTATTAGACAAACTACTTAGATTGAGATAAAGATTAAAGGTAAAATAATCATGTAGTCATTTAAAATGGTTGGGGCATTGAATTCTGTTAAGGGCATTGGGTTGTCCCTTATAATTGTTTTTATTTTTCTTTCTTGTGAAATGAAATGATAATTGGGATGTATGTACAGAATTTAGGAAGTAAAAGGCTATATGTTACTAAGATTATAATTAAAATTTTCCTGCCCAGAAATAAACATAGTCAATATGTAGTAACAGTATTTCACATATCTATATGGATTATAAACAGCTAAGAGAATAAAGAGAAGTGCTTTTACCCCAAAATGGACTCACATTTTATATTATGTACTATGGAATGAATATATTGATTTTAATTTTGTCTATGTAATAGCAGAAGAAAAGCAAGTAATTCAAAGAAAATTTGAAATTTGGCAACATTTTTATTCAGAAGCACTTATGAAAGAAAGAACAGCTAATAAAAATAATTAAGAAATATAATTATGAAAATTAAAAAGTTAGAGTGACGACTTTTAGATGTGTTTTTAAGTTATTCTTTACTATGAAAAATAAGAAAATGAGACCTGCTAGATTTCTTTGCAGTGCCACCTTTTAGACACTTACAAATTTTTGTTCCTTCATTTAATCTCTTATTGATTCAACTAATACTTAGTTTATATTAAGTGCCTGGTTATGTTATACATTACTGATTTGTGGGGTTTTTTTATTTAAATCTGTTCATTGCTTTTTGTTTATTATTTTTTTTGGAGGTTGTGTTGTCTTATTTTGATTGACAATATTAAATGAACTCAAAATCACCAGTTGTTCTTACTTTTGCTCCTATAACTTTGGTAGGATTGTTTTCTGAAGAGTTTGCTTTTTCAGGAATGAATGAATGGTGCTACAGTCTTTTGAATTTTGCTTGGATAGTTAACTCTGTTCAGGGTATGGAACAGATTAACTAAATCTTTTTTTTTTTTTTTAAGTAAAGTGAAGGCAGGGATGAAGGCGAGTAGGCAGGCAGAAAAAGGAGGAAGAAGAATTTTATTTAGTGCCTCTTGGTTGTTGCTACTGTCCCTGGACCCTGAACACAAACCCCAGACCTTGGGATGTAAATGGACTGCACCCAGTTACTACGCCACCAGGGTGCACCATGAATGAAAACTTGAAAGTGCGTGAGAAGTTTTCACTTTGACTGCAATAGATGCTGCTCCTTGAACATAGGTTTAAGAAGGTTTATGGAGGTCACAGTGAGGTTGGCGTGAGTGTATCCATTTTGTTTGGAAATAACGTTTTGGATACATTGAGAGCTGACTTGACTTCACTCAGTGCTCATGAGAGTTTTCATTACCTCCTGGAGTTTAGTGATTTATCAGTCATACCTGATTGCTGTATCAAATTTTCTTAGACATTGTATCTTTTTTGATCCTGAGTCCCATCCATCTGTGCAGCAAGAAGTTTTGGAATACTTTCTTCTCTTTCCCCATTTCTGAATATTAAATATCTATATTAGAGTGTTTTCATGGGTCTTCCCTCTGTATCATCTCTCTTTCATCATTTTAACAGATTTTTCCATGATAGTATGTCCTCACATTGTCTACTATATTCTCATTGATATGATTCTCATGTTTTATGGCTGCTTCTAATAGAGAATTATATCTATGATGTTTTCATTATTTCTCTACTGTGGCTTTCTCAGCTTGCTGACTCATTATTATCTCTGCACTTGGTGTGCTGTTAGCAGAATAATAATGTGTTATTTGCAGTCTGATCTCAACGCACTTAGGTTAAAGATTATTGACCTTGAAACCTTAAAAGCAAATGTTTCTGCCCAGAAGTCCATCTCCTCTCTGTCTGGTTTTTAGGAGGTCATTGTGGTTCAAGGTAAAGTGTCTTGAATAAGTTATTCAGCACTGTGGTCTGGCAGTGGTGGCTCCCAGGCTCTGCTGTGACCAAGTCGTTTATAGCCACCTCTGAGCAGTTGCGTGCCAGTTCTTAAAGCCTGCACATGTGAAGTCCTGACCACTCTTGCAGGTCTACGTGATGTGTGTTCTGTGCCGTGTCACCGTCTCTCTTGGCCATGAGAGAGACTACAACCAATCACTGTGATCCAGTTATCATGTGGTGTCCCTTGTAGAACTGTGACATTCACTTGTAGGAATATCAAACTTTGGTTGACATCGAAGAGATCTGAGAGGGTTCTCAGAATATCACTATGATTTGATCCCATTTTCCCCAAAATTCATCACTCTTGTGGTTTGATTTTTTTTGACTGTTAAGGTTATTCACTTTTCATTTGTTTTATATGTATATTTCGTGTTGATCCTGTGTGAGCTTCTGTGTTGATTCAGAAAAGTGGGTAGAATAAAGCATCTGAAACTGATACTGTTGAAATTTCCTAAGGCTTGCATTTCAAGGAGTGTTGGGAACTCTGACACTGACAGAGAATATAGTAGTGATATAATGACAGCAATGTCTCTCCTCTTTGATTTGTTACATGCTGAAGTCGCAGAGCTCTCTAGGAATGTTAGTACATGCCTGAGATCAAGAGGGGAAGATGAGCTCATGGCTGAAGGGCTGGAATGAGACAGTAATAGATGCCCAAAGAGGGGTTGCTCCGCTCTCCATCCAGGGCCATGATTATGTCATGCTTTCACTGGACCGTATTATTGATGGCATTTATTGATTCCAATCTTATTATGCAAACATGGGAATTAAACCAATAAGAATAAAAGCATTTTATATTGCTCTGTGTAGTTGATATTCATTGGGTCTACCATGGCATGGCTTCAAGAAACTTGTTTGCATTCCTAAAGGTTCGAATTAATGTCAATGTAGTATATCCAGAGCAACCCACAACAGAAATTTTATTCAGTACGATAGCTCAGTTTATACATCTAGTGTCTTTATTTCACAGAAAAGCTAAGTTTTATTTTTGCTGTATCCAGAACTATTATGTGATTCTGTGTAAATTATGGTCATGTCATTGGTGGATATTGAGATGTTATTACTCTGTTGATAGAAGACTTTGATAGGTGAGATTATAGATGGTCAAATAATCTGAATCTAAACAGCAGACAAATTGAGTGGCTTAATGCTGACTTTCTTGGCTATAGATCGTAACTGTCATGTGTTTAATGCCTGACTATTATAGGTGAAATACTTTGGCTTGCTGAGACCTACCACAGGGGAGTACTATGTCTTGAAATAGTGTTTTGGTCTAGTATAGGACTGTCGTCTTTGATGCCAAATTGGTGTGAAATAATTTATACATTTCCCTGGGGTATAGAAAGAGCACACCAGAAAATAGCTTGCTCACTCATGGGTACCCCAACATTGACTTGATTTGTTGAAATGCAGGAAATTAACCCTTCCCCCCACCCCCGCAGGGCTCCCTGCTTCATCTCTACATCCTTTAATTCTGTCTTACTTTTTCACATCACTTCTGCTTCGGCAGCTATTCCCTGCTATTTGTCTTTGATTGGGCTTTGGCAACCTGTTCTGTGTAGTCATCACATTTTAGATGAACTCATTCAGCATAGAGCCTACGTGTGCGTGTTTTAACGTGAGAAAACGCCAAAGTCATAGGACTGGGCTGAACAGCAGCATCATTTTATCCAGACCAATTTTAACTCACATCAGGAATTTTAATGTCATATTTCTGAGTCATATTTGGAAAGTAATCTGAGTTTTTCCATTACTTTTTAAGATTGCCGTACAAGATACCATTTAGCACTGATATAACCTTTTTTCATCTTTGCTGAGTTAAAATATGATGCAATTTGAAAAAGAATGACTACCTAAAATTATAAAAGATAATATCTGTCTGCAATAGCCTATACACTTTAATATATTAAAACATTAAAATAATATGTGGCCAACTCTTAACTACTGTTTTAGAAAATACAATTGTTTGTTAAAGAAATGGAAAAGAAATTGTCCCTCAGATGTGCGGCTGCATCAGAAACTTTGAACTATCTTATCTGTCTTTCCAAAAGTAACAACATTCTTAGATTTCGTGGATTGGTTTCCTCCCAGTTATAAACAACATAATAAAATAATATTTCAAAATATTTGTTATGAACATTTCTACCTTGTAAACTAATTAAAATACACAAATATTTTAAAATACATTCTTGTATGTGTGCAGAACCATAAAATTGGTTCCTGTTATCATATACCTGCTTCTCTTTTATAATTAATTAGTCCTGTACTAAAATGTTTTTATCTTTAATAGATAACTCAGAATGTACATTTGGTAAAAATATCTCCCACAATCCCAACATCCATTTTTTCCCTTCTTAGTTTTATTTAGTTCATTTACTTTGGGCTATACAATTCTCACATGAACATTCACTTTCCGAGTTCTATTTTTGATGGGTCAGAATTTACCCTTTTTAAAAAAATCAGTATCTGATAATTCTTTCATATGATTGTGTTATATTTAAAGGAAAAGAAAAAAACAGGCAGGAATGAAAGTGAGCAGTAGGCAGGCAGGAAGAGAAAGAAGGAAGAAACATTTATTTCATTTAGTTGTTCTTTCTGGTTGTTCTCTCTGACCCTGAGTCTTGAACCCGAGTCCTTGGAATGTATGTGGATTACGTCTGGTGGCCTTACCTGATAGGCCACCAGGGTGCACCTTGATTGTATTTTTCATTCATCTGATCAACCTATTTGGGTTTTATGCTGTATGTGTAGAAGGCTGTATTGTCTAATAGGGGATTTATCAAAGCTAGGTTCTTAATAAGCTCAATTAATGGAAATATAAGGAAAGTAATAACAAGAGAAATTAGTACTGAAAATTTCAGTTGTTTTGTTTTGATCAAGAACATTCATGTTTCTACATACCAAGTGAGTACTGGTTTTCAATTTGTATTAATAGGCAATAACTTCATAGTTGTCAAAGATAGTCACAAAATAAATATCTAAAAATTAATCTTTCTTTCCCCAAGTTCTGATAGACATGCCCGGGAATATTTATTAGATCCACAGTCCTCTGAATGGGTCTCCAGAAGAAATGAAGATTGTAAAAATTTTTATTTCCACCATAACAATGTTATAGGAATTAGATCTCTAGGCGAGGTGAGTGACTATAGAGATGAAGTATCAAAATGTCTCTCCCTAAAACAGTAAGCAGAGTGGAAACATTTGAATCACATGAATATCAGTGTAATATTAGAATGGGACACATTACTTGGGAAGCATTCAAATTATTATTGACAAAAATGGAGGAAATTGATTTTCTTTGTGTATAGAAAATATATTATTCTCCTAAAAGTGCTGAACTGAAAATATTCCAAATGTTACAAGGTAGTGAAAATCCTTTCTAAATCATCCTTGATTTTTCCTTCTGCCAGGTGTTACTTCTTTCCATGACTGTTATGCTTCCTGTTAGTAATTGATAAGCTCTCAGATATCCAAAAATATTTCACTTTTTTCCCTTTTTTTGGCATTTTTTTTGTTTTCTTTTTGTATATTTTTTGAAGAATGTTAGGAAAATTCATAGGAAACCCTTAAACTTGATGCCCAATCATTTCCTTGGTGAAGTTATCAGTTATGGGAATGGAGGAAGTTAAATATTTGGGACTTCTGTGTAATTCCTCTCTCTCCTTTAAGAGTACACCCTACTCAGTTTCATCTGGAATACGTATGGGTTTGCTTTAAAGTGTTCTACTAAAAATAATAAAACCTTACTATATAAGTCATCTTATTATAACTAAAAGAGGAAAAATGCAGAGACTTAGTAACTACTTGTTGATTGGTCATAATTAATCATGCAGTGTCTCTAGCCTGACTAGAAAAATGATAAAGGAAGCTTAGCTTTGTTAATAAGAGAGGCACACAAAGTAGAGAATACCATGTTGAAATTCTCAGAGCGTAAGAGTTTGGTTAAGCATAACCATTTTTAGCCTATCACTTGGGTACATAATCAGATGAATTTATCTTTATTTGGTGTCCAAAATACATGGCTTAAAATTATATAGCTTAAAAATCATAAACAAGGTGCCCCCTCTTGCAGGAGTGGTTTGGTTAACTGCCTCCAGCTGAAGCTTAGTCCACATGCTTCCGAAGTGCTGGGATTCACATCCCGGACCAAGGAGAACAACCTCTACGAACAACTGAATAAAAATAAATACCGATTTCTCCTCTCTCTGCCTGCCTACACTCCTTCATGCCGCTTGCATATTCCCTTGAATGAAAAAAAAAAAAAGTAAAAACCATAGCCTGGAGCTCATCAGCAAGTAAAACTCATAGAGAGATTGATGGTATCATCAAGTACATGCAACCAATGCAACAAAAACTCTGGAAATCAGTGGTGGCGCAAATGACTGTACTTTTCCTCTAATCACTTGTTCAATCATCTTTTGTTGACTCTTTTCCACCTTTTAAAAGTGTCTCAGGCTGAGTCCACATACCTCCAACCACTTTTAAGCAAGTGTTTTATTTATTTATTTATTTTTGTTATATGAACCCTACTGGTTGATTTCGTATTCAGTTCATCTTTTTCTAGCCCCTGACTGTTCCCAACATCCATGTCTAGGATTTGCTCTGATGACTTTGTGGAGAAGCGGTCAGTAGAGCATGCTTTTTAAATCGTCTTTCATGTCCTTTATCTTTGGGATGGAAGGAAAATTATAGATTCGTATTTTAATATGCTGGAAGAGAGAGAGCTTGGGTTATTTTATTAGTCAATTATCTGGTCAGCATTATGGTCCTTGCAAGCTATTTCCCCTACTACTGGACACTGCTTCTATGGTGACCCATGGCACACTTTGTGCATGACTATCTCGGAAATTTTTTCAACTTCACCTCGGCACACATATCCAGGGATGACTTCCTCAGAGGGGGTCACTTGCGTATCTTTTTCATCCCTTAGAACTTTCCTAGACTCTGATTTCCTCTCCATGAAAGAGGAGATGTTGACAGAATGCAGATGTCCGTGCAACGGCATGCCTGCCCATGCACAGCCGCTGGAGGTCTTCATCTGTGCCCTTCGAGGGCACAGGAGGATGCATGGAAGGATAGGGTGCTCGTCTCCCAAGTACGTTGTGCCTACATCTGCTTCATGTCCTGCTAGCACCATACACCAGCAAGACTAATGACTTAGGAAAGATCTGGGAAAGATGCCCCCAGGCCAGAAGACACTTGTCAAGCTCTTGCAGGATGTTCTTTGCCAAGCAATTTTTGGCAACAAAAAAGAGAAGGGCTTGGAAGGCCAGCAACAAAGCACATGTCCACCCAGAGAGCATGCCATTCGCTTTCACTTTTGTGAAGCCCATACGAATTACATGCGTCCTGTCAATGTCCCTGTACTCGGGGGTGAAGATGCCCTCCTGCAAACTTGGAAAGGAAAAGCTACAGCGTTTTTCCCTCCCCATTAAACCAGTATGTTCATATGAAAATGAATCTTTAAGCACCATTATTGTCATGTTAGATGTCTGCATGAACTTGTTCCTGCTCACTGCTCCCCCTCGAATTTGGATTCTACTTTCCAGCTCTGCCACAGAAATCTTGTTCAATATCTTTCTTTACATTGGCTGGTATATATTTTGCTTAAGCCGGAGTGTTTGAAAATCTTTGTTGTCTAATACATTCTTTGAAAATTTATTTTCAATCCAATGTCTAGTAAGGATAGGTATTTCTGATAAAATGAAAAGCAGATTCTTCACCTTTAACAATTTGGTAAAGCAAAAATACAGCTATAATAGTTGCATAATATAGTACAATGAATTCTACAAAAGAGATCTAAATGATTATTTTATCAACCAATATCTATGATTCAACAGTCCTTAACAGATATGGGAGAAGTTAAAGGGCATGACAAGAATAAGCTAAAAACTATTCTTGGCATTTGAACTTGATTTTGTAATACATCAATGAGCCATTACAGGTTTATAAGCAGGGACATTAAATAATTAGGTATATAAAAAATTCATATGTATCTTAATTCAGTATTTTTAAAGAATGTTGATCTATTTGGAACTTTGTAAATGTTACACTATATTGCAAAGTAAAACCATGTAATTCTAAAACACTAGTTGACCCATTTGAACATTAATACATACCTCTAATGAAGAACTCTTAAGATTTGAATAATATTAATTTCTAAAACATTAAAATTGTTTTTAGGCTTATAGGGCTATATAAGAATTAATATCCTCAATTATACAATTAGCAAGATTTTGAACTGTAAAATATCCTAAGGTGGTAAAGCAGACTAAAGGGACAGAAACTCAAGTCATAATCTTGCTTTTTAACATAGTGAGAAAACTATAAATTACTAATGGAGTGCCCTACTGTATTCATTTTCGCCTACTTCTCATTAAGAAAATTTTAAAATATCATACTAAGCATATCATTATAGGCAAAGAGCAGTCCTAATCTTTTATGTCCGTGTATCCCCAAGGATATCAGCAATAAAGTATTTACTGCCCTGAGCTCTGTCAAGGTGTGGTACATTGTAAAATAAATCCTTTATTGCCCTATAGGGCTGTGATGTAATTAATGTCATGTGGAATGGGACGTTTTTCTTTAAATTTCTCCACTGAGCATGCTATCCAGAGTTATTTCTATGTCCTCTGGTGCTCAGCGCCCCTCCTTAGAGGCTTTCTGAGAAAGGAAGTAGAATGGCTATCAATAGAGTGAAAGGTGGGCCTCAGTCAAACATCCAGTCAAGCTGTGACCTGCATACCTGATGGAACCTTCTTAGGATGATCCCTCTTGGACAACAGAGTATAGTAACTGCCTGTCAATCAGAGAAACTTGGATAAATTACATCATGAGAGAGCCACAAAAATGATGAAAGAAAACAGGCAGTAAGAACAACCAGTCACATAGAAAAATAAGACCGTTAATGCCTTAGATTTGAAGTCCTACGCCAGATTTCAAGACACCAGATGAGGAAAGAAGAAAAATGCCCACAACACTGTGAAACCTGCTGGGAGGGGTGACTAGTTTGAGTCCAATGTCTTTCTAGACAGACCACATATTTTCTTCAATCTTCAAAATTGTCCTGAAGGTTACATTTCAAGTAAAAAAGATGTACAGCTACTTTTAGTAAGTTTCCAGAGTTTATGTAGACATTGCAGAGTGTTATCAGGATTCAACCTCAAATTCGTAGACGCCTTTTACTATAACACCCCTCTCCAGACTCAGTGAATCATCACGATAATATGAGCATAGCTGGCTTTTACTGTCAGAAATATTTTTGTTGCCTATAATATTAATTATCTAGGTCTATAGGAAAAGCACATTATTAATGTTTAGTAAGACAACCCGTCTCCCAGCCATTAACCTGTACTGTTAGTTCAGTACTGGCTTCATGGGGAGATTTCATTGTATTGTTAATTGCATTCCTATCACCCACCCCTTGCCATTATATTCAAACTCATCTCTAGATGCACTGTAACACCAAGGGCACACTTTTAATTGCTTTGAGTTGATTGGTAGCATTAAATCTCAACGTGATTTAAAAGAATGCAGAAGTTCACCACTTTATTCAAATGTTGGTGTTTGGACCCATTTTTCTTTATGCATTTCCCTTTTTTTCCATAGTTACTAATATTTTGAGTTCAAAATTGTGTGTGAGGAAAATCTTAGGAGTTGATTTGTTAATAGTTGCAGTGGTGAATTCCAGTATAACTTCTCATTTGTTTCCTCTAATTTTCAAACCAAATACATACAAAAGGATGTAACCACACATTAATCAAACAGTAAGAGCTAATGTAAATTAGATATATTTTGTGAGTTATTGGTAAACAAAATAAAGATAAACTAGTTATTTGAATTTCATGACATTGCTTATAGTCAAGTATTGGTTAGCTGTTATTTAGAAAATTACCTTCTAGTCAAATAATATATATATTCACATCTACAAACATGCATATTTATAGAAATATAAAAATTCCTTTTAGAGGCACATATATTTATCATATAATTGCAATGAAATTATTAACTTCCTCATAATATTTTTATAGCCATTAAAATTAGATTTGGGGAAAATACCATGTTTTAGCTACATTTGACCAGATTTGATTTTGACTACTTTAAAGTCCATTTTAAATCTATTTACTGTATGTTATAACATTTCACTTGTTCTTTTGCTTTATATTTTTCATGTTAATATATTCATTAATTAACATTTTATCCTTTAAAACATTAACAAGAAAAAATTTGTTTTTGAAATAAGAATCAGCTTAACTAATTTAGCAGACTACAGAATAAAAGAGGGGAATGTATAATATATTTAAAAATAAATGTGATTAGTGACATTTTAAATCATTGTAGAAACATTTGGGAAAAGGCTTCCTAAGCATGACATTGTGAATTGGAAAGCACAAAATTGACAGATATAAATATATAAAATCTTTTAAAGCATACTTGAATAAATAGACAAAGCAACATGATATAAGAAATGTTTCTGAATATATGAAGAGTGCTAATGTACTTAATATATAAATCTAACAAAGACAACTCAATTATTTTAAATTGTCAAATTATATACAGGGAAATTCACATAAGAAATACAAATGGTAAAGTGTAAATCAAATTACAAAAAATTTTTTCGAAAAATACTGAATTAAATTCTTAACGTGTTAAAGGTCTGAGGAAGAAGGTACATTCATAGTATTAGGAGTTTCACAAATAGGTTTAGTCATTTTCGATGCTTTGGTGAAAATGACACACAATTTAACCTAGCAATTTCAATTTTATGAGTATGTTCTGAAGGAATAAATGCATATAAAGTCAAAGATTTTATACAAGTATAAATAGGAGCATTGTTATAATAGTGAAAACTAGGAAACAAACTAATTATTCATCAGCAGATTCATAACCTTTTTTTGCTATTTCTCAAAGAGTAAAATGCTAGGAAACCATTAAGAATAAGGTATGTCTTATGATAAAGAAAATACAATTAATTGAAACAAATATATACAGTACATATAGTGATATAATTTATGGAGGTGAAAATAGGCTAAATAGCTGCATAGACTTATAAACAGCTGCATAAATATAGGTTTCCATACATAAGAAAACTAAATCTTTAAGAAATTTAAAAAAACAAATTATTAACGGTGTCTGGGAAAGATAAAAATGAACTTTTACTTTTTTATAGGTCACATGAGAGTGATCCATATCAGAGATTCTATTGAGTCATTGTTAGTTGGGAAAGGTGAAGGCCATTAATCATGTGTTTCTCTACTTAAAGGACTTGCAATACATGATTAATGTATTAACTTTGTATTAATAAAATAAGATTAAAAAGTTTATAACAATGAATTATAAACAGAATTCTAAGATATTAGAAAAAATGAGAAAGACATTAATTCAAAGAAGTCTTTAGAGTTGTCAGATATAACATGAATTTTTTTTTAAAGCCTACAATATGAAAAAACCTATTGTGAAAAATATATTTTTAAACTATGCAAATTATTCTTATTTAAAAGAACAGGACTAGTATGCTTTATTTTTACACTTTCTCTTAGACATCACAACACTCTGCAGCTAGCAACAGCCATGAATTTTGAAAACTAAGCTACCCTCATTCAATATCTATGCAGAAGATGTTTGAACGAATTTCAGACATCAGCGCGACTGTCAAATGAGAGTGATCCATATCAGGAGATTATATTGAGTCATAGCTGTTAGTTGGGAAAGGTGAAGTCGATTAATCATGTGTTTTTCTAGAGAGAAACATTTTATACAGAACAAGTCTCTGGAAGAATACAAACAGGAATGCTTTCTGAAAATCCATTTGAAAGAAGAAATGGTAAAAAAGATTTTAAATATATTAGGGAGAAATTAATTTTATATTATTATTAAATGTTAAATGATAGCGCACTATAATCATAGACACCTAAATATCTTGTTAATATCTCAACTCAAGAAAATGATCATTTAGTAACAACCAGGAAGCAGCAAGAATCTTTGATAAAATCTTGCTCTGGAGTTAGATAAAACTACCAATTGTCAAAGCTATTATCCTGTTAACTAATCAAACTCTCTTAATATACATGGTAATATACCTCAAAAAACATTTTAAAATGTATAGATCACATTTAAATGCACATTCATTAATATAGTCATTAAAACTATTATTTAACAAAAAGAGGCAGGTATTATTTCATGAATAACAGTTTGGCAAATAGCAAAACATGACCCAGAAATTGAAAGAAAAAAATATTCTCAGTGAAAACATTTTTCCTACAAGTAAGGTATTTTTTATTCACACAGAGGAAAACAATATATTTGAATATCCCAACAACATATCCCATATATATTTTCACAATGCAAAATTATGCAACTCCTCTTTAATCTTTGCTGATGACAATGTGACTTAACTTAGTTTCTTTGATTACACCTGATCTGAAAAACAGGCTTATATTGGTACTTTGCGGGGGAAGAGGGAGATAGCATAGATCATTGCAATCTTAATCGACATCACTGTACAATCGTTATAAGAATCATCTTTAGACTATGGATCACAAAGTAGTCTGAAAATGACACATATAATTCAAACAAAGCAAAGAATCACTCTTATGATGAAAAATAGTAATGGATGGGGCAATATATAAGAAGGGGAAAATGGTGAAATTGAGATAGTCACACCTCAGTGTTATTTGGTCCTCAAGGCCAGTTATGGTCTATGGATGCTGGAAACATCCCTAGATCATCCCTTAGAAAGTTTTGTGGCTCCAGCTCCTAGGGAGTCTCAGCTTTTAGCCCATCTGCACTTGTTTCAACTGTAGACATCAACTTCACCCAAGTTCATATTGCTATGGCTGTGGCCAGGGAGGAATCTTCACGACTCGATAGTCTTGGCTTTACTCTGGAAAAATGAGCTCATTTTGATTTCAGAGCGCCCCACAGAGGGTTCTACTCAGGCACCAGCTGGAAGGCACACCATTTCTGCTGCTGCTTCTGCTTCCTCTCTTTCCCTTCTGCAGGAACTTGTAACCAGAGCCTGCTCTAAGAACGTCTGCTGTCTTACCTTATCTCAGCCTGTGTCCCAAAGTGCCCAGCCTGATCCATGTCCAAAATCCCTTCTAGAAGCTTTCCACTATCCCAGCAATCATCTGCTGGGTCAGGACATATGTGAACATTTATCTCATAAAATGATTAGAAGAGAAACATTATTGACAAGCCTATGAAAACACATATCAAATCTCAAACAGTTGATCACCATGATTTCTACTGCTAGGGAGAAGACAGTATGAATGTATTTGTGTATTGCTTGATTTAACCACTGATCTATGTGACCTAGACCATGTATTTTATTTCCTCTGGGATCCAAACAACTG
The DNA here is from genome assembly GCA_004363575.1 of Solenodon paradoxus. Lineage (NCBI taxonomy): Eukaryota > Metazoa > Chordata > Mammalia > Eulipotyphla > Solenodontidae > Solenodon > Solenodon paradoxus. The sequence goes on from RJWH01000661.1 coordinate 423,558, forward strand.
TTCAGTAGATGTTGATGATGTGAACAAGGAAATTAATCCTCTTCCTGGGAACTTTACATTGTACTGACAATGTTATTTATCTAACAATCAGTGTGATCAAATTGGTTTTAAGCTTTACTGCTGAAGTTTGAGTTTGTCATAATCATTGTGGAAATTATGTCATGGGTTTTGCACTCTGAAAAAGGTAACTTGCTTCATAACATGCAATGAAAAACACTGTCAAATTCTAGGCATGAAATAAGTATTCATAGAGATGACAAGGAAAATAGCAAAAAAAATTTTGACAGGGTGGATAGAGAAAATGGCAAAATAATTTTCATTCACTTTTCTCCTGTATTTGTCACCCTCCCCTTGCCAAAAAAGTGACATCTGAAACAAGGCCTTTAAAAGAACTTTTTAAATCTCCGTAAAAGATACTGTATAACACATTTTGTTTTGAAAATATATGTAGAGTTATGACTTTTATAGAACACAGATGTACATGTCTATTTCTATCATCTATTAGTCAGCTGCAATTACAGTTCTTTTTAAAACTATATAGTTTAAGGCATCCTTGAACGCCCCAAATCTCTTCACTTTATGTTAAAAGAAAACGTAGAATATTTAAGATACAACGTGATATTTTAAAAACCTACTTTAAATATTTCTGATTAGACAAAATGAACACAAGATTAGAAGTCTACTCATACCACATGCAAAATATATTACTTTAGTTTTAATGCATTCATATATAAATAATCCATTAAATTAAGTAAAATTAATATGCTAGTATATTAATAAAAAAGAGACTTCTGGTAAAGTCTGTTAATGCATTTGTTATATTTTTTCTATCAGTCATCAAGAATAGCAGTCTTTAATCATTTATTAGTCAATGCATTACAATTGTAATTAAATGGTCTTTGTGTTTCATGAATACACTTGATTATAGAAATTAATAAGTTTCTAAAATGTAGCAGCAATGATTGAATAGACTCATGCCTAACATAAAATTGCAGAGTTGAGAATAATTATTTAACCAGGCAATATTATGCTAATATTAATTATTAGATTTATATTTATGATCTTATTACTTTAGATATCATTCTTTGCAAAGAAATTTCCTTTCAATAGAGTCTTCCAATGCCCTGTCTTAAAATCAAATGGAAATAAGCAGTTTTTAACAACACATTAAAATATTTTGTACGCAGTGGATTTTAGTTCTAGATTTGGGGCCAGTATTTTTCTCTGGGACAAATTTCAAATCTCTAGAAGAAAGAACAATGAAATATAATCATAATTATTTCTAAAAATCAAACGTACTATTGAATTGAGTAGCAAAGTTAACACACACAAATTCAACGCGGTGAGAAAAGGTTCATGTATTCCATACATAGAGCTGTTACCTAAATCATGATTCAGATAAGTTCAATTTATTTGATAAGCACAATTCAGAAAGTATAACAACTCCAGATAATTACAGGGAAGAAAATTATTTTGTCTTAAACTGGTTTTTGTAGAACACCTCTCCCCATACTAAAAGTAGAACACATTAGAAATGCTTCCAGTTGATCTATCTATTCAAGATGCTCCAGTGATGATATTTCATAAAAATCTATTACTTTCCCCATTGTTCCTACATATTGGAAGATCATAGCCAATCTGACACCATTTTTCACTGTCTGAGATCTTTGGTTCCTGCTTTCTCTTTGAATTACACATATAGGTGACCTGGCTGACTCACCAAATGATCCACAATCCAGTTAAGGTCATGTTTCAATTTAATATTTGCCATTTTAAGAGAAGATTTCCCTTCTGAGGTCACTCTGAACGGGAACTTCAATTTGATTATTCTGTAAATGGACAATTCTAGTTTTCTTAGAATTGCAATACCAATGAAAGTCATGCCCACCCCCCCCAAAAAAAAATCAGCCTTAAAAACAGAAAAGTATTGATTAAACTGAATTGGGTCCTCAGTCCCAATTTCATTTTGTCATTTCAGAATTTCCTTTTGTCAGTGTTTTATCACCTTATCCACATAATTGTGCACCATATCAAGTCATCAGGGCACAAGCGACATGTCTAATTTAGTGGCACCTGTGATTTAAGTTTAGTCATCTGCTCTTCAGTCATCAACATGTGATTTAGTCCATTCAGGCTACTGAAAAAAATTGAACGAGTGCCTCATAAACAACAAATTTTTTCACCTATCTGGAGACCAGAAGTCCGGGTTCAGGATGCCAAAATGATTAGAGTTCTCTTTGCTTCTTCAGTAACAAAGCGGGCTACGAAATCTCTGTCCCTCTTTCTAAGGACACTGATCCTACTCATGACCTACTCACCATGCTTGCTAACACTATTCCTTGGTGTGTAGATTTCAACATGTGAATTTGCGGGGCACATAGCGGGCAATAGTAGCTTCTACTGCTGGACTCCTCTGAAGTTCCTCTATCCCATCTGTTCCCATGTTCCTTTTACTAAGGCGTGTGCTCTGTCAACCAGGAGAGTTCTCTGGATTCTCAATCCCTAGGAGACAGTGAACAATGTATGGTACTCTGAGACTCAGGAGACATGCCAGGCAGTTTCACTTCTCCTGTGAGAGACCATGCAAAATTCTAAATGATCGATTCATCCAATGTGGCATCAGGGAAAGAGAGGGACAAGGCCTATGTAGAACAGATCCAGCTGTTTCATCCCCATGAAGATGAAAGAGGAGAGGATGAGTTGAAGTTGTATGCACTGATTTTAAGGAAGGTTTCCAAGGCTGCCACATAGCTTTTCCCCTTCTATCCATATTATTGTCCAGAACTTAAACGCATGAACAAATCTAGTAATGAGGGCAGGGTGGGGATGCAGTCTTTATTTCAGAGTTACAGGTCTCAGTGAATGTTCTAATATTAGACTCATTCTCATGTTAGAATATTCTGTTAGGGAGGGTGATAATAAAGAAGGAATTTAGCCCTTTGATCATGCAGCCTTAAATTTCTTCCTGTGTACATGAAGCATTCATCTTGGGGACTTGAACCAAAAGTGCCGGTCACTTACCACATCTAGCTGTCTTGCACTCCATCTCCACACAGTTGAAATTGAATTCTCAACCCTGCATTCTTAGGCATGAGCCAGGGAACCACCCAATGATTCTCCCAACTCAAAGAAATTATAGAAATTTCTCCAAGTCTCCAACTTAGACACTCTGCCCTGACTTGAGGTAAAGTGAAAACGTACTCCTCCAAATTTCACTCCATCTAGGGGATATGGAGAATCAAAACAGCTATTTGGAGAAAATAATCCTTTCTAAATCCTTTCTAAACAATTTACTCTTATGTAAAGCATGTGAAGTCATGAAACCAGTTTCAAGTTTTCACCTTTTTTCAACATCTCTTGGTGGTCTAAATCATTTCACAAGCATGACGTTATCTGATATCTATTGTACTTAGTGTCTTAGTTATTATAGTACATTATAACATTCTAGTATGCTTATAATGGTTGACTGCTTTGAGTTTTAACCAAATATTTTCCTTAACTTCTTGTAACGTTGACTCATCCTGTGATTCAAGTACTTAAACTTATTTTCCATCTGTAAAGTGTTTTTAGCAGCATAAAAACAGTTATAGGCCTTCTGTTTCCAAAGCATCTACTTGGCAGTATTATGTTTCCCAGAAGAGACAGAAGTAGTCATTCCACTTTCCAGCTATAACCACCCTTGTCCCATCTTTGCAGTTAGACCTGGAAAACTGGCTCGTTGCATCCAATATTCTGAGATGAAATGACATGTGTCATCAACTGAAATGTATTACTGATCAACTGAGATATTAAAAAACAAACAATGCCCTGTGGCCTTCAGTGTCCTCTGGGTGACTGAGGAATCTGGTTCTAGATTTTAAGGGAACTGGAATTTAAGTTTAAGGGAACTGGGATATTATTCAGCCTCCCTGAGTGACCAGGGAACCTATCCCCTACCTACCAGAGCAGATACTTAGAATACAAAACAAAAATCTTTTTTTTTAAAAGCCACTGGGGCTTGCAGATTTACCTAGCCAAATCTGATTAATAGAGTTTTTGAAGAAATTCTACTGCTAAGGACAAAAGTGAGAAGACGAAAGTTTATGACAAGTTTGGTTCTTGGAAAAGGGCCTATATAAAGCCTCAAACTGTCTTAGATCAGGGATTCTTATGACTGCTACAGAAAGACTTGATAGAGCAAAGGGAGCTCTGTGCTGTCACCACGTAGAGATTTAAAAAGATAAAGAACCACTGCACTCAAGGTTTTTTTGTGTTGTTGTTTGTTTTTTAAATTATGATGATTCAAGGCAAAAAGATGTGTGTGTTCTGGTTTTCTAAGCAACAAAGATCAAAGGTCAAACTATAATCATAAGAAATTTCCCTTCAAATCTCTTGAATAAAAGATAGAAGGGAAAACTCTCAAGAAGACAGAGAACACCTTTGACAGTGATGTGGTTTGGACACCATGAATAGAAAGGGAGCAAGAACTACAATGGCAGGTCTCAGACTCGAGTACTGTTCTAAGAAAACTTTGTCAACCCGATCTCTAGTATCCAAGACACAGTTTCCAATTAAAGAGTCCCGCTTCCTGTGGGAATGGGCCAGCGCTAGTACTGGTACTGTGTTGGGCCATGGACTGGAGACCTTACTGGAGTAGGAGGCGCCCTGGTGTGAATGTCTTCAGATTATCAGCCCTCTGTGCTTGCCGTACCCAGTGTTCTGAGAGCGCATCTGGAAGTCTCAGGTCCTCGGTGCTACAGTTCACCCTTTTACCAACACACTGTCCATGTTCATGTATGTTCAGGAAATATCTCTTCTGGGACTCTTATGTCCCCTCTTTCTACCTTGAAGGAAACCTATAAAAGAAACTATTAACAGGCTGATCTAGTCATTCTTGCTATATTTTGTGCCAAGACCCAAAATGTTATTCATTTTATCCCTTCACTGCTTATGCTAAATTTTTCTTGACTTTTAATTCAACAGATCTTGACTTAAACCTTGGTTTGATGCAATCTCTTATTTTTGAGAAATCTGAGCCATTAATAATCCCAGGTCAGGACTGCTACATGCCAAGTCAAGTGGGTGTCTTATTTCCTATGACTCACTGTCAAAAAAGGAAATAAATACTTCCTTCTGTTGAGCACAGTCCATTTCCCTGAAAGATGTTGATTTCTCTCTTTACCTTACTGGTCTGTTGATGTAAGTACAGAGCTCCAACCAGAACGCTAACCATGCAAAGCCCAAAGTTGAGGTATTTAAAGACATATGTCTCCTATTGGTAACTGGAAATTAATCTATATAGCACACTTTTGACTCTACATCATGGTTCTTGAACTATTGAGTACTTTGTATTGGAAACACAGAGCCATAATCTCGGGTATATGTATGTGCATGCGTGTGTGTGTGTCTATACATATATGTACATATATTTCTTTTTCCTGAAAAAATGTTATCCGTGATTTCAAAGAATTACCTCCATGCTGGTGCTTCAGCTATAACTTTAATAGTTCACTCTATGAGCCAAACTAATAAGGATGTTTTGGTATGTGATATATGACTGACTTTTATGTTCATGGATCAGTCCTTTACTATATAGTACTATAAAGTGCTTCTAGTTAAATGTGATATTGTAGATCAAGATCCCTTAAACCAACAGTGGTTCTGATTGAGGCTTTGCCAGAAGACATAGTACTCAGAATTATACCTGAGGAAGTACTAATAGGCTTCCAATGTGGGAGAGGTTCAAGATAATTAACTTGACATCAAGTGATGCATTTAACTATTATATGTATAATTTTCATATAGGAAAATCAAAATCTCAGAGTAAAAAATAAAATGATTTTATAAAAATAAAAAGAAATAAAAAAGATGAAATGTAGCCCTGGGAATAACATTAATATTATCAGATATCAGCACTGGTGTTCTCCAAAGTTTGAGGTTGAGTTTTGTCCTTATATTTAAACATCGATTCCAAGTTCCTATGAAAAATGCTTTTCTCTCTCCAGTTTTTTATGGAATCAATGGTGGATGAAATGCTTCCATTCTACTGGTCCTCAATACTTTTCTATTTCTCTAATGTTTTATCTTTAACTTAACTTGTCTCTATAATCTTAATTAAAACCAAGCTCCTGAGGGCTTCTGATTGCTTTTCCTCCTGCTTTTTCAAAATGTGGGAAAAACCCCTTTTTCTTCAGAGCACCACTAAAGCAAGGATGTTGTAGCTAAGGAATGGCTTGGGAGCCATGTAGGCTCAAGGGAAGGCTGCTGGCTGCCACGTGGCCAGGGTCTACTGCCTGATTCATTTTAGAGATCACTTTCACACATTTACAGTTTCTCAAGAGAGAAAACCATCTTTTTCCTCCCTATCCTGGAAGAACAAAAACAAAACAAAACAAAACAAAACATTTCTATTCTTTATGTGGAGCAAATAACACCATTAACCTAAAATCTTTCCATGAAGACTAATCCTAGGAACTTTCATTATTTTTGTTTCAAACAAAGATGACTTTTGTTTTACTCTAGAAAAAGGCTTCTAACTAAAATTTCTATGCCCAGAGACTTACACTGATACAGGAAATATGTGTGTACCAATCATCTTTCTATCATTTTCCCAGAGTTGTCTTTAGCAATTTATACACATACTCTTTCTTCTAGGCCATCTGACTTTTAACTTCTTATGTATACCCACACTTTACGAAAACTTTATTTCCTGTGAATCTCTGGACCTTAGTTCTTTTGGGGGGCCCAAAATGTGAAAAATATATAGTATAATTATTCCATAAATTAGATATTTTCCTATGCTTTAAATAGCTTTAACCTATTATGCAGAGATAAGTAGGGAGGAAAGGAGACAAGAAGGGAGAGAAATGTTTCAGATTTTTCCCAAGCCACAGATGTCTGTGGGCAAGTTGGAATGGCTGTTGAGATAAACTGTTGAGACAAACTGGGCTGGTGCACAGGAAGGAGACTTCTTCAATTCTAAAATTATCTACAGAAATGTATATATGGAGATTGTAAGCAGCTGGTCTACCTTGGTCAACTCTGGTGGAAAAATTCAACCTTTTCTGAATCCCCAAAAATATCCATATAATCTTTAACCCCCTCCCTTCTGGGAGACTGAGCTATGATGATGGAGTTCCCTTGTCAGGAAATGGTCTCTCTCTCACATAATGTACTGCAAAATGCATTAGAATGGAAAGTACTCTTAATATATATATATGTATATATATATATGTATGTATATATATATATACATACATATATATAAAAGGCAAGAATTTTGGGAGACAGATTCAATTTTGGGGAGATGAATAAAAGGGGAAAAAAGACAAATGGAAGTGTTATAGTGGCCATCTTTATAAATATTTAGTACATCTTATTCTTGCTACTGATAATTAAAACAATTTTAAAAAGTTCAGTTAAGAATAAATTTGTTTGAAAATGCAGGAAGTACCTCAGCAGGTACACGAATGTTAAGAGTACCTATGTTTTCTGTTACAACTTTGATCATAGCTGCCTGGTCTGTTCATATTCAAAGTCACCAGAAACAGTCAGAAGGCAGATCCTCAGGAGAGGAGGGGCACATAGCTCACCTGGTTGAAAACACTGAGTCAGATAACTCAGCCCATTGTCCAACTCACAGGAAGCAGTGATTACAGAAACAACTAGAAAACTAACTTTGCAGTTGCTTATACTGCTCTCTCACCCAAATGGACTATAAATAATTGGAGAACTTCAGTCAGTGGGGCCATTTAAAGGGGAATTTTTTTTTTTTTCATTTAGATGTGCAATGTTAGTATATGTATAGACATATATATATATATATATATGTGTACGTGTGCATGTGTATATTTCCTGTGTGAGCTTACATCTAACTTTTTAATATTTCCACCCTTTTTATACAACTATTTAAGAGTATTAACCAATAAAGTTTATAGTGGAATACTGATGAACCCTTTCTACTTCCATAATTTGCTTTTGTATTATAACTTAGAGTATCTACTTCCTAGGACTCTGTGAAGATCAATAAAAGGTTGTCAACTGTGTGTGACAGATAGCAAAATTTTCTCTACTAAGAGGTACTACCATTTCAGGGCACTTTTCTTTGTTTATGGCTGAAGCAACAGAATTTTTTTTTTCTCACAGTTGCATGGCTAGAACTCCAAATTCAAGGTGTCAGCAGGGCTGATTTCTCCTTTACCTCCCTTGGCGTGCGTATGGCCACCTTCGCCCTGTCCTCACAGGGCCTTTCTTCATTGAGGTATATACCCACTGTGTCCAAACTTCTTATAGAAATGACACTCATATTAGAATAGGGTGCACCTGGAAGGCCTTATATTAATCATCTGTTTAAAGACTATCTCCCAATACTGTCATATTCAAAGCTGCTAGGGGTTAGGGTTTCAACCGATGAGTTTGAGGGTAACTGGATTCAGTCTGGAACGCCATCCACTAACAAGTACCTCACATATTCGTTGCCTTCCTCTCAGTATGATCTATACTCTTTTCATTTCTTTAAATGCAGTAAAAAGCATAGAACATAAAATTTATCGTGCTAAGCTTTTTTTTTTTTTTTTTTTTAAGGAAAAGTGCAGGCAGGAATGAAGGCGAATAGGGAGGAGAAGAGGTGAGAAAGAAGCGCCTTATTTTATTTAGTTGTTCATCTTGGTGGTTTCCCTCTTCCCCAGTCTTGATCCAGGGCCCTTGAGATGTCTGTGGGCTGCACCTGGTTAAAACTGCTAGGCCTCCAGGGCTTGCCTATCTGGAGTGTTTCTAAGTGCACTGTCCCTTACAGCTAACTCTGTACTCATGGTTGTGAAAAAGTTCTCTAGAACTTCTTCATCTTTGCAAATCTGAAATTATACCTAGTGAACATCCTCCCCTCCCCTGACATTGTTTTTTAAGGAAAAGTGCAAGCAGGAATGAACACAGGCAGGTTAGCAGGAAGAGAGAGGAGGGAGAAGCACTTTATTTGATTTTGCTGCTCATTTTGGTTGTCCCCGCCTCCACCCCTAGCTCCAGGACATGAGCCCCGGTTCTTGTGGTATCAGTGGACTGCACTCCTTCAAAGGCGGCTGAGCAAACCACTCTTGCACCAGGGTGTGCTTGACACACTGGCTTGTAACCCGCACCGTTCCTTTACCTTTGCTGCTATAGAACAAGAGTGACAGAGCTCCATCTGTAAAAGTGTCCCCATAGTGACGTGGTTGAGGGAAGTATTCCTGAAATATGGAATTGAACTGTGTGCCTCAGAACCTGCCGGGGTGGACTCCACCCCGGTACCTTAGTGGACACTCGTCTCTCCTGGTCAGCTGAAGGAGGCCACCTGGTCATGTCACCTTCCAAGGCACAGGCAACCTCATGCCCTGAGGACAGATTCATTTATGAAAGATTTTGTTCACAAATATTGTTCATGACAATTACCACAACAGGCCATTTCATACATATTTATGAAGTGAAGAATGAGGGGAATTTGAGGTTACAGCCAAGGAGGTGGTAAATGCCAAGGAACAGATCAATCCCAGAAGGAACTCAATTTCACCAATGCCCCGTCATGAGAGTGAGGGTAAATGGCTGGGCTTTTACATATCTCAGTGCTCGGAATAACTTTCATTGACTCAGAAATCAATCACGCATACATATTAACCAGTCCCACTAAAATGCTATCACCACTAATTTCTACATCATTCATGATTTTGAGAATATTTTTGGGCAAGCAGCAGGGTGAAAAGAAGCAAGACTTACTTGTTCTAATAAGTTCATTCTGAATATTTGAAAATAGACTGAAGAAACAATCAAGATTAATCAAGTTTTCCAATTAACTTGGGTGATGCAGTTTTCTAGCCCTTGCATATCTGTGACATTCTATTTGACCTCTTACATTCTAAAAGCTGGCATGTGAAAGTCTGTCTCTGGAACTTGACAAAAGACTACTCTCATCAGCATGGAAGATCCTAGTGTGTTCTTAAATTATAGTGTCTTGAGATCTATCAGATGGCAAGAATGTCTATGCCCTGTTGTTACTTGATTTAAAATCATTTTCTTCTGGTCACATCCCGCTGAAACCAAATATTCTTTAGAGGTAATATCTGCAGTTACAGTTGCTAAAAGTAGGCCTTGAGTAATACCACCAGTTTCTCACAGGGAGAAAATGTGCTTTATTCTTCTTGATGGAACGGTCCTGTGTCTTTCCATCCGAGAGAGCTCTTAAAAGTTTCAAAATAGGGTTCACATGCAGAGAGGTAAATGGTGGAATGTGTATACATCAAGGTAATTATTAAATGGGTTTGGGGGTTCCTTGGTTGAAAAGCAGCTTCCTCATGCAGAGCGTGTGTACTGGGTCAGAATGTGTCAGTGTGGCAGACTGCAATTGTCCTTGATGTAATGCTCCTGGTTAATGCATTTCGTCCGTCACCAAACCTTACCGTCAGTGTGCAGCAGCAGGGAGAAAGTCGGGACTATCTTCTGAGAAGCCAGCCTCAGCAAAGTGTTAGTGACTAGGGGTTTCGTTTGTTGTAGATTTTCAAGCTCATGGGCAACTTAGCATATATTTCACAATTACCTGAATAAGTACGACAGTGTGTGAACATAGTCAGATTACTGTGGAGACAACTAGACAGTAAAAGGGTTCTGATAAGACTTCCAGGAGGCAGATTTACCCCGAGAATTTAAAGATGGTCCCTCCACCTCTATTCATAATCAGTGTAGTTTTGATATAATTCTGGCAAGGACTTGGGCTTAATTTTGTGTGAGGGACTTACAAATGGCAGTTAGACAATTTTGCAAATGGCAGGGACACAAATTATAGGCTCAGATTACATGACTCATGGTAGTTGACAGCATCCTGAATGGAAGCTCAAGACAGGGTGGTGGCCCTATGTGCCCATAAATATTTATATATGAAGGATTCTGGTTTTTAAATAAGTGTTCGTGCCATTTGATTTAGGGTAAGAGATGCTTGTCGATCAAATAGTGCAGATATTTTTCTCACAAAGACTACAGGAACAAAGTTGAGCCATGCTTTGTATTGCATTACTGTCCTTTTAAATTTTATGTTGGTAACTGATTTTAGATGCCTTTCTCTTGCAAATGATATTTTAACTGAAATCTTGTGGGCGGTGGAAACAAAATGTAATTACTTTAAAGAAAGTGAAAAATTATAAGAACAAGTGTTGTCTGCTTCCATCATCTTTGCCTGTAATTCTCACACCCAGTACTGAGGACGTACTATCCTCTTGCCTTTGCCTGCCTCGATGATGTGACCACACTCATCCAGGGACTCTCAACCTGGCATGGGCAACTACCTACCACCTTTTACTTCAAATGCCAAATACACAGTCTTGATCTCATACTAGTTCTGGCCATTGAAATTACATATCAGTCACAGGAATGCAATGTTAAGAATAATACAATTCTGGCATCATAAATGCCTCTGGTTTGCCTAAATGGCCTCATATCCAACTGAAATTGGCAATACAGTCCTGCCAAGGCTTTGGTGGCTGAATCTTCATGTCCCTGTCTCGTAGTGCTAAATTCTGCCATGGTTTACATAGGTAATTACCCTTCATATCTACCATATGACTTTCACCACCATCCCTGCTCAGCAAATGATGTTGTCTTCCTCCCTACAGCTTCAACACCAGTCCAGGGCTTCTATAAGATTCTCATTGATAGCAACTGAGTAATGCAGAGGTCATAGACTAGATGTCTATCCGTATGAAAGTATTTAGGAATTCTAAATGGGCCCACCACTGAGCCCAAGTCAAAGGTATAATGATCAAGTCGAATATGCTCTATAAGATGAAATAATGATTGTGCAAAATCATTAGATTTTCATGGAAAGATACAGAAAAATTTGAGTGAAAGGAATGTTAAGGTGATTAAAATATTTAAAGGGAAAAATAAAAAGTTTGAACCTAGCAAAAAGTGATCGGGGAATCAAATAGCATTATGTTCTAGTGACTATCTTTAATTTTCTTCAGATATAAGGAGAATGTAAATAATTATACCGTATGACTGTTTATTCTCAAAGTTTCTTGATGTAAGGGATATGAAATCATTTAGTACTTTACAAAGACAATTTCACTGTCTACTGCCTTGAAAACACACACACACAAAACACACAGATTGCATCCATAAACTCCTGTGGAGATGCCCAAATAAGAGATTTTAGTGTTTTTTCCTTGTCAGTGACCTTTATAAATAGCACTTTGTTTAAATTAATACCCCCTGATGATTCCAGTCTTATGTAATCTAGTTATCAGAAAATATTTGTAATATTAATTGCAAATTAAATGGAAACCATTGGTCTTTTGGGAACTTGCTCATTCTTTAAAAAAATGTGAGTTTTTAACATTTGACTGGAACAGTAATTTATTAGAAAATATTATTTCTTAAACACCAGACAAAATAAATAGTATTATGCAGTGACCTATAATCTATATTTGAGTTCAATGACTTTTTAATGATTCCAGAGACCTTCTCATTACAATAAATTAAGTTCATTTGGTTTATCAAATGACTGAGTAAAATGTTTGAATCTCAGTAACTATAGAAGAGACAGCAAAATTGTCAAAATTATGGTCCTAGCACAATAACTCTGAGCTTTGTCATCTTGCTGGCAGACAACAGCCAACTAAGCAATAGATTTTATTTTTGTGTTGAATGTTATTTTTGAGAAGTGCCATTTAAATGAGAGGAAAACAAAAATAAATTTAGACAAGGCTCATAGCTTAAATCTGTTTCGCAACTGCAAATATTATGGCTTAAATAATATTCTAACATTAATTCAATCTGCCAACACACACACACACACACACACACACACACACACACACACGGCTTCTAGGTATTATGTTTCACATTTATTATCAGTACAGAAGAAAAGTCTTTGATAAGATTCCCCATGACACACCCTACTTCTAGTCTAACATCAGATTTTAAACAATACATATTTTGGATCCTGTTTCTCTGGAACAAAAATTCTCAATTTATGGGAAATGATAGGGTAGCAGAGATTAAGCTTGGTTTGAGCCATACTTACAGATATTTAGATTACCTCTGAAGTAGAGGATGTAATCCCTAAATGAACATATACAGCTATTGACATGCTAATCTGGACCACCCTTGGGTTCTAAGATTACAAATACTTTGCTAGAGTTATTGACAATAAAGTTACCAGAATTGAGTTTTCCTGTCCTTGTGACAAAAACGTCCATTTTTCAACAATAGTATGTGAGCTCATCTCATAGAGCTCTTGTCAATGTCCTCCTGACCCAATGATGGGTAAAGATCCCCATTTGAGAGACAGATTTGAGGAAGCCAGATGCATGTTGCTTTTATATTTGTAACATCACGTGTGATTCTGTCAGGTAAACTGACCTAATTATGGAGTCAAAAAGAGGTGACCCTTTCCCTCCCCCAAGCTAAACACTAGATATTATCCAGGGAAATCAAGTCATACTCAACGAGGAGAATTAAGCCAGACTGCACAAAAGTCACCCAGTCTTTTAAAGGTGTCATTTCTCAGTTTTTATTGTAAAATTAAGGGTTGGGTCTGAAGTGAGGTGGAGCTTATGTTCACCTTAGATGCTATTATGTTATCTAAATGTGTTTTTAACATTTTAACTCCATTCATAGGAGAGAAAAGTAGGGCCAAAAGAAGAAACTGCGGGCAGGAACTCTGTAGGAAATTTAAAAATTATTCCATAATAAACCATGTTTTCGGCTTTTCCACTAAAACATCTTATAGAGAATATTTAGAAAGCTGGAAAGTAGAAACTCAATAAACTCACTTTGTGATGCCCGATTCGGCATGGTTGAGGGTGACGGAGAGTGAAATGATACAATTGCCCTAGAAGATGGTTAATTAGAGAAAGGAAAATCAGATTCGGTTGGGAAATGCTTGTTTATCCTTACATGCTTCAAGATAATTGATTCCTACCCCAAGCAGTGTAGTAAGTTTATAACGGGCAATGCTCGGCAATCAATAACAGAAAAAAAACACGAAGGAATTTTCTTGACTTTCTATTACCTTAATAATATTGATTTCTGAAAAAGGCTTTTTATGTTCATTTTAAAGTGTCTTATTTTAAATGCAGCATATTTGTTGCATGTTGGAAACCACACACACACACACGCACGCACACACACCCACCCACACACCCACCCAACCAACCAACCCACCCCTGTGGTGGCCAAAGACAATGATCAGATTTTACTCACATCAGCCCCCCTCCTGAAAAAAAATGATACTCTACTTCAAGAGAAAACTACCCTGTGGTGACTCAAAACTCTGTGGTGACTAGAGCCTGTGAAATAGCATAAGCGATGTGGGGAAGAGTCAACACTCACAATGCCAAATAACTTGCTTCCTTCACCAATGAACAAACTTAAATGGGTTTGCAATTCAGGCTCAAACGTCAAACATTCTGAATCATGCGGTCCCAGAAACCACATTATATAAATGCAAATATGCTCATGTATTGTGATGAGGTCACAGAATCATCAGCATGGTTTATGCCAGGTATCACTTCACCACTTTTTTGTTTTTGTTTTTTGTTTTTTTAAACTTCCATTCAATTTTGCTTTGTAAGAAACAATGGATCCATTCAAGAAAGCTGGCTGATACTGGAAAGGAGTGGAACATAGCAGATGCATCCATCTACCAGGCAGAGGCAATGCCCCTCCAGGCCACAGGCACATTGCTTCCTCAGTTTCAGACTAAGTCTGGTACTTCAGTCAATTCTCCTTTATGAGCTAGTGTCATTGCAGACTTGATTTCTGTCAAGTGTTGACTTTACCCAGAGATGGCCAGTGACTTTATAAAAGGATTGCAGTCTGAGAGTGGTCACCTTTCCAGTTCAGCTAGTCTTGAACTCTGTACCGTAAAACTCTGCTTATACAAATCATCTTCAGAGAGAAAAATGTAAAAAGAATTCATAGGAGAAGCATGACATCAGATTCAAAAGTTCTCAACCTTCCTGGGCCACGGAAAGAAATGTGCTCCTCTCCCTTGTGTGTGACTTCTGACAAATTCTCGCCACACCTGCTTGCTTTTACTCTAATTGATAAAAACTAAGGAAAAAAAACAACAACAAACCTGACTTTCTTTTTTTTTTTCTTACGGCTTCCTCTTTAAAGGTATGAGAATCAAATTAAATGATGTGTGTGAAAGGACTTTTTAAGATACAAAGTCCTACGCAAATGTAAATCTTAGAATTGTAATAATTTCATCTTTTCTGAGACCTATTGTTTTAAGTCATTAAAAACTCACAACCATACACATGACCAGATCATAATGAAAACAATGAGTTATTTACAAGTTAAACCCAGAAGACCAATTATGGAGACATGGTCTACTACCACCAGGAAGATGAATATTTCTGGAATTTAAATATTCTCCATGATATGGTACCAACTCCTATAGTTCTATAAAATCACAAAATAATTCCATTCTGTTTTGAATCTTCTGAACTTTGATATAAATAGAAGAAGTCCAACACTGCCAGGTCATATAATTAAGAAGTTAATCCCAAAATGCACATGAGGTGAGTTTAAGAAAAGCAAAAGTCGGCATGTGCTGACAGTGGATCAGACATGTTCTAAGAGTTCTCTACTAACTCACGTAAGACTCTGCATCACTATTGGAAAGGTGTGTTCAGAACTATTTATAACTCAAGAAATGAGAGGGTAGAGTTCAAGACTTCTGTCCAGAGTCCATAGCTGGTAAAGATAAAGTGAGGATTGAACGTCACGGGATAGCACCAAAGTCCATGCTATTAAACACTACAAAGTACTCCCTCGAATGAGATGCTGATAAGTCAAACCAGATGAATGGGAAACTCAAATTGGTATGAAAACTTTAGAAGCTTCTAAATGACATTAAATATTTAAGTGTTAAGTGCAGTGAATATTTAGTCATGCTGAAATCTGTTTCCCTACCATCTAATTTTATTTTTTTTTTTGAAAAAGATTTGACAGAGATTCATACACCAAACAGTGCCTAGAATGATAGGTATTGGAGACAAGTCCTGGTTAAACCAGTGACGCTCAAATTTCACATCCTAAGCAAACTGAGAGGCATTTTATTTTCTGGTCTCTGACCCCGCTCCCTAAAATACTTAGAGGGGATAAGATTCCTTCTTTTTTTTAAATAAACATCTTCTGGTGAGTCTGTTCTAGTTGTCTATGAACAGTGCTATAAGAAATGCTTTGTGGTGATTTTGAGGAAGGCAAGAGTGATATAGCTTGTAGGTAAGAAACAGTTACGAAGACTTTGTATGTGGGTCTTGCGAAGGGATAACAGTCACCAGAAGACCGAAGGGTGAAAAACCAATATAGAGGCTTAAACAAGAAAATAAGACAATTCAATGAGAATGTGACTGAATAGTCAGTAGCAAGTGAACAAACAGCAAATTTTAGTCTAGTGAATAGAAACTGCAGCTCACAGTAAAAAATCCCAGTATAACAAATTGGAGGATCCTGTGATGTAAATTGGAAAACTGATCAGCTAATACATGAGAGTATGTGAAAAAGAGAAAGCATGAGGGAAGGCTAAGAAAGGAGGTCAGAACCCCCTGTTAATCACAGACCGGAAGGGATTAGCTGGAGAGAGATGTGTGGGATAGACTTTGCATTAGGAAAAATTGTCATCGGCCCCAAAGTTTTACTCAGATTGTTGTTAAGAAGTAGGGGTTTCAGAAATATATATTCCCAGGTGGTAAACCTGTTGTTGTTGAAGTCTGTTGATCTGGTTGAAACTGTTTAGAGGCTTATTCCATTTCTATAACCACCACGAAGGATAATAGCAGGATTTTGTTGCAAACAAGATGACAGAATGCTGCTGCCCTCTGTTGTGGGGGCCATGGAAAAATTACCCCATTTTTTCTGGGATTCTTCACAGATCAGACAAACAACGTAATATACTCGGCATGATTAATAAGGGAAAAGTGCAAATTTAATTACATGTGTATGGAGAATTTACATAGCGGTAAATTCTGAAGTGACTGAGGCACACCAAACATGTTTAAGCTATGCTGAGGCCTGGAAAGGGGCATCAGGGAGATGAAGAGGGCCCCACATGGCCAGGAAGGATGACTGAACGTAAAGTTAGGTGTCTCAGATAAAGATGTGTTCACAGGTACACTAACTTCTGCAGTAACACCTCCCCAAGCTAGATTCTTCTAGGGGATAAGTGAACAAAGACCACTTCTGGATTAAGGAGAGGGTGGAAGGTGGCTTCTTTGATTAAGGAGAAAAGCAGGAGCTTCTCCTTTATTCCTAGGTTGCTACATTCCTTGGCACAGTACAATCTTCTGAGCGAGACATCTATAGGAGATTGATTGTGACAGACTTGGGGTGACCTGTTTTAGCCTCATCACTATTGAATAGTAAACTTTCTGAATCTTGCTAAATATTTTTGTTGCAAATCATATAATCTGCAATGTAAATATTGTTCAAGTTTCATTCTCTTCATCTTTTTGCATCTCCCATCATATTTAATTGGACACTATCTTAAAAGGTAAAAATTCAACAGAGGATGTCCATTTATTTTATATTTCCTCAGATGGGATGATGGGAAAATGTGACTGAAAGCAGATCTTGAGTCACACACATCTACTTATACCTTTTCTCTGCACTCAATGACTTTGCATTCTTGGATAAACTATGGCCCAGTTACCTTATCTGCAAAATATGAATATAATTAAAAATATTAATCGCATTGTTCTTTGCAAAACTTAGCTGATGGGCAGGTTGGTTTTGATGTCTGTGTGTGCACATGTATAAATAAAAACAGGCATCAAACATACTATTTTATGCATGCACTGGTGTAAACCCAGCACCGATTCTCACGTCATCATTATCATCAGTATGTACACGGAGGGAGTATCACCACCCACAGGGGCATCTTCTCAAATATCATTCACTGAGGGTGGTGCTTAGTTGAGACCTACTTTGTTTCATTTCCTGTGAGCAGGGAGTAGTTACAAATAAATTGAAGTTTCAGAGTCACAAAAAGTGTAAGAAATCAAGATGGATTTGAATCCAGGACTGCAAAGTCTGTGTTCATTTTTTTTTTCTTTTAAGGAGACAAATGAAGCAGACAGGAATGAAAACAGGCAGGGAGGGAAAGTAGAGAAGAGGAAGAAGCATTTTGTTTTTCATTTTGGTTTTTCATTATAGTTCCTGGTTGTGAACCCAGATCCTTGGGCTTTTCTATGGTCCACCCATCTCAGTCACCTGAACCACCAGGGCATAGCTATGTTCCTAATCATGAAACCTATTAAGCGTGATATTTTTTCAATGCTAAGCACCTATTGCTATTAGTCATTCTGAGCTTTCATGAGTGAGTGTGTGTATGTGTGTAAAAGTACTTGAAAGCTATGCTCTCGTAATAGCTCTTCCTAAATTGGCAATATGGGATGAAGTTAACCCCTTGCCATGTACCATTTTGGAATATGTGCTATTAAAACTTATGGTATGGCTCTGTGACTTGTGGATTTGCATTTCTTTCTTTGAGCATACGTAAGTTTAAACTAGACCTTAGACCATCCTAAGAAGAAAATATAAAGCAAATCTGGTAGTGTCGATTTTATAAAAATATGTAATTGCATTATTGTGCTGTCACCTCATTACCAGTTCCTAACCCCAGGGAGAATCCCCATCTTTAATCCGATCCTATTCAAACTAGATACACACTATAAGAGCCAAACTTTCACATCCGAATCATTACCTTCCTTCTCCCTTCAGGTGTCTCTGCTATCACCCAGACATAGCATTTCTGGCCTCAGAATTTTCAAATACCCTTCGTCGGAGGAATATAATTACCTACCAGGAAGAAGCCAGAACTTTGCTTTCCATTGAATGGTCATTTTAGGAGACTTTTGAATGCACACCCCAAGCTCTGCTGGCAGCCTTTTCTGAGTCCTATGCAGGATCCCAGTCTGCCTGCAATCCCAGTATTGTCTTCTGTTAGCATCTGAACAGTCGCCTCCTAATATGCTAGTAGGGCTGCCTGAGCCCAGCCCTTCGTAAAACTTGAAATGCCTATTTCAGCTCAGCTTCCGTTCGCTTCCAGGCATCTGCCTGTCTCTTGGGAATAGGGATGAACACACATCCTAAGTAAAGAATGGCATTTTCTCAAAACCTGAACCACCAGCGAGTCTCTGAGATGTTTGCTTGGTGGCAGGGTCAGTGAGAGAGAACTTATTTCTCCGAGTTTGAGGAATACGTGTGGTTGTTCCCAGAACGTCAGAGCTGAGATGAGCCTTGAATATAAGCTGTATTTATCAGAGGGCTGCTATTTATCATCTGGATGACGACAGTCCTCTGTGCCTCTGCCTTCTCTGCAGTCTGTTATCACGATGCCATCATTGTGTTACTCTAAGAGGCAACTGAGTGATAGTCAAGCCCGAGTTACTCCTTACTGGATGATGAAAGTAGGCAGCGTGTTCAAATATCCTTGTGGTGTTACAACAAATGCAAACCAGAATCCCATCCACCAGAATGTAAAATGTACAAGACTCCTTTGTCCCATCGCCTGTCCCACGGAGTCTTTCCCCTGTCAGGTCCCGCTGAGGCAGTTGGAAGAAAGACCTTGTACAATCCTTGATATCTTCGTCTAACATACATCAACCATGTTTTATAAATTACCCAGACATGCCTATTAAAAAGGCCAAATTGGCCATCCGAAATGTTACTTGGATGCATTGCCATCATCAAGAAAATAATTTGTCCTATGCTAATTCTACATGACTTAAATATTGCTTAAAATGGACAACTTAAGAATATTGGCAATTCAAAACTTCTTATTCATTATGGTAATTAAAATTAAAGAGCGGAATTAATAAGAAAAAAGTCAGGATAAAAAGCTCAATTCAGACATATCTGTTCTAAGTGTGCATTCACGTCAGTGTGAGGAGACCACAAAGTACTCAGGCTAGCACATACTAATTCATCTCAGTTCTCGCCTTCACTCCCTCCAGCACAGCATCTTCACACTCCCAACAGTCTGAAATCTGGAGCTTCAGTGTGGGGATGTCACTGCTTTTTGAGAGCTGACACTGAGCACAGATATCCAGCAGTCCTGAAACTCTGGCATACCCCCCGTCTGTCCCCAGACCCCCTGCCCTAGTTGAGCAAGCAGATTTCAGCCCTTCAATCAGTCTTCCTCTGGCTTTTATGACTTTAAATGAAGAGATACATTCAGTATTCTTTTCTTTGCTTTCATTTCTTTAAATGAAGACAATTTTTTAGAGCAGTTTAAGGTTGACAGAAAAATGGAGGGCAAAGTACAGAAATTCCCTGCAGGCCCTCCTGCCCTCACCTCTACATGGCCTCCCCAGTTACCAGCACCCCATTGGAGTGTGTATTTGCACAGGCAGTAAATCTGCATTGTCCATACACATCGCGTTCACTCAAAGTTCATACTTTACATTCGTGTCCACTCTTGGTGGTGTACATTCAGTGGGTTTGGACAAATGGATAATGGCATCTACCCACCGATTTAGTTTCATGTGGAGTCATTCACTGTCCTCAAAATTCTCTGTTCCACCTGTTCCTCTGCCAAAGCTCCAGTCTCACACAGTCGCTGCTCACTTTATTGCCCCAATAGTTTTGCCTTTTCTAGAATGTCATGTAGTTGGAATCATACAGTATGTAGGCTTCTCAGATTGATTTCTTTCACTTGCTGATTTCATTTAAAATCTCATAGTTTGATAGCTTTTTCCTTTTGTTGTGGATGTTAGTGTGTGTGTGTGTGTGTGTGTGTGTGCAACACACTGAATACAATGATGTACCACAGTTTATTAACCCATCACCTCCCGAAGAACATCTTGATTGCTTTCAAGTTTTGGCCAACATGAATAAAGCTGCTATAAATATCAATGTGTAATTTTGTGTGGACCTAAGTTTTCAACTCTGTTGGGTAAATACCAAGGAGTGTGATCACAGGATTGTAATGTAAGAATATGCTTAGTTTAGTAAGAAACTGTCAACTATCTTCCAAAGTGGCTTGCTTTGCCATTTCACAGTGTATTTTTTCCCTTTTGCTATGTCTTGTAGTTTTTCTTGATAGCCAGACATGACATACTGCCTGAAAGCAACTTCTGTAAATAGGGCTTTGTTGACAATGCAGCTCAGGTGTGCAGAGAGGAAGAATCCTATTGTCCTACAGAAAATCTCAGCCTTTGAGTGAGTCTGTGTCTGATCTTCACAAGTGTTTTCTCCATTCCACCCACGTGCCCCTCATAGGACAGAATGACTAGAGTGGGCCAGAGCCCAGCTTTTCCCTACTTGCACATGGAATATGGTATGGTCCACACTTTGGTGTTTTCCTCTTCCCACTTGGAAGACTGTGGCCTGCAGGGATTAGGAAAGAGTCATGACTTCCAACTCCCTTACATGCAGAACTGGAAACCCAGCCCTGACAGCTCTTGAAATACTTTCCACTCGGAATCATCATAACCACCATCTGACTGAAGTTTCGTAGTGTAGGCTAATTAGAGTAAATTTAGTGAGGTAATTGAGGTAGTGGGAGGACTGCCTGGTAATTTGCTCTCACCCGCAAGAATTGATTGAGAGGTGCATTCGGAAAACCTTCCTGGAAATGCTGACAGTTTTTTTATTATCATTTCATCTTTTTATTTTCCTAATGTTTTATTGAGACAAATATGCATGCTATACAACTCACCTGACTGAGCTGTACACACAGTTGATATAATTAAGTCAGGCCTCTATCACCATGATCTCTACCTCACCATCCTGTTCTGCACTGCAGCTCCTCATCCCTCCACTCCCACCCGCCCAGCAGCCACCCGTGTATTTTCTGCATCTCTAGATTTGTCTACTCGGAATATATCCCATACAGGGAACAATACAATATGTGACGTGTGATTAGCTTCTTACACTTAACATTCTGTTTTCTTGCAAAAGTTTTTCCAGGTTGCAGGGCACACCAAGACGTGGTGACTTTTTAGTGCCAAATGATAGCCCATTGTATGAATAAACCACTTTATTTTTTAACTAGTTCATCAGCTGATGGCATTTACTTTACTTCTTCTTTTGGATCATTATGGACAGTGCTTTCGTAGACATTCACATACGAGATTGTGTGTAGGCTATCATGGTAGAATAGCAGATTAGTCTACTACCTTCCAAAGAAGCAGAGCTACATGTCCCAAAGAAACAGGTTCAAGACCTGGGACTGGGGTAAATACCATGATGAGCAACTGAATAAAATGTAGTGCTTCTTCCTCTCCCAGCTTGCCTGTCTCTGCTCACCTTCATTTTTGCCTACAGCTTTCCCCCCTAAAAAATAAATATACCTCTGATGTAACCACCTCGGAATTACTGGTTCATGGGAACACTAAATGTGAACAATGAGAGTCCCACTGACAGTGAATTTGGGGTTCAGTAGCTCCCCAATCTCATCAACACTTGCTAATAGGGTTTCGATCATAGCATTTCTAGTGTATTTGAAGTGGTCTCTCATCATGGTTTTGATTTGCATTTTCCTCTTAGTAATGATATGGGAATATTTTTCAGGTGCTTCTCACTTTTGTATCTTCTTAGGAGAACCATCTATTGAGATCTTTTGCTTATCCTTAAATAAAACATTTTAATTATAATTCTGGGTTTATTTTTGTTAGAAGTGCTTAATGCATTCTTAACACAAGTTCCTAACACATACATGATTTGTAAATATTTATTTCATTTTGTGTATTTTCTCACGTTCTGGATGGTGTCCTTCAAAGTATCAGTATTTTTCATTTTGAGTAATATCAATCCTTCTGTCAATATACCTTTAATGTTATTTAAACAGGCTTTTAAAAGTTGTAATGATTTACTCCAGTGTTTTTGATTTGTGTAGTTTCACTACTTACATTTATGTTTATGATTCATCTTGAGATTTTTGTGCATACGATGCGAAGTGTGGTTTCTATTAATATTTTTCCACGTGGAGATTCAGTTCTCTCAGCACCATTTGTTGAAGACTATTCTTTTTTTTCTCTTAAATGGTGCAGCCTTGTGCAAAATCAACTGATGATAAATGTAAAGGAATATTGGAAGATTCTCAGTTCTGTTCCATAGACTATATATGCATATGCAAATACTGGATAATTGTAAATCAGTAAGTATTGTCTTTAAATTTTGTTCTTTTTCAAAATAATGTCAACTGTTCTGAATCCCTGCATTTCCCTATGAAGTTTATGAGCAGCTTGTCTATATCTGTATAAAATTGACATTGCATTTTGTTAGGTATCACATTGAATCTACAGATCAAACTGAGGAGTATTTCTTTATTAACAATATAAGAAATGCAATATAAATCAACCAATGATTATTTCTAATTCTTTAGATCTTATTTCACTTCTTTCAACTATAATTCTTGTTAAAGTACATAAAATGTTCACTTCTTAGAATTTTCCTAAATAATCTTTTTATGCTTTTGTAGACACATTTTAATTTGTTTTTTTAGTATGCATTGATACCAGAAAACAACTGGGGTGGGTGTGTGTGGGGTGGGGGTGGTTTTGTACAACAGAGCCTTACTAAATTCATTTATTAGCTCTATTAGTTTCTGAACAGGTTGTTTAGTGTTTTCTATAAAAAAGATTATATCATCTTCAAGTAGAGACAGTTTCAGTCTTCTCTTCTAGTTCCAGTGACTTTTACTTAATTTTATTGCCTATTTTTCTGATTGCAACTTCCAGCATAGTGAGGAATAAAAATAGGGAGACAAAATATCCTTGTCGTTTTTCTGATCTGATAGAAAGCTTTCAGGTTGTTTGCCATTAAGATGAAACTAGTTGTGAACTTTTCATAGACGCTTGTAATGAATTTGAAAAAGTTATTTATTATACCTAGATTTTTTTTTTTCTGAAAGGGTGTTGGATATTTCTCAAATGCTTAAATGTCTATTGAAATGATTGTTCATTCCATTCTTACAAAGCTATATATAAGAGGTGAAAATTGAATGGGATGGCTAATTTGACTATTTTCATATCTTACATTTGTACTCCCTTTATTTTGATGACAGGGATATTTTTTGTTGTTGCTGCTGCTGTTTTAATAATGAGTTAGGTTTTACTGACTACAAACAAGTAGGTTTAAGTGATATTTTTGACAGCTGAGAGATACAAAATGCATCCTAGAAGCTTACCATTGTGTACAACTATAACCATTCTTATTTCATACTAGATGCAGTGTGTGCATGTGCATGCTCATGGGTGCATATGTGTGTGCTTAAAAATGTTTTTGATTAACAAATGGGGAGTTGTAAATGTTTGGCTTTCTGTTGTAGTCAGGCCTGAATACATACAGCAGACCAGTGACTATGGTATTAGTTTTATTTCTTTATTTTGGTAATTTCCTTCCAAAATATCCCATCCTGGTTGTTATGATATTTATGGAATTTCCCATCATTTGATGATGATTTTTGTGAAACTTAAAGCCATTGACAGTTCTGTGATCCTGAAGTTTAAAAAAAAAAAAAAATCACAGGACATGTCACCTATAGCAATAACCAAAAATTTAGTAGTCAAATATGGCTCTAAAATTACTTCAAAATCATCATCTTCTGTTAAGATACATTGTCCAAATTGTACATGGAGTGGTTTGTATGAAGATAATTATTATAGGATCAGTACTCTCAACGATTGCAGTCAAATTGGACCACTACTGATTTCACCATTGTGATTACTTGACCCTGGATAGTAATATCACTAAAATACCTAGCACCTATTTTAATTGAGAATTGGCAATGTGTCAGCTCACTCTATAATCCAAGTTCAAAGCATTAACAGCTGAGAGCCTGGGTATGACTTGGAAGGGACTGATTAAATGTGCCATTTTAGTTCTCTCTCCTTACACTCTCCCCACCAAAGAAAAATAATGTTGGGAGAAGAGATAGTCGGTGAAGCACTGTTTTGGAGAAAGACAGTTTGTAAGTAGATTCCATCAGTTCCCTCTCCTTCTGAGAGGATTTGGCCAACACTCAATTCCTTCATGTCAGGTACTTACAAATATCTTTGGATAAATCCTGGTGAGTCACTGCCCTCATCTAATCCTGCTGGACATGGAGCTGGAACAAAGGAAGCACGAAAGCAATAAGAGGAAGGAGCCCCATTTCACATGGGCAAGAATGGCACAGTTTCCTTTTTGTTAACTGGATTCTCCTCAATGTGGTTGAAGATGAAAACTTACCTTGGAGCAAATGAGAGAGCTAGAAGTGGGGGAGGAGATCTCAAGATGGAGAGCAATTTTTCTACAATAGGAGAGAATGGGGATTCTCACCAATGGTGGACAACTGAGAAAATATCTTTCTCTTCTATCCCAGCCACAACCTCAGCCCAGGAAGCCCAGGAAAGGGAAGAGAGATGTAAGAGATCAAATCCCTGCTCCCAATCCGCTGGAGAGCCAGCTCTAACCTGTACCAAGGAGAAAGGAAAGACTTTAAATGAAATTTGCATTGAAGTCTTCAGAAGACTATGTCTTGATCAATCAATTGAAAACATTAAAAAAAAAAAAAAAAACAGTAGAATCAGCCTGAAGTTTCAATAAGGAAACTTGAAAATAATCGGTGCTTCTAGAGAGGAAGGTCAATAGAAGTGAGTGCACAAATACTATTATCAATTTTAATGAAATGATTTCTCTATTTCTGTTCATTTATATGCGATCAGAAACATAGTCTGACATGTTTTTAGGCAAAATAAGAGTATTACATAAAAGCGAGAGCATTTGCCAGTTAGTGCATATATGCTCTGTTGGTAGATTGGAATGACTGGATGAATGCTTACACAGCTCAAGCAAATAGATCTTATTTTCAAATATTCAGGCTTTTATATTTGTAAATTGTTTTGGTTCTGCTTGATTTCAGGTGAACTTTAAAATGTGAAATCAATTCTCAAATTAGAAAACTTCAGTGAAGTGAAAAAGGCATATTATTCCTTTCTCCCTCTGACTTTTACTCACCTGTTCTACTGCCTGCCTCTCAGCGCTGTACAGTGCATTTCTGTGGCAGAAGTTAATGTGTTATGTTTGGAGGAAAGAGTGTGAAGCATTTGAATAATAGAAAAATTAGAATAGGGAATCAAAATTTTATTGATCATGTAATGAATGGTGTCTTTTACATGTCTGTCAGAACTCAGTCTTCATAGTAATCATTTCCATACATAAGAGAAACAGGAAATATCTTGTGAATCAAGATCAGTAATAGTGGAGGATTTTTAATTGATAGGTTGATTTAATTCATTTCCATATGCACTTTTTGTTGGAGTGACCTGTGCTTTTAGGTCTCATTTTTTAAATACGAAAATAAGTATAATATAGAATATAGATCAAAATAAATTTATATCATCTAGGTAAATATCATGTGCATTGAATGTACTCTATTTCTATTTTCCTATACTTTCATGTCTGTAGTTAAATGTTATCATTTACTGGAAACTTACTCTGATTTTCTTGAAACCTCTTTCAGAAAGTTCTCTGATTCTCATATATTTTCCCTTAGAGTGAATAACTTAAACTAATGAGAGAAATTTTCTTACTGGGAAGAGCAGTGAACAGGAAATACTAAGACTTGATTTATTTTTCTAATATGAGCTTACTTACCTAACTTCACTTGGAGTTAATAGGTGTACAGGGATGTAGAGTGAGTTCAGAACATGTGTCTCTAAAAAGCAATATCTAAATTATGTTTCATTAGGGTCATATATTTCTTGACAATAATGAAA
This sequence comes from Solenodon paradoxus, assembly GCA_004363575.1. Classification (NCBI taxonomy): domain Eukaryota; kingdom Metazoa; phylum Chordata; class Mammalia; order Eulipotyphla; family Solenodontidae; genus Solenodon; species Solenodon paradoxus. Next base: position 450,272 of record RJWH01000661.1, read on the forward strand.
GTTCAAAATCCAAGAGTTTTTTCATTTCAATCTTTGACTAGACAGATCCATTGTTGCTCCAAAAATATATCATCTAAATCTCTTTAGGGATGAAATTTAAGGAACTTTGAGCTATAAGTAGAAATTGTTTTCTGGAACAATTGAAAATGCTAGTTCAGAGGGGCCAGTGAACCCAAAAAGAGCAAGAGAGAAGGAAGTTCAAATCCTATGAAGCGATGAGACTGAAAAGAGAATTCACTCAGTCATTACAATGACTTAGGTGTAGAAGTTAGTTACTGTAGATAAAATATGAGCAGAAATAGGATGATATCAACACAGAAATAATCCCAAGAACCTTGTATGTAGATATTTTACTCTTTCAACTCTGTATAAACTCCAAGGGTTTATTTACGAGAAAGATTACATTGAATAAAATGTGCTTTTTTATGCTTCTTTGCCAAATTGGACCATTTCCATTTGGGAAAGAATGCAAAGTCACCTTATTCTAAGTACCTCTCAGATAAAGAAAACTGGCATCTAGAAAATGGATTTTTTTTTCCCAATAAGCTAAATAATATAATTGTTGGAGCATCAAAACAGTAATTTCTGTCCTTTTGAATAAGCCTTCACATTCACTATTTCTTCCATAAATTCAGTATTTTGAGATTTGGAATGGATATTCAGGAAGAAGTCCTGAAATAAGATCATTTCCACCTAGATAAGAGAACATATCCCATCCTTTTCTGCTTGTAATGAGTCTTAATATAAATTAATGCATGAGGTTAGCAGAAAGCATAAGAACCGTTTTTAAAAAAAGCTTTTGTGTATAAATATTGAGATGTCACCTCAAACTGGGAAGACTAGAACATTGTCAGGTTAGTGACGTGATGCTGAGTTTCTAGAGGTTGTACTGACTAATGACTAAATTACTAGTCTGGGAAGAAAGGTGAGATTAAAAGAGAAGAAAATGTAAACTGTTTTTACTGATTCCTCATTTTTCACCATTTAATGACAAATGACTAAAAACATCACCTTTTTTAAATTACAGAGATTTTTCTGTGTTAACTCATTTTGTAGATTCATCACAATGGAGATTTTAAATCTAACTGCCAATAGGGGCATAACTTTAGAGAACAAAAAGTCTTTGGTTCCAGTAAAAAGGAAAGATAAGGTGAAAATAGACTTTTCACATGCAGTGCATATGAACTCACAACGGCTGGTGTGTCTTGCTGTCTTTCACATCTAAACAGCCCCCTCAGTGCAAAAGTAAAACATGTTTTCTTCCCTAAAATTGAAGGCACAAATGTCTAATGATAGTCTTCCTCGATGAATAGTTAGTCAATGTCAAAAATTCAATGGCTGAATTCCACCCATCTTAGGGTTCATTTGATTCATCTGTTGCCTGAATGGTGCCTGACTTAGCAGAAGCTGCCTAAGGGAGTTCTCACATATGTAAGTCTCTTCACTTCTGAGTTTTCACCCATGAATTTCAATCTGATTGTATTTATGTTCTGTTTTGTTAGACTGCCTTGAAAAAGCTCTCAAATTGTTAAGAGTAAGTGTAAAATACAAGTGCCTACCTCACACAGTCACTCACGAATCTTGTTTCTTCCTCCAGTCCCATATAAATATCAGCCTACGTTGAACATTTTTTTGTGCATTTTAATCAGGAAAATTTAGAACATTTGTCATAAAGTTTTGTTAATATATTTCCATAGAAAACATATGTCACTGTTAACTATAACTTTTCTGTAGTCTACATCATTTGTTTGTCATACATTGATTAAAATTCACTGGGAATGTAAAGTCCAGATGGGTCAGACAGGGAGGTGGGGAAATATTTTATCTGGTCTCTTTAAGACAGAGCTGGAAACAAAAGTGTTGTGTCTGACGCTGGAATAAAAGAAAGATTGTTAGTGGGCCATTATGGCCTAGTGGTTTAGTCCACTGGGCATAGTCCACATACCTCCCAAGGACCTCAGTTCAAGACCTGAGCCCAGGGAAATAACTAAGTTGAACAACTAAATAAAAGAAATGCCTCCTCTCCCTCCTCTCTGCCTGCTTGCCTTCATTCCTGCCTGCACCTTTCCTTTGAAAATAAATAAAAGAAAATTTGTCGTCTTAGTACCCGGAGAATCCATCTAGGAATCCAGCAAGGACTTCTATTTCATTACATAGACTTTATTGTATGGCCTCTCTTCTAGGCTTATAATAGAAACCACAATCCAGTTTGATTAAAAAAGAAAAGAAAGAAAGACCTTTTTGTGCCTGTTGTGTTGTGTGAATGTCTACTCACAAATTCTCACTGGGGTGTGCCCTTGTGGGGTAGTGGATAAAACCACTACATCCCGAAGACCCAGGTTGTTCAAGATCTAGGACCAGGGGCAACAACCAAGGTGAACAACTAAATAAAAGCACTTCATTCTCCTCTCTCTCCCTGCCTGCCTCTGCTCCCCTTCATTTTAGCCTGTACCTTTCCTTTAAAAAAAAAATTCTCATGGGTGGTATGCTGTTCATAATGGAGAAAACAATACTCTTCCTTCTCAAAGACAGTCACTGAATGCCACTGAAGAAAGATATTAAATTCATTATTGCTGTTTTAAAGTTATATTTTCACAAATGATAATTTAAAATTATTCTCTATTGCCTTTAAAAATGAAATGCTCCCTGTATGATACAACTCAGTTTTATAGAAATTGTGGTTTATTAGGGATTTTTTGATCCAAATATTCACAAAAAATAAAGTTGCAAGGATGACCAAAACAAAAGGAGCTTTGAGAATGGATTTGTAATAATTCACAAAAATGTTTTCCCTTTCTACAGAAAAATGCCAGTGTAAACTTGTAAGATGAACTATCTTTGCTCACATATGATTACTTACTTTTAAAGCACTTTGTAAATCGCTAAATACCTAATTGCTCTTATACAAAATTAACAAGACCATTTAAAAATTTTTTTACATTTTTATTTAGTTGTTCACAGTGATTCTTTTTCCCAGACTTAAGACTTGAACCCCGGACCGTGGTATTCCTGTGGGACTGTTTCTAGGTGTTAGACATTTAGGCCACCAGGGTGTGGCCAACCAAGGCCATTTTTATTAAAGTTAGTTGATGTATTACTATAACATACAGACTTTATGTAGAGATCATTTTACATTCAGATGTGCTTTCTTCTAAATTTGTTAGGTTTTAATTGTAGTCAGCTGCCATTCAGAAGAACATTCAGTATTTACCCTAAGTGAGGGGCAGTAGTACAGAGTAAAAGTACAGCATAGAACAAGGTGAATTAAAAGTTATGTAGAGTTGAATAAACAAATAAAATAAGGAGACAGAAAAGTTAATGAATAACCAAAAGCAGTAGGTAAAAAGTTGGCAATCCAAAGGTAGAGCATGCAGGAATTGAGAGATTTCTGTTTCAAAATGCCCATGTGCTGAAGAACGAACATGAACGCTCTAGCCTTGCATAGATTACAGGTGGCGAAACTCAAAAAAGGAGGAACTTCAGACAGTCCTCTTCAATTCACTTCATGCTGGTTTCTTTGCTTGTTTTCCTCTGGCTACTAACTACAGTGTCTTGATTAATGTTTCTTATCATTTTGCCCTTGTAATTGCTGAGCTTCCCAATTAAGGGATAAAGAAACCAGGCAGCAAATGGCCAACTCACACAACTGATGAGATGGACTTGAGAATGGGAGGAAACAGAGACTTGCACAGGAGGTGAGCTGCACGATCCCTGCTCAAGTGTGCAGCAGAAATATGATAAGTACACATATGAGAGAAAGCCACCAAGAGTCAGGGAAATAGCCCCTCCAACAAATAAGAGGGATTAGTACCTAGTGATCACGCTATGGTGTCTATTCCCACCAGTCAGACTGGTAAGATCTCATAATTCATGACATAGTGCAGAGAGTACACAGAGCATCTTGTCTCAATAGCAGGGACTCATTAGCCTTAATTTGAGAACTGCTCTGGTCCCACCTACTAATCTTTAAAACAAGAGTCTGAAGATTTAGACTTCTTATAAATTACTCATTGCATCCCAGAACAAAATTTAATGCTATTTGAAGGAACAAAAAATAATCAGGACTCAATAAGATAAACATTACAATGTTTGGCATTTAGTATAAAATTACCAGATCTGCAAAAACGCAGAAAAATAGTCTATAATGAGGAGAAAAATCAGGCGTTGAAGCCAATCCAGAATTGGAGATGATACTAGAATTAGAAATCAAGTACATGAAAACATATTATAATGGCATTTCATATATTCATAAGCAGAGACATGAAAGATAGAAAAGACCTCAATTATACTTTTAAAGATAAATTTATAGTTTCTAAATTGAAACAGTCACTGAATAAAATTAATGCAAAATACACTTTGCAGCAGAACTGATACAAGAATCTGAAGATATGCAATAGTGAATATTCAAAATGAAACAGAGAAACGTGAATAAAGATAAATATTGGCAAATCAATAAACTGAAAGACAATTTCAGGTGTCCCTATAATGTATATGTAATGAGAGTTCACTACATAGAAGGGGTGTAAAATATATATTTAAATGCATCAATATTAAAATTTTTTGCCCTTTGAAGGACAGTATTTTCAGGATGAAAATACAATTCCTACACTGGGAGAATATCTTATAAAAAATGTTTCTCCAAAATATGCAGAGTCCTCCGATCTCAATAATAAGCAAACAGCATCATACATACATGGAAATGGCTATAATTAGAAAGACTATTGGTGAGCGGGGTGGAGGAACAAACTCTCAAATGCCTTTCATTTGCCACCAAACATGTCAGAGTTCTTCATATCTGCTGCTTTGGCAAATGCTGAAACCCGGGACTTTGCCTGGAATATCTTTCCTCCTCTTCTTCTTGATAAATTTCAAGACATGTAATTAAGCTTTTGCTTCATCTATGAAATATTTCCCAGTATTCTCATTTATAGTATACAGTCTTTCCAAAGACATTCCATTAGTATTTCTAGTATAGTAATTACCACTTGTCATTTCAATTATCTACTAATTATACATTTCCAACCCTTTTTATAATGATACCTTTAGGTAAGGGTCACTTTATATTTAATTTTGCCTCTCCAGAGCCAATACTTTTGATCTTAATAAGCATGCAATATAAAAATTCATTTAAATTACATTCAAATGCAATTGTTAAATTTATCTCTAAATAAACAATTTCTTAGTATTAGAAACAAGCTATAAGACATTTTCTAATAGTTGTTAATTTTACCTTAGCGGAGTTCACAAACCTATGACCTAGGAATGATTATATCGTAGAGCCTTTTGTCAAAGACAAGTCAGTGTTTCCCCAACAATACCTGTCCTTTCTTACATCATCTTCGTGTGTTTTGTGTTATTTGGCTATATATTTTAAATGGAAATTAGTTTTACAATAAGTAATACAAGGGAGGAAAGGAGAAGGAATTTCCCTTCTATGTTGTTCTTCTTGGACTGGTTGAACAATCTAATTAGCAGAGATTCATAGGAGAAATAAAAAAAACAAAACTGCACACCTATGGGTCTCTCTCTCTCTCTCTCTCTCTCTCTCTCTCTCTCTCTCTCTCTCTCTCTCTCTCTCTCATATATAGAGAAAGATTGATTCTAATGCCAATATGGCAAAATAAGAGTATATATCCTAAACTAAGGAAGGGAGTCAAGATTAGGGCTTCAAGGAAGAGACTAATGTGTCAAAATCAGAAACTCTGAAATTGGTTCTTGTCTAAAAGGTTATTCCTGGTAAAAATTCTAATTTTCATTCTTCTCCATAGGTAAGAGAGTGTTAAAAATTTCTCATGAGCCTCCAGGACTCAATTTGAAGTAGGATTTGGCGGTCCAGTGGGGAAACAGCTAAGAAAGATTCTTAGATGTTTTAGATCCATGTAACTTGATCAGAGGTAGTAGATCAGAGGAAGAGAGAGGCAGCACTGGAGACTGAGGCCCGTGGGCAAGTCCAGGCAGCTACTGCTGTGCCGTTGACTGGGGGATGGTCGGATATACACCTAGTCTAACTTGGGAAGGGACTTGTGGGCAGACCTCCTTTCCTGTGTCAGAACAGGAGCCATGTAATGGCAAGGACGATCAGGTGTGGGGGTGGAATTTTCTCGAAAGTTCTCCAGGTCTATGAAATTGTTCCCAGCATTCTGATAATTCCAAAACTTTAGGTTGTGAGGCACAGGTAAGGAGACAGCCCAGGAATCTTTCCGGAGGTGAATGAATTGGATGTTGGTCTCTAGAGCCCAGGAACTGGTTTCTGGGATGTGACTCAGAGCATTCCAAGGCCATCAGGGATTTCTGCTGTCCTGGAAGACCCTGTGTGAAAAAGAAACCTCGAGAATGCTGTATTCAGGCCCTACATTTCCACTCTGCAAATATATCACACTCAAAATAATCCACGCAGAGAGACACACCTTAAGAAGCTGTGTTCTGAAGATATTGAGGAGGTCTAGTCTTCAAAAGCACTATCTGTAAAGTAGCATTAATGTAAATATGTAACTATTCAAATTACATGTATTCATTGACTATGGCCTCAAATCCTCTCTCATCAGATCAGGCGTATGCCTGCATTCTTCGTGAAGTACTTTGATGTGCCCGACAAATATGTGCATCACTGACCAGAAAAAAGTTTTCGCTTGAGAAACACATATTTAACTGATTGTATTTGATTAAACAGAGGAAATCATACCTTTGCTTTTTAAAAAGGCCCATTGATAATTTCTCTGCCTTCGTTTGCTTACAGTTCACTTTACTGACAAAAGCCAAGCGTGTGCTCTTTCAGAAGCAGTGAAGGCAGCTCTATCACATGCGGGCTCAGGGAGTATTCTCCATTAAATCTGAGCGAACAAGTGAGTCGGGAATACTCTTTTATAGGGTTAGAAGGAGTGAGAGGGGAGGTGTAAATTAGAACAGGAATTATAAGCTGAACCCAAGTTAGTTACTTGTAAATTCTTCACATCGGCAATACACAGGATTCAGTTACTAAACACATATTTGCAAAATGCATGTAAGACTCCATTCTCAGGTAATAAAGAAAAGTCCTTTTATCCGGCCAGTAACTTGTTGAACAGCCAGCCCAGACTGCCGGGCGCCTGACAGCTCCATGAGTTTACAGCTGGCCCTCAGCTGCGGTAGAAGCTGGGGTGCGGTTTTTCTTCTACAATTTGACATTTTCTTTCTACCAAAAAGGAAAACTATATAGGAGATAACAAGGATAGAAATTGTAAAATGTAAAAAAGGAGCTGGACAAATTATTAAATGAAATCTTAACATGTTAAATATTGCCTGGGACAAGTCAAGCATGTGAGAAGAGATTCAAGATACTTTCAGCAGGTGCCAAGAGTACTGAACTGAGAGAGAGAGAGAGTCACCCCAATCTCTGAAACAAAGCAGGATTTTTAAGGGTAGAGGGAGCTAAAAGAAAAGCTCTGAAGGACTTGACAAGGAAGGTTGTCAGTGTTGCCAGACTACCTTTTTAAAATCTTTCCTTCTTGATAGGAGTCTCCCAACAGGGACTGGGAGACAAGGGCTTATCTGTCTTGATGGCTACATTTCAAAGGGTGAGCCAGGTCTTTGAAAGGCATGCATGAGTTATAAAACTGGCCAGAGCAGGAACGTCGATTTGCATTTCAAAGCACACAAAGAATTTACAATAGCAAGTTTTCTAAAGTGAATGCTCTAAGAAAGGGTGGTCAAAGGCCAAGAGTCAAAAGACGGCCATTTAAAGTCTAGTAAAGCTGATGGGGAAGCTTTAAGTCCATTTTGGTTAAAAGGAATTGGGGAAAAATGAATATTCAGGTTTTCCTGCCATTCATCAAATTATTTTTTTTTAAATCTTGCCACTGAAAAAGTTTAGAGCTTCTAAATTCATCAGGCAACGTAGTAAAAGTTTTACAGTTCTTATTAATGATGTGGAAAGCTAATTGGAGTGACCAGATCAGTTAAATTACTTTTTGTTATAAAAATGACAAAATCCTGAAGCAAGTAGTTCAGAAAGATATCCTTTCAGAAAACTATTTTGACATGTGCCATTTAGTTTCCATTATTTTTAACACTTGATGATATATTGTTAAATGAGTTTACTATATTTAATTCTGGTAATGAATTCTTACTCTAAGTCTTTGCAGCTAGTTTTCTGATATCAAATATTTGGTGGGAGGTAGGCTGAGACTAAGAATATTTGAGAATAATCTAGCTTTCAGGTTAATGAACTAAAGTCAATCATTTTGGCAGCCAATGTCTACATACTGTATTGCGTGTCTTTCACTAGAAATGGTAGTGATAAAGGATGGTTCTTCTCCGCCTACCACAGAAAAAAACCGATACTCTTCCTTTAGAGAATGACTTAATTTGGAGAATCTATTGCACTGACCCTAGACATTGTTCAAAACCAGAATTTAAAATAGAAGGTCTAATCTATACTTGAGTCATTTAACATGCAAGCAGTGTATTTCAAATTGATCAGTAACAAACCAAAAGGAATGACAAGAAGGGCATTTTTATAAAACTATTACCATGTCAGATGCTTAAAATATGAAGTCAGCGTAATATGTACAAACATTCCCAGAGGCAATGTGCTATTGTCTGCCTTGGGGAAGAGTCCATTATTTGTTACTCTTGTACTCTAATAGCGATGAAAATGAAAATCTGTTCCTAAACTGTCTTTCTGTTCCCCTCCCCTCCCTTCTCTTCTCTTCTCTTTTTTTCTTTCACTTACACACACAGACACATACTGAAGATTGTCAAAGTGATCTCATAAAATCCTTGTCAGCAGGACAGTTCAAATTGGATGAAATTAATACAAGGACTCTACAGAATTTGTTCTTAAATTATCTTGTGCATCTTCTGATATTTTGGGAAACAATTAGGAAAATATTTAACAAAGAGGGTTTGAAGTAGGAATTTGATCTTCATACTAAAATAGTGTTTTATATGCTAACACACGCATTTGCTTGCCCACTCATCCTTTTTTTTTTTTTTTTTTTTTTTTGGCAAATATATCACAGAGGGAATAATTTCCAAAATATAAAAGTAACTCAATATCAAAAGAATTAATAACCTGATGAGAAAATAGTCAAAGACTTGAAAAAAAAAATTTTGGCCAAAGACAGTGATGGTTGATTAGTATATGTAAGAGGTCAGCACTACTGACCAGCAGTGAAATGCACATCAGAGCAACGGGCCCACACCCTAAGACATGGCTGAGGGGAGGGACCAAGATCATGACTTTAGAGACTCCTGAGCTACCCTTCTGTCACAGACACACTGAATGTACACTTATACATGCAGCAGAACACCCTGAGACGTCCAAAACAACTGAGAAAAACTCACCCATGTGGAAACAAGCTAGCACCATAGAACAGCTGTGGACAGGGCTCCATGTCAGAGGGAGGAAATACCCCACTCATCAATCCTCTTGGGAACCAAAGTTCCAGAGCTTAGACTTTTAAGAGGGCCCCTCTCTTCACAACCCCAAACACCAGTCTCTGAAAGCCTGGGAGCTGGATGAAGTCTGTTTTACATGAGTAAACAAAGAAGCAGTCCTCACCTGTGCTTGAATATTCCTCCAGGCCTCAGAGGCAGGCAGCAGCAAAACCAGCCCTGCAGTCTCTCACCTGAAGGACATTGTGATTGCATACTTACAAGTTTTTGTCTGAGAATCTGAATTTTATTTAGCAAGAACTGAAGTTCTGCAGGTACTACTCCAGAGAGCCCAAAAGATCTGGTCACCACTCTCCCCTACCTTCTTCTGCTTCACTTCAACAATTAAATCAAGTTGCTGGTATCACCCTAGAAGGAGTTTGTCCAGACATCTAGTGCCCTAACTTTTAGAACTGCCCCCTGAAGAGCAGACATCAATATCACTAGTTTTGCGAGCCGACAGGACTTGTACTCACAAGCCCCATTGCCTTATTGCAAAAATATGAAGCAGTTTTTAAGCAGATACAGGAGTGCCTCCCAAGGGCTTAACCCTGAGGGAGCAGGGAAAAAAAATGCCTATCTTCCAGGTTCTCATTGGAAGAGGTTAACTACTGGCTTTCCCAGTTCCTTCCTGAGGGTCTGGTTTCTAATCAGCCTATGTCTTAATGCTGACTGTGATCCTCCTTTGGGGGACACTGGTGGGGCCTGGCACCTCAACTACTGGGGACCGCTAAGAACATAGGACAATCACAAGGGTTTGAGAGACAAACAACTGGGCTCCTTTGCAAGGTTCTTCTATATTAGGAAAGGTGTTTGTCTTATGTAAAACGCAGAAACCAACAGAGAAACAATCAAGGAAAATGAAAAAATGGAGTTGTGTCAACCTTTGAAGTTATCAGCTTAAAACAGATCATTAGAATTATAAGCTCTTTTATGTAATCTTTCTGGTATCCACAAGGCAAAACTCTGTGGTAGATACACGAAAGATTAAAAAACAGGATTCATACTATAGTACAATCAGAAAAGCATGAGTTCACAAAGAGCAAAAAAGAAATAAAGAAAATGCAAGCAGCCAGAAACAATTTTAAAATGGCAACAGTAAGTCTATGTCTACCAATAATTATGTAAATATAAGTGTACTAAATTTTTCAGTCAAAACATAAAATGACTACATGAATTAAAAAACAAATTATGTTGGTGTACCCTGGTGGCTTAACCAATAAGGCCACCAGGCATAGTCCACGTACGTCCCAAGGACCGAGTTTCAAGACCTAGGGGTGGGGTGGACAACCAAGATGAAAACTAGATAAAATTAATAGACATGTATTCCTCTTCTCTTTTGCTGTCTACCTGCCAACTCACCTTCAGTCCTGCCTGTGCCTTTCCTTTTAAAAAAGAAAAATAATATGCTGTATATAGAATCTTGTTTCAGTTTTAAGGATACACAGGCTAAAAGTGAAGAGATGGAGAAATAGGCTAGAAAAATGGTAAATATCAAGCCAGGGTAGCTGTACCTATAAAGACAAAAAACACAATAACAGACAAAGTCTTCACTGATGAAAAGGCCAGTTCATCAAGGGGATATGCAATCTGTAAATATGTATGCACCCAACATCCATATACATAAAGCAAATGCAGGTAGAAAGCAAGTATGTGTAGTATGTACCTACAGAAGAATAGTCACCTTAAAAAATAGAAAATTCTGCCCTAAAGGTGCTCCTTAAGGACATTATGTTAAGTGAAATAAGTCAGTCACAAAAGAGTAAATGTTGTATGTGACTACACTGATACAGCATTTTTAAATAGTCAGAATTAAGAAGCAAAATATAGAATGGTGGTTTTCAGGGACTAAGGGGAAAGGGAAATAAATGGCTATAAAATCTGTCATACAATACAAATAAGTTTTAGAGAATTGTTATGCAATGTTACCCTATGGCTAGCAGTCCTATACTGCACACTTAGAACTTTAAAGAGGGTAGATCTCATGGTAAGTGTTTTTTGCTTTTTTTTTTCCTAAGCTCAATAATTGAGAAAAAAAAAAAGTTATCCTTCGTAAGTGACATTGTGGTAGGTGTGAAGTATATATGTCTGCATCCTCTAAAAATTAACCAATGTGCTGAGAAAGACAGCATCCATCACTGAGAAAGACAGCATCCATCACTTCTGTTGAGGTGGTAAGAAATTTCTGTCTTCCCCTCTGGGTGGTTCTTGATGGGTTGAGTAATCAAATTAACATCAGATTAGTAGGGTAAAAGAAAAAATTTCATTATCCATGTATAAAGATCATATATCAATATATAATTTAAAGTAAATGAGATGAAAAATCAGGGGTTTTCTATCCTGAGCTGAGGAATGGGAAGCCAGGGGCTTCAAAGAGAGAGGACAGAAACTCACAACACAAGGGTGATTCATACCATGAAGACCAACTGCCCTGTAACTAGATGTTTGCCATGAACAAAGGTAGATTTCTCTGCTCAAAAGGTTATCTCTGGAGATAAACCTAAATTTGAGTAATACTCCCAATTTTCATGCTTCTAGGTAGTTAAGGTAGTAATGTTTCTCTTGAGCCTGGAGAGTCTCAATTGACCTTAACTCTAATTTACATGCCCAGGTGGAATGTCTTGGAAAAGTATTCAGAATATCCTGGGAGACCTGCTTGAACATACTGGGGAGATCTATCCTTAGGGATAAATATTGCTTTGAACATGAACGAGTTGGGAAAAAGGTGAATTTGATTAAACTAGAAAAAAAATAGTAGAGATGGATTTATCTAGAAAGATTAAGCATCTGCTTCCTTATTTTAAAAGCCTATTGTATTGGAATGTAAGACTTCATTTGACAGTTCAGATTTCTGTCATAATATCTGAAAAGTTAAGTAAATGTCTGATGAAAAATAGCAAAAAGTTGAATTATATTTAGTGAAATTTTATTACTACTTAACAATAGATCTGATATGAATTTCAGTTATGTAAAGTGATGTCAGGATGTTATTTGACTGAAAAAATGATAAAAATGAACTAGACTTGACTACTCTTACAAACAGTAAAAATATTCTCAGCATTAATTGAAAAGGCCTCTTCCAGTGAAATCTATGTGTTTTGCAAACATGAAGCAACTGAAACAGCTATCGTTTCAAACTTGTTTTCATTATTATCTAAATAAGTGTTATCATCACAGAGCTATTCATTGATCTGCTCTCTGAGAGATTATTGGTACATAATAAAATCAAGTTGTTTGAAGGAGACAAATGTCAGACTAACATTTCGGATGAATGGAAGAACAGTATACCATTTCAGTGCAGGAGAGATGGAGACCATATATGCATACAGTAATATTTTCACTGCATTCAATGCAAATTATCAGAACAATGCAAATAAAAAAGAATGCTAGCATCTTATACACAGCTTCTCTCGGCATGTCATTGTATGTGTCAAAACTTGATAATTTGGTGGTGCAGTGTATTATCATATTTGAAGAATGGTGAACCTGCCTGTAGGGGCTTGTAGCATTATGTAAATCAAAGTTACTTCAGTAAAAATAATTATAAAAAATTACAATGATCATGTGTAAAGCCAGTGAAAATAAAGTTATATTTTTGTATTTAAAAAAAAACAAAAGCAGTCCCCACTGAGTGGGGGCTGTCAGCAGTCACCATGATGCTTTCCATATCGTCATCATCTGGCAAGCAGGCAGGTAGCCTAGAGTTAATGTACTTACGATTATACCTCTAAATAGCATGACTGTCATTGCTCTATTATTGCTAAAAAGTGACCCAAACAAGTTTCAGACTGATGAATAGATTTGTTTTTATTTTATAACCAATATAATATATAGAAACTCTAACCCAAATACAAACATAGAAAGCCCTATAAACCACATACCAACTGACAATGATATTTAATCTTTCAAGATCAAAATTGACCTTCAACTTGAGGAAGAAACTGTCAATGAATGAATAATAGAAAAAAGTCTCCTCAAGCCTGAATATTTTAATGCTCATAATTTCGGTTTATGACCTTTATTTCACATGAAATGATATCAAAACAAGATCAATTGCTGTATTTTTTTTTCTGCCTAAAGAATTTGTAGGTTAATTTATACACATCCAATAGAGGGAAAAGAGAACCCTTGATTGAATTAGTTAGATGTTTTCTGACTGACTGAATTTAGTGATATTTAGAACTAAAATTTCTGTTTCCATCATACATATTTTAAATGAAACCAACAGTGATCAAAGTTGCTTTGGGACGGTGACCTTTGAATTCTAACAATAAATAGTAAGATTAAAAATTCACTTACTGTTATAAGCACTGGTGAATTTGGAAAGGTCAAGCAAGACAAGCATTACCACCATGGCTATGTGTATATACATAGCAGCAATATATAAAATTTTGTCGAATCAATGAAATTACCATTTATTCTAGGTAATATGGAAGAGAATTTTACAAGTCTCATTAAATCCCCACAAGGATTCTATTACATAGGGATGAGAAAACGGACTCCAAGAATTTAAATGAATTTCCCAGTGTCACATATTCAAGTAATAATCAAGCTAGGATTAGTTTGTCCTGCCTGTCCATAGAATCAATAATGGATTTTGAAACATACAGACTGTACTTTTCTTTTCTCACGATGCTTTTTTCTGCATAAATTGTTAATGGGCTAATATCAGTTCTGTGGCCCTAGCCCCAGTGAGCTTTCCTACTTTTGTATATTTCTGTTTGAAGCTTTTCAAACTGATTTCCATATGAAAAAGCAGAAAAGTAAGCACTTTATGATTTTCATTATATTGACTTAAAGGTCATTAGAAATTCTAGTTATTTTCCCTATAGCTTTGCCTATTTTCTTGAAACTCTTTGCTCATTCTTGACATTTGAAGAACTTATAAAATTTGTGGTAATTTTTATCTGAGTCCATAGGTTTTGAAGCACGACTGTGTTCCATCTTATGTACATATAAATCAGGTTTAAATCATTAGGATCAAATGTTCTCATATTTAAAACAAGTTGAATACAATTATTAGAAAAATGTTAATTAGTTTACACTAATGGAGACATTACTTTATCAATTCATTCAGCTGTTTTGGTTAGGATGAACTTCATTTTTGAATTACCGTTACTGGAACTGTACTCCATCAATTTTCAGTAACTTGAAGAAAGAAATTTAGATGCCATACCATTAGGCAGAAACACTAAAGGTTGTTCTTTCTAAATTCAAATTATGGAGCAACTTTTATATATTTTCTTTTATTTGTTTAGATGACAACCAAGTACAACACCAAGTATACAGCGGGACTCATTTCAATTACTCATGTTCTTTAGAAGATAGTGTCACATTTGGAGACTCCTAATTAGTATTGAGTTGATAAAAGCTTGAGCAGAAAATATATTTATCATAATCAGTTCCATAACAGTCAACATTTTTGGTATCCTGGCCAAGGGTTTGTGATATAATCTGGAATAATTTATGGTTAAAGTGTGTAACAGAAAGAATAATGTCTCCAATCTAAGGCGTTCTTGAAATATGAATAGGGATTTTATTTTTTGACCCTTGCTTTTGAGTTTAAAATGCAACTGCAACACTTAGACCTAGTGGCTCTGACCAATTACTCTTGACTATGATTCAGTAGATGGAAGAAACTGAATTTTTTTTTTCCTAATCTGATTTATGCAGTGATGCAAAAGATACTTTTAAATATTTGAAGAGCCTCTAAGAGCTAGAAAATGAAATGCAAACACTGCCAATTTTATTCATATGCATTTAATTCAAGTTATTTTCCAAAAAAATTGAATTAAATGAATGTATTTTGTTGTGTTTTTATTGGTTCAGTTTGTTTTGTTTCTTTATACTTCACTTATAGTGAAACCATTTGCTAATTTTCTTTTTTTTCTAACTTATTTCATTTAGCATTAGTATCTCAAATTCCATTGCAAAACAAATGGATTATTGATATCACCCAGTAACAAATCTGTTAGCATAGAAGGACGTAGATTTTAAAGCTGGCACAGCTAACGCCCTGAAAGAAGCAAAGGGAATATGAGCAATATGAAACCAAGGCCAGAAATCACAGCTATAAATAAGTACAAAAAAGTTAAGAAAAAAAAACTGTTAAATCAGAGAGTAACATAGATGTGTGATACAATGAGTAACTGAAAGTGTACAAATCTTGCCAAAGGGATGAGTAATCATTGACTACATAAAACAGTGAATTAGCACTAAAGAACTTTTAAATTCTACTCTGGTAAAATATGTTTATAAATGTAGTTATTTGTTCAAATTCATCTCTTACTTTCTCCCAAACTTTCTCTCCATGCAAATATACCCCTTCTATTTTGCTTAGTTCTGTTTCCAACTTATTGCTTAGATCATTTTGTCAGACTATATCTGTGTAAATTTATCAGAATATATATACACACACACATATATATACACATATATACATCTGTGTCATATAATTTTTCTAGCATCTACTCTGTTGTCATATGGAATCTATTGGGACTAAGTGTCTCTCAGTTCTTTTTTTTTTCAAAACTCTTGTCTCTTTCATCCTGTTTATTTCATATACTAATATATATTAATTTCCAAAACTGCTATCTTAATTATATAAAGCCATGTTCATGAAGTGATTTTTAATTTTATCCGATATCAAGATTTTTCTCATGACTTTAGTATGCAGACAGGTCCCAGTATGGCTTCCCTGCCTTATTCATGATCTCTGCATGTAAAGCTACAAATTCACGGGAACTACCAGTGACAAGCATGTCAGTCATTCTGCCTAGAATATATCATCGTCTTTCTCAATTTTGCATCCACATCCTTTGCATATGAACTTAAATATTTTTTGTCCGACAAATATTTTATGATTCCTCTTAACCAAAATACAATTGTTCTTTTTAATCTCCATTCCATTATTAGACCGTGGTTTGTTTTTAGTAGTATAGTTACTTGTGATGGCCATTTCTAACTCGCCTACTCTTGTAGTGTTTTGCACACTTTAGCCTCTGTCAGAATCAGTTAGAGTGCTTGTAAAAACTGCATATCGTTAGGTCTACTCTCTGAAGATTCAGGTCTAGGTTATTGCAATGGAATTTTTATTTCTAGAAATTTTCCTACTTATGCTCTTGTTTTGAGGGCCATTCTTGCAGAACCATTGTATAAAAATCAGTCGGAAAAGCATAGATCATCTTAATAGCTATTGTTTTTCCCAAATTTAGACTGTGGTTTTTGTCTAAATTTAAAGTCTGTTTTAGACAAGATTATGTGTATCTGTTAATACAGATGTAAATAATACAAATTTCAAAACAATATTTTGTCACTTATAAATAATAGTGATTATTAAAATAAGGTGTAAAAATATTTGATCCTTATGCAGTAATATTAAAATAAATATACTTTAATATAAATGAAATATTTTCCATGATATTTATTTTCACTTTGGTTTATAAAAATTCTGGTGAAATAATACATCCATTGTAAGACTCTCTATAATATGGAGTAGGGTTATGAGTGGTTAATGAGGAAGAAACATTAGCATCTTAATGAAAGTAGGGGCACGATTACAAAAGCAAACTTTTACTCTATTAGAGTCTAGGAATAATAAATCCTAGATACAAAAATTTCGTATACATATTAAAATATTTAGTGCAAATAAATGGAAATTAAAATGAGAATTGAGAATTCAAAATCAGGACAAATACTGCATTTTACTTAAATGTATATCTTGCCTCAGGTTTCATTTTGGTACTATATTAAATTGTTCCTTGCAGTCTATTCATCTAATGGACATTGATCATCTTGCATCATCAGTTTTCAGACAAGATATATTTAACCAGTTGCATGAAAAGTCGCTGTAGCAGAAACAAAGATGAAAACTGCAATGAATATAGAGCAGAAGTGATGCAGATTATGGTATGACCTAAGTAGAAATATGAAGTGTTTGGTAATTCAGCAGTGAAATCTAAATTACTTAAAAAAATAAGCATGTAACAAGAACAACAAAAACTATGCAAATGAATACTAATGGAAAACGAGGACAAAAAGTATTTGGGGACTTATGCGAGCATTTTTGGAACCAAAACAAAATAAGATTAAGTACAGACAAGTGCCATCTACCAACCTTAACAAGCAAATATATTGCAAACCTACATACCATTCTCAGATTTAGTTTTTACTGAAAACAGAAATTCGCTATTGATGAGCTGTTTCTTTAAGCTCCTACCATGTTAAGTATCATAAGAGATAAAAGAGAAACAACAATGAAAAACATGTGCTTTGTCTCATAGCAGTGCCTGCTGAAGAGATAGTATAATAAATACTGTAATAAGCAAAGTCAGAGTTCCTATTCAGTGCTGCTGCTTAGAAGAATTTACACCAAGATCTCAAGCCTGATTTAGAAGACACATGCTTCTTTGTCAGTGTCTCTTTTCTCTGTAGTGGCTATTTCATTAGAGTTATGTAAGTCAGAAACTTTGGTTTTCTTATTAACAGCTCTCTTACCCCCTTTATCTCAATATTTGATATTTAATCCATCAACACATCCTATTTATTTTACATTATCTGTGTCTCTGCCATCCTTCTATCTCCTTTCTCTATTTTCACCCTCTGGAACAATTTTCTGCAGTCTTTACCTGGTCTAATGCAACAGCACTAATAAATTTCCATGGATTCTGGCTTCCTTTCAATCCTCTACAATTGTAGCCAGAGTATTTATTTAAAACATGAACGTCTGACCCCACCAGTGACTTCTATTGAATATTTCAAAATGCAAGTCTGCCCCTTTCAAGAGTTTCCTATTTCTTTTATGAAACACTCTCCAGGCATAGGTCCTTGGCTCAGACAGTTCAGATGCCTAAGGTATAGGCACGTGAAATCTATGACCTGAGGTTTAAGACCCAGAGGTGGGCAGTAAGAACAGCCACTCCACAGTTTTCGAAGTGCTGCATGGTCCACAGTCTCGATCTCTTTATGTAGATCATATAACTCTGCCCTTTCATATCTTTTTGAGCTAACCAAAGGAGCCTACTCTTTCCAGAACACTTTTCCTTGCACCATATCATAAATATTACTTCTGTTCATATTTTATATTGACACAAATATTTGAAAGATATTTTCTAAACATCTGGGCTTTCAGCTACTTTAACAAGAGCTGCCTCTAAAATGGGGCGATTCTAGGGTGCTTCAGTAATTTTTATTGCTTTCAATTTTTAAATATACCGAAAATTTGAGGATATCCAAAAAGAGATTCCATTTTCCAATTATTAATATCTTAGTTAAATATAGTGAAATCTAACTATAATCAATCAAAATTCATCCATTAAGTCCATAGTTTATTCTTATTTCCTTATCGTTCACTTATTTTCTGTTTCCGGATAACATTACATTAAATTATCATCTCTCGCAGATCACTGTTGTTATTTCTCAGACTTTGATTTTCATACCTTAAAATTTTTGAAGTGTATTAGTCAGGTAATTTGTAAAATATTGGGAATCTGCAGAATATTGCAGTATCTACGTTAAGTATTTGCAATTATTCTGTGCAAGAGATATTTCTGTTCCCTCATTAATGCTTGAAAAATATTTACTTATACTACTATGGGTATGGATATTTCATACCTCGAGTTATAATCCAAGAATCCTCTATTTTGTTAACATTGTTGCATCTTTGAACATCAAGGGTTCTTTCAATTGGCTTCTCTGGTTCTTTAACATAACCCCATTAGTGAATGCGTGTCTGTGGAAAAAGGTGTACATACATGTGTGCACACACATGCACATGTGTGTGTGTTTGGAGCATTTTCATAAGTTTGGCACTATAAGTTGTTCCCAACTCATCTTGTAATAGTTCCTGTCTCAGTTCTAGAATCAACCATTTCTCCAAGAAACTTTCTTTTTGGTGAGCGCGCTATTAGAAACCAAGATCTAGATCCTCCATGTAATTTTGCTACTGAGGTACAAAGGTTTCTTGAGGCAGACTCAGCTGCCAAAACAAAGCTATATCTGTATCCTAACCTGAGTAGATACAAATATCTATGACTATTTTTACATATGATACTCTGCCTATGTTTAGCAATGTGTGACTTAACATCATTTCCAACTTCATCCATTTCCACATAGATCATTGTAGCTCCTCCCTTAGTTTATCTGTCAATTTCCACTCCAACAACAAGAAACCTGCTTACCACTATTCAGGAACATTTACTTAATTATTTAATTTCATTATGTAGTTTTTGTGGTTTCGGAACTTTGTAGCCAGATCTTGTGGAAAACATCTTTGGCCTCTTTGAGCACATTGTTTATATATACTTCCATGTGTTTTTAGTCCTTCAGACCAAAATATTTTCACATTTGCATAGATCAATACCATTGTCTCTTACCTCCGTTAATAACTCTGTTTCATATATCTGTAAATCAAGTAGCAAAGAAAAAAGCCAATAATGACTGCTCAGTTGAGAATTAAGTTCGATGCTTCAAATTCATTGGACTGGTAAACGGGTCTGGTCAAATCGAGATGTGAAGCAGTGAGTAGAGGGTGATCTCACTTTTGTTGTAGTACTTCCTGGTGTATGTCAGACATCTGAGGAGTTAGTATCGTGACAACTTACATCCATAAAGCTTAAAGTAAAGACCTGGGCATGAGAGACAAATCTGAAGTCATCATCATGGAGATAAAAATTGAAATTATGGAACACTCTGGAGAAATACCTGAAAAATACTACATTTAAAACATTGAAAGTTGGGTTAGTCCATTAAACTCGAGCAAGTGAACTCTATTTTTGCTTGTATCAATTAAGGGAAGACCAGTTGGGAACACAGGAAATCAAAAGAACAGAAAACAAGGAAATGCATTAAGGACAATGACCCTTAGAAAATTCTACTAAAAGATCATCATTACAAGATCTGAAAGAGGTTCATATGAACTCAATTAGGAAGTCATTAATAATTTTGACAAATATCATAGATTTTTGGAGTTAGCTGACAACTCATTGCACGTTTTTCTCTATGTGTGCAGTGAAACGTGAAGCCAGTGACTGTTAGCATAACACACAAAGAAGGAAGCCTCAAAAAAGAGACATAGACTAATGTGATACAAATGTCCATTAGAGATTGACTCACAGATTAAACGCTTTACTGAGGAGACTGTCAAGTCAATTAGTAAATTCAGTCATCGGTGATACAACTGAGTCATACTTTACCATTCCATAGCACTTGATTCCTTTGAGCTCTGTCTCCTCAAAGTGCTACTGTCACCTAGTCCCAGAATAGCAAACTCTTAGTTTTTCTACAGCTTTTGTTTTCTCAGTGTCCTCTGCTGGTTTTCCCACAAGATTCTGAGTTCTTCGCAGTGGTGTGCCACACACATCCACCTTTGAGTTTTCCATATGTTTTCTCATCCCTGTCAGGATTTCATCCAGTTTTTTTATCTGTAAGTTCTATGCACATATTAGTATTTACTAAATAAATATTTTCTCTCATGGATTATCCCACCAAACATATTTTAAGCTGACTATACTGTATTGTCATTTCAAAGTTTCATAGTCACTTTTTTTTTTTTTTTTAAGGAAAGATGCAGGAAGGAATGCAGGTAAGTTAGGTAGACAGGCAGGAAGAGGGAGGAGGAAGAAGTATTTATTTTACTAGTTGTTCATCGTATTTTTTTCCTGCTGGTCCCTGGACACAAACCTGAATTTTGGGATATTTGTGGACTGTTCCAGTCAGAGATGGTGGACTTAAGAGCTACTTCAGCAGGGCGCACCAAAAGGCACTTAATTTTATTGTAGCAAATAACTCCTGGCATTTCCGACCAAATATAATTCTCCCTAAGTCTCAGTATATGACAACACTCTTCCAGTTTTTCATTCCCGAAACCTTATGGTTATGATATATATTTTCTTTTTTCCATATTAGGGCAAACAAGGAATCTTGCAAACGCCGTTTTCAGAAAACTACTAAGTATCTGAACTTGGAGCACCCTAATGGCTCAGGTATTAATCCCTTGCCTGGGGAGCAGTTCACATGCAGCCCAAGGACCAGGGTTCATAGCCTGGGATGGGAGTGGGGGACAACTAAACAGAACAACTAAATAAAAATGGTTTCTTCCTCCTCTCCTTGCCTGCCTGTTACCTGTCTGCCTTCATCCATGCCTGCTTCCATCTATACATACATGCATGAATCTACTACTTCTCACTATTTCTAAAACTATCATCTTTTTGAAAGTCAGCCTCATGCTACATCTAGATTACTGAATTAGACCAAGAGTCATAAACACATTTTCATGGTAACATTTCCTAGTAGCAATGTCCATTGCAGTTGAAGAAATAGTACATGGAATAGATCATAGCAGGGAAAATGCTGTAGATACACAGGTACAAGCCTGGGTGAAGCTCAAAAGAGTAGTGAACAAAATAGAACTATAAGGTTTATCTTAAAGTTAAAATGAATAAAAATAAAAAGTAAATATTCCTTATAAATACATAATTATGTGGTAAAAATTATCATTCAGATTTCTGCCTCCTGTCACAATGGACTAACTAGTACTAGATTTGCTTTCCTACTGCAACAACTATTAGAATCAATATATGAGGAGAAGCCAACAGTCTGATGACTTCAGTCATGGGTGTTGGAACCCAAGCACATATAAGGATTTAGAGATGTGAGAATGAAATTTCCAGAGTAGCTCAAATCATAGGTTAAGTACCATTGAGGAGATAGTTACATCTCAAGGAACTCTAGAAGTCTACGTAAGTTTCTCCAAGTATCTTTGGAACTAGACTTGACTATATCTATATGGCATATCAGAGAGCAAAGCTTATGCTTATAAATGTTAAACAGGAATACAAGAGGTTTTACAGAGACGTAAGACTTCCAACCCAGCTTGGCTAGACATGTCATTAATAACTTACATATAAATCGGAGAGACTAGAAAAGCCACACCTTGAGATAAAGAAGCAAACCCTAGATGAATGTATGACTAATACTCACATTAACCAAGTAACCAAAGCACAATGTGTGCAGAGAAATGGTTTGGATATTGCAATAGAGTTTGGGGTTTTCCACACAGTAAACCTAACAAGACATCACATGGAGGCTACTCAAATGCAATTTTTAAATTGCTAGCTATTTAGATACAGGAAAATGGAACATGTAAGAAAAAAGCAGCCAATATCAACCCAGCAGAAGATGGCACAGCTATTGAATTTAATAAAGACTTTAAAGAAACTAAGAATATGTAAGAACTCCAAATCTGACCCCTCTGACAGAGGGAGAGAGAACCTCACTGGAGAAACTGAAATTATTAAAAAATGAAGCCAAATGGAAACTTGGGAACTAAAACCAGAAAAATTTCAATACTTTAGTGAAAGATGTTGAAGAACCAGGGGGCAGAATCTACAGAGAAGCAGTATGTACAACAGCATTAGCTTATAGCCTTGATGAGTTTGCAGGACACGTTCCTGGGAGAGAACCAAGACTGGAAGACTGCTGAATCAGAGATGAGAGCAAGCGAGGAACATGAAGCTGAGAATTCACAGCACGGAGACCTGAAAGTAAGGAGGACCACAAAGAGAACACTCTGGAGCTGTGCCAAGTTCTCCTGGAAGTTGCAGCAGAGTAATTCTGAGTGTGTGCACCTCAGGAAACCAACCAGAAATGGAACAAGAACTACCCAGAAGCATTAGGGAGAATTGTGTCCATCACGCACTGCGAACTGGTAAGAGTCTGTCCTCATAAGTATTCATTTTTCATGGAATACGAGGTGTGCATTGTATAGAAACATCTTACCTAAGTCTCTTAAAATAGAATTCTGAATGGAGTCCTCAGGATTGTGCTTCTTATCCAGAATCCAGGTATTCCCTTGCCTAACTCCTAAAAAATGCTGTGGTTTATACTCAGGGTGTTCAGGAGATGGGATTTGTTTAATTTGACAGGGAATCAATGAGATAGGTCTAGCAGATTGATCTCACTCTTTGTCTTGGAGTCCTTTGACAGTAGCCTTAATTGCTATATTAAAACACTTGAACGTAGTTGGTCCTAAACCCTGCCACTGAGCTGGGCAAGAGTGACTGTTGAAGATGCTGTTGTGTGGGAAGCCAACATGGCACAGAAACTACAAGTGGAATTGTCAACTCATTCTACATGGAGTTCTTGCATTTCTGCGCATCTTCTGGAGAAGGTTTGATAGCCTGGTTCTGGACTACAATTTCATGAATGTTTATAGAACAAACAGCCTTAACAGATTGAGGTTTAGTGTTTTTCCCCCTGGAACAGAAGGTAAATCCCATTTCTAGACCTAGGATAGTTAAGATAAAGACTGGGAAATTTTGTTGGAAGCTTCTTCATAAAATTGAGGCTACTCTGGCACAGGATTCTCAGTGACTTTGGACACCACTTCCCCCCAAGCCAACATCTCCTCATCACCTCAAGGAGATGCTCATGTCATGCTGTCTGCAATGTTCCTATGGATATGGTCCTGTCTCAGACCCAACTGTCTTTTTCTTTTATTAACATTAGGTAACTCTGGGAAGCTAACATGACTAATACTACAAAAATGGATTTTTATTATCTCTGGTCTCCATTGTTGCTAACAGAAGTTAGTCCAAGTTGTTGTCTGATAGCCAATGTCTTGCAAATCCTGTTTCCCCAATATTTGTGATGGTTTTAGGCAGACTGAGAAATTTGCTCTTTTTTGAATCCACCTTGAAGAGCAGAAAACTCTGGGAAGCTCTTAAGTTAAAAATGTATATTGTTGAATACAGAAAAACCATTAAAAATGAATGTCCATTAAGCTACCAAAATAAATAATATAGAATATTAAACATATTCATAAATCATAAGCAAAAACAGAATGAAAGCAAAGATCAAAGTAAAGTCACATACCATAACTTAAATCCAGAATTATGAGTAGTTATATTAAATATAAATTGAAAAGTCCTTCAATTAAATGTCAGAGATATCAGACTAGATTAAAAGTAAAAGATCAAAGTAGTAGTTATGTATAAATTTAAAGATATACTTTAAATAGAAAATTGTAAGTGGAAATTAAAAGTAGAAAAAGATTTCATAAGTAAGCAAAAGTAATTATAAATCTAAAAAAGTTACTAAATAATAATATTCATTAGCAAAATACTATACTAAAAAGATGAAGGAAACATGCTTGTTAAAGAGTTTGTATACTTTATGCATTGTAATCTGTAAGCTGGATCACAGGAGAATACTTAATAAATGTCAAAGTAGTGACTTTTTATGGAATTACGTTTTATGACCTGAAAATTAGAAATCAACAAGAAAACAATATGTAGAAACTTGACTCAAAGTATTCGATAATCAAATGCCATTTTCCTCAGTAACCAGTGACAATGTAGAAATGATAAGGAGATGAGAAAAGTATTTCAAAATGAGTGATAAAAGAGAGCATTTCAAAATTTCTAGTTGAGAGCTAATGTGGAATTTCTAGGAATATATTTATTTAATGATTTTGCTTTGATTTTTTTGGATCAAAAGGCATTTATTGAGGATACTCTCTCCAACCCCCAGACTCAACTTTATTGACATATAATTAAGTTTTAGGAAGTGAGGGTGTGCCATGTGAGAGTTTAATTTGCATATATTATAGAAGGATTATCACAAGTCAATAAGCACCTTTGTCACCTCATATAGCTAGCTAGCATTTGTGTGTCTGTCGAGTATATATATGTAAGATCTACTCTCATAGCACATTTCCAGGAATCAATACTTTCATTAAGTAGCGTCACCATCTTTCTTTTCTTAAAATGTTTTAAAATTCTGAATGTTTATATTAGAAAGACAAAACCTTTATAAAGAAATACATGTGACGTTTCCACCCGAAGAAGGGCAAGTTTACACCTTGTGACTGGAAAAGCAACATTCGGATAGGAAAGTTAATAAAGTAGAAAACAACAGAAAAGTTACCAAGGCTAACGTTTATTCTTTTAAATGATAATTCTATTAGTTTTGATTCTTTACATTTAAGGACAAAGAAAAAACAAATGAGTGATGTATGACACAAAATGGGGGAATATAAAAATATATCCTATAGAAATTTTTTAAGTAATGCATACTAGGAGCCACTGGTGACAAAACACTCACTGACATAGAAAAAGGGGGGAATATGCTTAATAAACATCTCACGATCTTGCATGTCAGAAGAGATACAATATAGGAATAGCTCTATCTTTAAAGATATTTAATTCACAATAAAACTTACTCATCCAGAGAAATCTGCAGCACCATGACTGCTTTGGTGAATAATATCATACTTCAAGAAACTAAAATGCAACCAATCTTAAAAAAAATATAGAGGGATCATATAGCTATATTATAAACTTATTTCTGTTGAACAAATGTTTTAATGGCATAACCGTGTATTTGTTCTTTATAAAACAGAGTAGTCAACTTTTGAAATTAGACTGAAAGTCCTTAAATTCAAAGACTTAGCAATGAAAATTAATTTCCTGTTCCATCCTTGAAATTCACATTCCAAAATGAACACACATGGACACACACACACAAGCACACATGAGTCTGTCCACACCCTTTCTCGCATAGAAACACAGACTAATACTGATTTCAACCTACTGGTCACTGGTTCTTGATGTTTTTTCCACTGCTTTTGAATTTGTAGACTCAAAAAAAGGCTATCTTGTTGTGATTAAATACTAATTCTCATATTTGCAATAATAATTTAGATGACTGCAGTTTTACTCTCACTCTTCAGTATGAATGCCCAAGCGAGAAAAGAACAATCCAATAGATTCTAAACACACTGGGATAAACATACTGGGATAGTCTCTATTCACTGTGGATCTGAGATTACAATTAGGTCTCAATAAACATTAAATGATAATGTGATGTGACACCACACTAATTATGCAAGCAACAGGGTAATGAAGGCTACTACCTGGGGAGAAGAACCCATTCATTAATATTATACTGTTTACTGACTCAAAAACAAAAGCCTTTTGCAAACAGATCCTAAAATTATTTGCCTTCTCTTTCATTGTTAAATTCAATCCTATTTCACAAACTAAAGATTATTTAATAAAATAAAACATAATGAGTCTAACAGGGACCAGCTGCATTCTGACTGCAGTGGCATGAATGACATTAGGCAATAATTACCTAACTCAGCGTAGTATCAAAAACCCTCAGAAACTTGGTAGTATTAAGTATAAATTTTTATTCATCTTTATACAACTATATATAACCAACAGGCTAGCCAATAATGTACATTTTCAAGACAGATTTCAAATAACAGGGATCCAAACAACCTTCACATTTTGTAATTCAGGGGGACCTAAACATTTTTAACTATAGTATAGTCCAGCTCCTTGTTTTACATTAAATTCAAAATCACATCCTCCTCTGACTTTCCTTTCTAGTACCAGAATATAGAATGGAATAATATAATAATTAAAATATTTAAGATTGGTTTTTACTACTTTCTTTTTATACTTCATCGTTAGTAAATAAAAGGGCAATATATAGTTTATACCATACTGTCTCTAGAATGAAAAGCATGATCTTCTTTGGCTAGTCTGTGCTTTGGTGTAAACTCTGATCTAGTAGTATCCTAGATTTCTCCACTATGATAGGTCCAGTATAGAAAAAGCACCAAGCTAAAAGGTTGAGCTGGCTATCGAGAAAAGCTGTAATAGCATACATAAGGTGAATTTACCATCCACGAACTCTGAAGTAGCTTTCTTTCTCTACTTTTTTTTTTTCATTTTTCCAAGTATGTAAACAGATGTTACTATTGAAGGAATGAGTTAGGGCCATCTTTGGACCTTTAAACACAGAATAACTAGTAAAAATAGTTGGACACCAAGTCTAGATGTCTGCTCCTAGAAATCAATAAAAATATGTAATTGAGAGAAGATGCACTATTCCTCTTATCTAAGGTATTTCAAGGAAAGTGCAAGACCAGTACAATAAGAGACAAGTAACCATTGGGAATGTTTTAGGGATGAAGCTTTGATATTTCTAGTGCATCTCTAGTGCAAAGGAAGAATATGGCCTAAATCAAAGCATTGGTTTTATTAGTCCAACTTTCTCTATTTTTTTATTCTGCTCTTATGTGACTATCCTATATGTCATAATTTACTTTTATTTCTGAATAAAGACTATTTTTTTTAGAGCAGTTGAAAGCTTACAGCAAAATGAAGGGGAAGATACACATTGCCCCCAAACATACAGAATTTCTGACATTATTAGCATCTCCCAATAGAGCGGTACATTGACTACGTTTGAGGACGCTGACACATCATTATCCCCCAGAGTCCACAATTTACAATGTGGTTCACTCTTGATGCTACAGGTTATGAATTTGGACAAATTGATAATTACACTGACCATCCATCATTATCGTAGAATATAGATTATTTTCACTGCCCTAAAAACCTTCTGTCCTCTGCCTATTTTGATCTCCCCACACCCAATCTCTTTTCAACCTCTGAACTTTTTACTATCTCCATAATTTTGTCCTTTCCAGAATATCATACAACTGAAAATATATTTTTCTTATTCTCACTTTTTACTGAAATAAAGTTGCTTATCACTCTATAGCCTAAGGTTTCTGAGTGATCTCTCCATAGAGATGAGTTTTAGTGTGCTTGAGGTCCAGAATGAAATATGAAGAGAAATTACAGCTATTTCATATAGTACTTAGCAGTATAGGGAACTGAATGTCTAATAGCTCTGAAGGTACATAAGAAAATTATAAGAATGCCAAGAACTATGGAAACTAGAACTACACACCAAGACAGAAAATCATGGTTTCTCATATGTGTTAAGAAATAGAATGCCATTCAGGGAGATCAGGAACCACCTTAGCTGAGTGAGACTTGAGGAGTGATGAGTATCATATTTTTGATCTCTCTTCTTTGGAATGATGCTATATAACGAACTACAGTTTTGATGTTCAACTGACAATAAACATAGCAAAATTATAACATTAAAACTAGTTATTTACCACAGTGAAAAAACGTGATTAACAAGCAAACCAAAGTCTAAACCACTGATTCAATAAAATCGCCCTGATAGTATTCTGCTGTAATAATTTTGCAATTATAATGGACTGAATTATTTGCAACTGAAAAGTCAATCTTTCAGGAGATTATTTTAAATAACCCTCATTTTAATCATTTAACAACTTTTCCCTTTCCTGTCAATTTACTCATTTTGAAGGTAACACTCAGCCAGATCATGAGCCTTTATCAAACTCAATAGGGTCAGAATTATAATTTCAATCTTCCAATTTTAAAACCAGAGGTTAAAATATTATGTTGAATGGTATGTTTAAAAGATCTAAATGCAAAAATTGAGGTCTCTGACCTCAATATTTCTTTATTAAAAGAGTTGCCCTGTCTTGTCTGGTGGATCCAGAATGGCCCTCCATTGTAGAGATTCATCAGTTAGACCACAAGCACACCTCATTCTACTGACTAAATCTCCCATATTAAACCTGATAATGGGAAAGAGAAAGGTGTAGTACCTTTCATATATCGTGTGACCATGTTAAGTTCCAATCTTCTCTCATGTTAAGAGAGTGAAATCACATATACCTGCCACTGAAAATTATCTGTAATCCAATCGAGCATGCTATACATCAAGGCAAGCAGTGAGCACTTCGACTGCACTACATTTTTTATCATCAATTCTAAGGGTAACCTCTCCACTTTACTTCTACCAAACTCTTGGCTTTGAGAGATTTTATTAGAGTCCACCTGCACTATTATGCTTTAAAATATTTTCTTTTCAAACTAACCCAGGTATAAGGGCCCCACAAGGCCAGACTAGGATGAGGCACGATGATGTCTTTAATATTCATTGTTATTGATTGTATTATGAATGTAAACACAGGTGTTCTGGCTCAGACATATTTTTATTATTCACTTAAAAAAATAATGACTGTGTGGTCCCTCTTACATTCCCTGATTGCTACTCCTGGGATGATGTGATGACAGGCAGATCAGGTCTTTTATGCGTGTAACTAGTAGCTAAATAATTCCTGGTGATCTCAGGTACAGCACGATGAGTATGGGAAACAATGCTGTATTATAAACTTTGAAGTTGCTAAGAGACTAGATCTTCATTGTTCCCACCATTAAAAAGGAATGATGGTTATATGGCAGGAAAAGAGGTGTTAGATATTACTATAGTTGGGACAATGCAATAAATAAATATATCAACATGTATGCCCTAAACTTACACAAGGTCTGATGTCAATTATATCGCAATTTAAAAATCTCATGCTAACAGTCTGAGCTTTAAGTGAAAAGATGAATTTTCTTTGTTTATATGCAAGAAAAAAAAAAGAGACTTGCCTCCCTTACCCTTCCCTTCCCTTCCCTTCCTGAAATGACTAATAGAAACTTTAATTCTGGAGCAAGATGGGTCTTGGATATACTGTCCTTTTAGAATGTAAATGCATCTCTTCAAGGGTCAGATAAATCTGCTGTCATTATTTCTGGCTTTTCAGACCTAGAAATGTCTTCAAGATTGTAGGGCTCATATCCCTTAAAATGAAAACACTTCCAGAAAAAGATAAATCTGTCTAAATTTTCCCACTATCTATATATTATAAATTAGCTTCCGAAGGCTTGATACTAACACAGGAACCCACATTTTCAGGAGAATTTATTCAGAAAAGTGTAACTCTGAAGAAGCACAGTAATAGATTATTTTTATCTACAGGTAATCTGCCAAAAATGGAAAAAAAAAATGAATTTGGAAAGATATTCTAAAGACTTCTAGATGTTATGCTACTTCTTCATTTCCTCCAACTAGGCACGGGTATTTTAATTACTACAAATTCTTGTCAACACTTAGTATTTTCAGTTTTCCTTTTGTTGCATTCTAATTGGTATAATGATATCTCATTGTGGTGTTGTGAGGATCAGAGAAAAAGTCCCCCCATTTCTCTGAGGTTCTTCATAGACTGAACAAATGAACAAATTGACATTAGGCATGATTCGTGTCAGAGAGGGGCACAAATAAGAAATCAGTGCTGGAGACTTGGGGTGTTTTGTTGTAGATCCATCAGTGTCGATCTGCATTTCTCTAATGACTAGGCAGATTTTCATGAGCTTATTTACTATCATGTGTTTTCTTAGTTGAAATATTCAAAACCTTTGTTCATTTTTAAAGGGTTTCTTGCCTATTGTTGATTTTAAAGAACTGTATTCTAGAATCAAGTTCTATATTTGGCATATGATTTGCAAATATCTTCTGTAGTCATTTGACTGTCTCAATTCTATTCATAATACTTTTGAAAGCCGGTCTAAATGTGTTTCGATCTATATCTGGAATCTCTTTTCTGTTTTAGTAACCTGAATGTCTGTCCTTTCATCAATACCACATTGATTTGATAGCTTTGCTTGATAGTAAATCCTAACATTTAGCTGTTATGGAATCTCCAACTTGGTTTTTCTTTTTCCCATCTATTCCATGTATATAATTCTTTATACATTTCATTTTAATTTGTGTATCAACTTATTTTTATTAAAGAAATTAAAAATTCAGGAGAAATTTGAATAGAAATTTATAATCAATATTTTTTCAATAGTTGAACATAGTTCATTGCTCAAATTACTTGTCTCAAATTTCTTCCATCAGTTTGTTGTTTTAAAAATGTAGCTCATTACACCTTTTATAGAATGTTTAGTGCTTTGTAGATGTCAGTCATTATTTTTAAGTAAGATGTGCTATCAGCCGAAATCTCTTGTATGCTTTTTTCCTTCCATTCTTTTTTTCTCTGTGTTTTTGTTTGAAAAATTTTAGTTGTCTTCTTGTCTAATTCACCTGTTCTTTTCTCAGCCTACAGATTATCATGAAAAAACACAACTTTTCTTTTATATTTTAATTTCTAGGATGCCATATAAAATTTTCTTACCATTTGTATCTCTTCTGTAATTATCCATATGACCTTCATATTCTCTACCTTTTTAACCAGAGCCTTTAAGACATTAATCTTTGTTATTTTAAATTTCCTGTGTGATTTTTCTAGCAAGTGTCTCATAGCTGAATCTGGTTCTTTTCATTGTTTTGTCTCCACAGTATATTATTGGTGGTGGTGGTGGTATTGCTGCTGTTTTCCTTGCTTTTATATCTGCCTGATAGTTTTTACTGAAGGATGGACATCTTTATATAATGTAGAGATTGAAGTAAATGGATGTTGTGCCTGGAAATTGGCATGTCTTTCCTTCTATCAAACTTTAAGGGTGTTATTAAGTTAAACGACCTCAGGGTTGTTCCGTGCTGGGAAATAGGTATGTCGTCTATGATTAGTCTTAGTACACCATATGCTTTACATGGCCTTTAAATTAGTATTCCCTTGGATTTAACTTGAGGACTTTTCGGATAGTGGGTCTTTCTCAGTA
Source organism: Solenodon paradoxus (assembly GCA_004363575.1). NCBI lineage: Eukaryota > Metazoa > Chordata > Mammalia > Eulipotyphla > Solenodontidae > Solenodon > Solenodon paradoxus. The sequence goes on from RJWH01000661.1 coordinate 482,077, forward strand.
TCCCATCTACCATCATCTTTGTGTCATCCCTTTGTTCTGTACTACAGAGAGGGTCTGTCTCCAGGTTCTTCGCCTCCCTTAGCAGGAGACTTTAACTGCAACTTGACACACTTCAGTCTGATCATGATCATCTGGGGCAGGTTCTATTGAGCCTCAACCATAGGCAGCCACTGGGTCCTGGGTCCCTAGCGTGCAGGCTTCTCAGTTTTTACAGAAACCTAGTATTTTTGCTGAGCCGTATTCTTTCTTTCCACCATGAAAAGAGGGTTTATTTCTCCAGCTGAAATGGGTTCCCGAAGTGAGTTTGTGCTTTCTGGCATTTGTTCAAGAGCATAGGTCATTTCACACAAAGGAGAACAAGGGAAGGATATGGAGAGGAGAGTCCATTTCTCAGCAGTGACTTTCTTCCTCAAACCCAGCCATATACCATGAAAATGCTTTCTTGGGATCATTATTAACAACTTGTGAGCACTTACCGACATGTGAGAAAAACCTATGAATTAGTACACATTTCCCTAATATCGTTTATCCTTGAGGTTCTCTAATCTCTGAGTAAAAAACACATATCCTTTACATATAAATGTATTAAAATATAATTTTTCTAACTTATTTGACAGCATCTGGCATAACTAGGTAAGCAATGACTCATGTCCAATCTCTTCTTGGAAGGCCTTGTCTCTCCTTAAATTTGTTCTTGGATGGGCTTAAGGAAACTATAAATCTAAGCATTGTTTAGTGGATGTTTTATTGTTGAAAGGCTGGGAAAGATACTGTTTTCAACTTTCTGTAATTCATGGAAAAGAAGACGACCACCAGGAGCCATGACACCGTACAATAAAAAGTTTCCATGTAGACTAGCCAGTGACCTATTTTGTATGCCATTCCAAGCATTCAAGTAAGAACTGTTAACACAACAAAAAGCAGAGGTTTTAAAGTTTTTCCAAATAAGAGTTATACTGCTGATGATAGGAAGAAGACAAAATTACAGAGTAAGGGTTCATGATAGTCCCTAAATGGTACACAGTAGGATGTCCTTTTAAAGCCAGCGTTTTATATTCACATCGCTGAGCAATACAAATGTGGTGATGAATATCAAATATAACCCCCTCTTCCAAGAGTGCATGTCTATAGGGAGACAGTCACAGGAAAGAGGATAATACAAGAGTTTGCATGTTATCAGAATCACAAGCAAAAGGCTGTCCAGGGAAATGTGAATGGTGGGGACCACCCCAGTATTAGATATTTAATTCCACTGCTCTGTTGGACTCTATTCTAATATTGGAGTCTAGTCTAATATTAGTTGCACAATTGGTTTAGACTTGAGAAGTTTATAGAGGAAGTAAAGTTTGATTGCATTTTGACATGGCTGGGGTTAGTTCCCCTACCTTTGTTGTATTCCACCATGAGCTTTTTTCAAAAGAGTAGCTGGCAAAGCAATTCACTACCAGAGGTAATGAAAAGCAAGGGAAAATTGTATCACAAAAACTAACCAAGGAAAACGGTTTGAGAGAAAGTGATTCTAGTGTTAAAAGTAACTATTTGGTTAAATTTAGTACAGTAGTCATATTCTTATTCCTTCTAGATTTAAACTTGAGCACTTACTCTTCTCTTCCTCTGTGAAGTTAGCGTCTCCATCTGTCATCCTGTCGTTTTCCAGAGCAAGCAACTCCCTGACATGAAATACAGAATACTGATGACAACTTGATTATTTTAATATCACTCTATAATGCCACTCAGTGATTTCTATTTGCTGCTTACCTTTATTTACTAATCAACATATTAATTCGTTTCATTCACAAAACTTCTTAATGAAGGGGGATTTTTTTAATGATACTGAATCTATAAAACCTTTGCAGATCAAGAGATTTCCATTTCAGAAACAGAACATTAACATAAAAATCAACTTCATGTATCTTTCTGTCAGGGCAAAAACTCGAAGAAAAATTATAACTCTCAAAGGATGGTGAGGCAAGGCAGTCTTAGAAGACCTCACATCTAAAAATCAATGTATGGATTGCTCATCATTTCCTCTTACATGAAAAATACAATATGGATAATGTTCTTTTATTTTTAATCTATACATTTCTCAACATGTTGTGAAGAAAAGTAAGATGGAAATTTTTAAATAGGAGATTATTTAAATTTTTAGTGTGGCAGATATTTGTAGAAAAAAACAGACCTTTCTGCATTGGGAGTGCAGAAGTAAGAATTTCTAAACAAATTTAAATCCAAAAATTATGGGAATGATCACACAAAAATATTGCTGAATTTATGAGCTATCAGTAAGATAACTTTAAAAATGCTGTGCGATCTTGCTATAAAAGCAACAAACATATGCACTCTGTAATTCCCATGGTTATTTTTAAGAAATACAGCAGACCGTAGAGAAGGAAAATAATTTTTTCCCATTGGGTATAGTTTTATGTGTATATGTATATAAAATAAACATTCGTATTTAATTGCTGTTTTATTGAATCTACCATTTTGCATCAGTTTACATTTGATCTTATGCGAACATCCTTTTCAAATTGTCATGGAGTCATAAATGCTGTTTTTAATGAGTGCTTGATATTATACTGTATATATATACTAATTTTATATATTCTCAAGCATATTGTTAGGCATTTATTTCCAAGTTGAATAAGATTTGCAGTGTTGCAGTTTTAAATATATAGGTTTATTTTTCTGTGGGTTTATCTAGTTGTGTCCTAGGATGGATTATTCAAAATTACTGTAAAATGCATGAATATGTGCAAAGCTTTTGATACATATTATAAACATTCTTTCCAGAAACATAATAGCAATTTCTACTTTCCCTTAGCTTATATGAAAATGGTCATCTGAATATCTTTTCTGTGAAGATTTGTCAGTTTTCTTGGAAATCAGATAATTCTCCAGAGAAAGAATTTTGTACATATGTATTTCCATGATCTCATTTAAATTGTCTCACTGTAGCTCTTCCTCAGTGAGTGATGACATAGACCACTCAGTTTTGTACTAAGCAGATAAATTATAATGGTACTGACACAGGCTTCTTACAATCAATACTAAGTAGTATGACTCAAATCTTATTGAAGGTCCATAGGAGATAATGAAAATTAATACATCTATTTTACATGACTCAATTTATATGAATTAATGGTAGAAAAAGATTATAACAAACTCTAATGAAGCATATGTTGTATAACTGGTACTACTTTGTTTTGAATTAAAGAAAGTAAATCAGAAAAATCTTTAAAAAATATTACCTAAGTAACCAAAGGAAAATGGAAATTTAAAATCTAGAGTGGCATTACCCAAGGATAATTTTGGTTGTTCACATGTAAAAAAGAAGAAAGTAGTTTGATACAGTCAGATATTCTTTAAGGCAGTATTTGCTGAACATCTGTTGGGTACCAAACCCTGTATAAGGTCTGGGAAATTGTCACTATACAGAAAGAGGCCTGCTCTTATCTCACAATCAATTGCAGGAAAAAATATGTATAAATGTTATATGATAATAGTGATATATATTATCAAGTACACTTACATGAATTTATAAAAGAAAAAAAATCATTTGCCATGGGAGATTAGGAAAGTGAATTTTATGTTAAACACTGAAAGATACCCTAAGGTACAGAGGAAGGCAAGACCTTCTCAAACTCTGGAAAGAGCCCACGTCAGGAGAGGAGACAGACAGGAGTTTGGGAAACAAAAACAATTTCCTTGAAAACAGAGCAGTGAGTTAGCAGGAGAGGGGTTGGAATTGTAGCTTAAGACACTATATAATGTGATGATGGCATGTTCCTTCAATAAAATAATTAAATTCTGAAACACGAAAGCATGACATCCCTATATGTATCTAAAACACAATTAAAAAAATTAAAGAAACAGCTAAGTTATCTGAAATTCTAAAGAAGTTTTGATACACTGTAAAAAAAATCTCTGTTCAAGTCTACACAGACTTTCCATTGCTGTAAAATAGAACTCTGGTAGGTAGGATGACACTGCTTATAAATTCTCCGCAGTCTCCACGTTGACAGGTAATATGACAAGACCACTTCCTCCAAGACATTCGGGATGATGAGGGTCAACAGCGGTATATTCAACTAGCACTTTGATCTGAGCTGCTACGAGAACCGACACTCAACTTCTTTCCTGTAAACATTTTCCGCTTACTCAGTATTAATTTCTAAAGCTTTTTATGTTTTACTTCTTTCACATGCCTTGGTAGATAAATGCCTCCAAATAATATTTGCACCATTTTAAAAGGAATACGGCATGTAAGAAAGGAGACAAGGAAAGCAGAGCCTTCTGGGCACATAACTCAAAGAATCAGTATCTCTGTCGCTTTTCTTTCTTGTCTCAGTGAACTTGCTCGTTTCTTCACGCTCTTTCCTGAAAAGCCCAAATATTAGCCTAAATACTAAATTGAAGGTCACTAGTACCTACCTGACTCTATTTTAGAATCTGGCATTGTGATGCTTCTCACAGAAACAAGAAGTCAATGACTAAGACATTGAAAGTGGGACTCTGTCTCCAGACTGTAGACATTTATGACAAAACACTAGCAATTAACAAAATCAGATTTAAAAATGTATTTTTTAAATATGTCAGAGTAGCGGCTGCAAAGGAACGTAAAAGAACAGAAGTGTAGGGAGGCGGAGTCCTTCTGGGTGAGCAGAAGAGGATGTCGTCCTGCTTGTGGCTTTGTGCTGTGGGCCACCTCGGCTTCCTGACATGGGCTCTGGACACAAGACAACCAGAAGACACGTGGAAGAGTTCTGTTTTCTCTCTTCATCGTGTTTCCCAAAGCCTTCCCCCTTTGGAGGATATTCTTAGCCTTTACCTAACCAATTGTATGCTGCAATTGCCCTCATTTCTATGTTCTCTCCTGGAGGCCCCAGGAGAGGCTTAGAGAATTCTTTTCTTGACCAAAGAATCACGAAGACTCACATTTTCTCTTTGTTCTCAATTTCTGCCATACAGTGGTCATTCACATCGGGACAGGGGCAGCTAGAACGTGCTGGGCTTTGTTCTAGGAGGGAGCTGTCTCCCTGGCTGGTCTGCGGCTCCAGGCAGAGCTGGGAGCTGCTGCTTGGTTTAGCCAGCCCCGCATCACCGCTCCCAAACCCACAGCCGGCAGGGGGACCTGCCGAAGGACTCTGCGGTTTGTTCTCACTGTTGTATGCTCACCCTCTCTGTGGTTCCATTTCCCCTGGCTCCGCTCAGCTAAACTCCCAGCCCTTGGTCAACTGCTGTAGGTGTCATTCATCACCTCAGACCAACGTATCTCCCACTGTCTGCTGCCCAAACTGCACGGGGCTGATGAAGGCCTCATATGCGGCCTGTCATCAGTTGGGATTCTGCTTGTGTTTTGGTCTGCTTTTCCCTGTGTCCCAGGAGTGGCCTCTTCATAGTCGGCCATTAGCCAGAACTCTGGGAAGTTGATATGCAGATGGGGTCCCCACCCTTCTTCAGAGACCTTGCTCAAGGTAGTACCTCAGCACTATTGCAGACACCTCCGGGCCTGTCCCAGACAAACACTAAATATCGGTTGACTGGTTGATTCCTGATGGTGAAACGCAAATGTCTAAGTCAATGTCCTCATTTAGTTGATATTCTATGGAAACTGAAGTAGCTTTCAAGGAAATTATTGAAAAATTGTGTTTTCCACACACCAGAAGCAAGTAACCTGTCTGTCAATTCCTGGGTAGCATTTGATTAGAACATAGATAATTAGATTAAACAAATTATATGATTGATACCTAACCTTTGACAATGCCATTAGCCATGAGGCAAAGGGTAGGTTTTCCTTGCAGAAAACAAAGGTGGTTTTCAAGACTATTAAGAAATGGGTTGGCCTGCGATTTAAACAGTTATGTCAAATTTGACTTCTAAGTTGTTGTAATATAACTCTTCGCTCTTGAATAAAGAATTGTACATGACAAATGGTTATTTTTTTAAATACTGTACGGTGTTTTTGCTAATAGCCCATCTTAAATACTCTAGGTTAGCTATTTTCCCTATAAGTGAATTACATAAAATATTGAGTCAGTGAATTAGAAAAAATTTTGGATCAATGAGACAACAAAGGAAAAATGTACATTTAATATTCATTTCAAGACAATAATTAGAGAGTGACTATTTCTAAATCACTAAAGTATTCATTTTTCACAAGGGTTAATTTTGTGCTTCATTTGATACTTTATTTAAATGCTTCATATAGCATTCTAATTGATTCACAATGTATGAAGGACAGAATTGCAATTAAAATATATTGAATCACTACTAATTATTGATTCATATGGAAGTGAAACAACTTACAAAATTTCCTAGAAATTAATCTGAAGTTATAAAATATTAAATTCTTATTTAGGAACACAAACACACAAATCTAAGGAAATTATGTGTTATATATGACTATATATCTTTAACCCAGTAACAGCAGTTTAATTTTACTGAATTGCATATTCTTCCCCCCATTTACTGGTACAAACATTGGTCTTCTGCACTTGTGAGACTCTATTGCATTCATTTTATAAAGTGCCAACAGGAGATGTAGCTCATAGTGAGCCCTGAGAAATATTTTCATTTAAACGAATAAATATTTTATCATGGCTCATACAGAAAAAAATCTTGGAATTTCTAAATGGAACAAGAATTAAACCTCAATCAGTTGGCAAAGCATTTTACTGAAAATACAGGTGGCAGAGGAGTAATTAACATGAAAAACTTGTGTTGCTCCATATTGTAAAACTGAAAGATTACTTACATGTACACTGGGATGAAAATAACTCAGTTTACAATGGTAAAATAGCAGAAAATGAGTGACTCAGAAGATAATCCATAAATGACCCAGTTATTAAAATCAAATGATGAAACAGTCTAATCAATAGTCCTTGGTACTTTAAAAAATAAATTAAACATTTCATGAATAAATAGACCATGGGACTGCCATAAATAATCTAGGTCAGCAGAGCTCTTCCCTTCAGGCTCAATCCTCCTCTGTAAATTCCATGGAATGTCTTCTGAGAAAGGGAGCTGGTTACAGAACTCTGCATTTTCCCTTTTCTTCATCAGTCTCTTTTAAGATTCATCCAAGGTAACCTTTAATCCTTTCTCCTTAATCTTACTTGATGACTGCTCAAACCTGCAGGCTTTGACCCAAGTTAGAATTTTTCCAGGACTTTTAAGAAACTCTTTTTCCATTTCCTCTTAAACCCAGTAGGAATAAAATGGTTCCTGAGGGGCAATTTGATCCCCCATGTATTATCTTCCATTTAATATTGGGGAATAATAGCTCTTTAATTTTTTTAAATCCAAATTATATATTGTTTCAACTATATATTGTATTTGATTAAAATTATATAATTTTCCCCTAAATTCTTAACTAGATAAACTCCTTTAATAGTGTTTATCAGGTATGCTATGATAATTTTTACAAAAAAAAACAGATATTTAATGACTCAGATGTTTCTTGAAATTCTATAAGGACTGCATAATGAACAAGGAAAAAAATTTAAAAAGACTAGGTTAGGTGGGGCGGGGCTGGGTTAATCACTTAAAAGTTTCTCTTGTTTCCCAGATAAGAAAACTTGAAACAGATATCATTGATTCTAAGTTAAGAGCAGTTTTCATGTCATCTATGGAAATGAAATCTCAAACTATCGCAACATGGAGTGTTTAAAAGAGGACAAGGTCACAAACCAAGAGAGGACTGCTTTAATATTAGATCCAGTAATTCACACAAACGCTCCTTTCTTCGTTCATTCACCATCTATTAAGCATCCAAATCTGTCCAGGAGCTTCCATCTGTGCTTCAATGTATATATTCAGTTGGTTATTTGAAATAAGTATTTGAAACAAGACAAATTCAAGAGCTTTCACATTAAATATTCTTTAAAGAAAGTCGGAAATCGTGATCTTTGACTAAAAACCTAGGTCTTGTTTACTATCTTACTAGTTAGGCAAGTTAAAAATAGTAGAGATTCTTGACACTTTTTCCCGCCTCCTTAAGTCGTGTTTTAAGTATCTCTGTAATGAGTCTCATCCTTCCTTCTCTACTACTACACCTTAATTTCAGTTTATCTTGAATGAGAATTAAAGCTATAAGTTCTTAAATTGATTCTTAGATTTCTACCTAGGTACATTTTTGTTAATGTACCTTGCTTAAAACCCTAAGAAGGTGCTCCATTAATATTCAGCGTAAAACCATAATCTTTGGCATAACTCACCAAGTATCCATCTCTAGCCTAGCCTCTTGTGGCAGATTCTCTTTTCTTTTATATATATGTGTGTATATATATGTATGTATATGCATATATGTATATGTATATATGTATACACACTTACATACCCACATATACATATATGTATATGTACAAATATATATTCTTGTGTATATATGTGGGTATATATGTGTACCTATGTGTATGTGTGTATATAAGTGTGTGTGTGTATTTTTTTTGTAATGTCTCTAAAACTAGTCTTTGTCCAGATTCTCTTTGCAAATTTATTCTCTATCTTAAAATATTGAACCTCTGGTCAAATTTGTTTATTCTCAACATAAACTAAATCAAATCACTATATTGTATCTGGCACCAGATACTACATACCACCATTTTTTAGTACTTTTCAAAGTTGCAACTTTAATATCATCGTGTGATGACTTAATCTTTGTTTACTCTGCCATATTGAAAAAGTAGAAAGCAGGAACCATGTTTGTTTCCCAGTGTATCCCAGGTTTAATATTGTTTCTAACTGGCAAATAGAAAATATCCAGCAAATATTTGTTAAATGGATCAATGAAAATAAAATATTTCCTAAATTCAGAAAAGTGTACCAGTGGCTAATATTACTCTGTTTAATACAATTAAGACCTATTACTCTTACTGACCAATCATTTAATTTCAGAAAATCCTATTAATTACCCATGTATTTATTGCTTTTTTCTGTGCAAATGGAAAAAATAAAGTACAAATGTGCTGCAATTTAGATGTCTTTCTCTTTCAAAAATGTATTCACGTTCTTTAAGATACTGAATTCTAAGAACATTGCATGTTAATATTTAAAAGTACTTAGTAATGTCAAGAATAATTATCAAGTAATCTATAAAAGCATGTAATTACTTTGTGCTGACATGGTACTTGTAATGTAATTGCTTATGGGGAATGAATACTTGGGCACACATAAAAATGAAATTATAGAATGCTGCATAAAAAAAGACAAAAAAGTTATTTGTTCTATGCCAAAATTAATAATGTCATAAAAAAGGAAAAAGAAAAATTAAAATAATAAGATAACAGTGAAGGGAAAAATTGGATGAAAATGTTAGGGAAATAACAAGAGCCAAAAGAAAAAAAAAAGACCTAATTCTAAGATCTCAGAATCTACCCATTTTAACTTTTTTACTAATCTAGTCCCTATATCTTTTCCTGAAAAAAAAAAAAAAAAGAATTTTTATTAATGGAGTAGAACCATAAGCTTCCTTAATTCTCTTCAAATACGTATACAATGTTATTTTCACATGTATTTTGAAAAATCACAGTAACATAATAAGAAAAGCAAACACACTGCCCAATTTGGTAACTTTCTAAATATACTAAAAGAATTTGGTCTTTTCAAAGTAGCTATTCTAACATTGGCATCAGCAATGAAGGAAAGCTATGGACCCATTCCTCAAAGAATGTGCTATTAGGCAATAAAGTCTTAATCAAGGACCAATTGTGGTAGGATTTTGTCTTCCTTAATTGGAGAAGTAGCAGGAGTATCTCTTTTCTTCAAGTTATATTTCTATGATATTTGTTCAGATTAGAAGGAATGCATATTTAGCAAATGAAAATAACTGGCAAACTGCATCATTTACAAAATAAATCTGTGTGAATTAAGAGAACATTTGTTCTCTTTGCTTCCATACTTATATATATATATATATTTTATTTATAGATATGTGTATGTATATATACACATATATATATACAGTTATGTATGCGTATATATTTCAAGTTTTTCAGGGTTTGAATCATAAATCAGTAATTCATCCAGTATGATTTTTGCGTAAACATCATGAACACAACTTAGTTTCATTTTGTTTAACTGGAACATAGAAAGTGAATATGTTAAAGAACCAACATATCTTCTTTGTTAGTCTGGATCTCAGTACTACACATGTTTCATATGTTAAACATTTTTAATAAATTAGGATCTTGCTCTGTAGGAAGGAACTTATTTTAGAGACTCAACACTGGCTGTAGAGCTGCATTTACAATAACATGGTGGCAGGAGTCTTTGATACTAGGTTATGACCTAGGTTATGACCTCATTAACAGCAATAGGATGTGTGTGTGTGTATATATATGCTTTTTCCTTTGTTATAGATAAATGATGGCAAGATAACTAGGAGGCATGGATCAATGGATAATTTATTTTAAGCAATTGGCTCATGTGATTGTGAAGGCTGGCAAGTCCAAATTCTGCGGGGGGTCTTAAATAACCAAAGCCCCATGGAAGAGTGGAAACTGCAGCCTAGGTTTGACAAAGATCTGGAGACAGGCTCTCTTCTCACACTGTTGTCACTTACGGCTTTCCACTGACTGTGTGAGCTCCACCCACGTTATGAATTATCATCTGATTGACTCATAGGTTTACTTGAATGTTCTCTAAAAAGCATCTTCGCCCTAATTTGATTATGGAGACTGCATGTGCCTAAGTGTATTTTTGTTTAATTTAGTTCATTTGTTTGATCTTTCTATGTATCACATAAAAGTGAAATCATATGATATTTCTCTCTGTCCTTATGACTTAGAAAGCATATTTCCCTGCAGATCCATGCAGGGAGGTGGGGGGTAAATTGGGTAGAAGGAGCCAGTTATATGGTGAGGGACAAAATTGGGCTGTTGGTGGTAGGCATTATAATGCACGGATGTTTATTCATGACGATGCAAAACTTACATTTATATAATGTTAGGATGCAAATTTCCTTCAAAAATTTGCACACACACACACACCTCTTCATAGCAATATCCAGACTGGTGTTTGACCTTCTATAGAGAACCATGGCTTACCCTGGTTGACACGTAAAATTAACCAGCACCACCAAACTCCTACAATTTCCAGGAATATGCTAAATTATGTATATATGCATGTATATATATATATATATATATATATATATAGTTTAAAGTTTAGAGAAAAAGATATAGTAGCATTTAAGACAATGAGTAAGTTTGTATTTAGAATAAATCTTTTACTGTTTTGTGTTCTTTGGAATTCTTCCACAACCACCTCTGCAGAATGAGAAATAACAAAAATGAAATATGACTGCTTATGAAATAACTTATGTTAGAGATATCCACACTGATAAAAACAATTTTGTCTGGTTTTGTTTTAAGGAGCATGGGGAGAGAGTACAGGGCTGAGGAGACTGATTTAAAAATTAAAAGAATATATAACCCATACTGGTGCCAGCATATTTAAGAACTGTTTACACTGGTTTAATACTTTAGGATTTACAATTTTGGACATGTTTAGGATAACTGAAGTCCTTTTCAAACTCTGTCTTCTCCAGAAATCCAATACCAGAGCAAATTATTGCCACGTTTAAGGAATCCTTGTGGTCTACTTCTGTATTTCATATTTATGAACATTTATTATTAAATAATACCTTGTTCTGATATATAGAAGTTATCTTTCCTTGCAAACTGTAGCCATAGATGCCTAATAACCGAAGAGACTTGACTCTTTGTAAAAAGTTATCTGTTGGTCTCACCATTAAAATGAATGGGTTGTTTTTCATAAATACTCTTAAATAATTTTATTAGGTGTTGAGTTCACAGATTACATTGCTACCAGTCAGGGAGAAATTAGACACAAGGCCATTCATTAGTATTGTAAATAAAAAATATCTATGAATATTTCATTGTTTTAGAATAGAAATGGAAATACACACTTACCCTTGTAGAGAAATTGTAAAATAAATAATAGATAAGAAGTAGGCTCTAACAGAAAGGTTATATAACTTTCCTTGTGTTTTGATTCCTATTTTCAATCACAGGCACTTAGTAGAATAAATAAGAGACAAATCAAATGGCTGATAAAAATAATGGATAAAATGTGCAGATAACGAGGACAAATGAAAATATAAAAACATATTCTTTTCATTTATATATTTAAATTTTGAAGTTGCATATAATTATTGAAAAAAGAACTAAGAATTTTTCTTTTTCTTATTGTACTTGTACAATAAATTTTTTCTCATCCAGTTGATTGCTTTAATATGAAATTTTAATATTATTTCCAAACTAATATGAAATCTAGGTATTTTTCAGCCATCATAAAATTTCTTCTGAAATCACATAGGGTAGTGCAAGGAGGAATGACAGGTCATGGCATCATTTTTATCGTGTGTTGTTTCATCACAAGCTCTACGGCAGAGTGGAAACTCGGCATCACTGCTTCCTGGTTGTGTATCTTTTATCCAATTTCTGAACTCTGTGCCTCAGTTTCCTTCTCTGTATTATGGGAGTAGTAAGAGTAACACCTGGTAAAGTGAGAATAAAATGAATATATGCGGAATGCTAGCACAACATGAGCGCTATAAAGTGTGAGCAACGAACCTTCCTTGAGAAGCATTGCTAATATTTTTGTGTTTGTTTTCCAAATTAAGTATACTTTTCCCAGGCTAGCATTGAAGATGTCTGACAACAGAACCCCAGCTAATCTCCTAGACGTGTTTATTATAAATCTGGCTGTAAATAAACTTGTTTGTAGCTTTTGAGGTATTTGAATAGCTACCAATGCTTGGGATTACAGTTAGAATTTAAAGCCTCTCCAGGAGTGAGTTGACTAAGCTGATTTATTTTATTTTTTTTTTTTGGTATCACCTTATTATCCATATTGTGAAAAAAGGTGCATAATACTAACATTGAATGGAGTTACTAGTTTATTGGGGAAAAAATTGTAATCTGATGGAAAGATGTGTACATACTTTCTTGTTGTTTCTAACCCACAGATGGCCATTCTTAACTCATATACTTGACTTCAGGAAGCATGATAGCAAAGATTGGAGCTCTCCTGCTTTGCCTTTACCCATGGCATCATTCCATTTACAGTGGCTTGTCCCAAAGGTGTTTTGCTTTATAAAGATTTGACCTCACTCTGCATGATAGAGGCTGTAAAAATGATGTGGGAGCTGAAATTGTGCAGTGATCTTAACTGTCAAGAGGAAGTGTGGATTGTTCACTGGCCTTTAAATGTTTTGTCAAAACAAGAAGTAGTCTCCTGTTGCTCATTGTAAATGCAGAGAGCACTGGAAAATGATTATAAAATAAATGTTTACATAGTACCTGCAAATTAAAATATTAGGATGTTGAGTGTTTTTTGTGAAACTTTATCAAGAGTAGCTGGACAGTTCTGGATTACTTATCATATAACTTACATGAAGAGATAGCTCTTCTTGGATCATTTCAAAAAATGTTAATATTTAATCATTGGATCCTATTCTAGATGGTAAGTTTTGCACCTCTTACTCTTCTTTAAGTGGTTCCCTTAAAAATTAAAACATTCATCCTTCAAATAAGTTATGTCCACTCACCTGTAATCCAAGTAATTTGCAACAATATTCTCAGTGTCTCCTCTTTTATACTTTAGTTCTATTATTATTTTACAGATAATGCAATGATTTCAGAACACTTTAACTCCATCAATCACCTCCTCATCAGTCCCCTAAAAGAAAAAAGTCAAGCATGTTTTATAAATACATCCAGTTTTCAATTAAACATTATTATCTTTCTAAGAAGTAAGGCTGCCTAGCTGAAAACAGCAGAAACATCATATGCCATACCCAGAGGTTCAGATATCAAATTTATCAGGAATAGTTCTTGAAGAGGGTGTGGTTTATATATGCCAGAATTAGACGATGTATTAAGGAATCATATGAGAGAAGTCTTTACTCTGGAAAAGATATCAAATAGAATCTCCAAAACTGAATACTGGAATATGTGAGACGTAGTGCTGAATAGATGACTCTACTAACACTTTAAAATACAGAACATTCACCAACTAGACCAAACTGAGTGGATTCCAGCAATTTTGTATTACTATGCAAAAAGTCAAATTCTATAATTTGCCACATTGGTAAGAAAGGGGGACATTTGCATTACAACAGATCATTGATTCAAGTTCGAGTTACTCATTCTTAGATCATTATCTTAGCAAATTCAGAATGAAATTTGCTCAAAAGTACAAAAATGATGTATTTGGGAAATGATAGAATTCAAATGGGATCATTGAAGTGTTATGGCTAGTACCTAAGGCTGCTCTTTTTCCTGCTGTCCCTAAAAGGGAAACAGTGAGAATGAGAGGGTGTACGGCACTGCAGACTCCATCTGCTGGCACCTGAGACCTGTGTGTGAAAACACAGGCACGCAACTACGCTCCTCTGGAGATTGTCAATCCTCACTTTTGCAAATCTCGGGTCTTTTTTATTAACTTGCTCTCACAAATCAGAGGAAGGTGGGAAATGTGATCTGTCATTAAACCTGAATCGCAATAGCAATTATATGTATGACCTTGGGAAGGACTTCTTAAAAAAGATTTAAATATCAGATTTTAAAAGGTAAAACAGTGATTTGTTTCATCCCAATTTAAGATGTTCTGTGTAATATAAAAATAAGCAAAAGTATGAAAATCATCTATTTGTTCTACAAAGCATTCATAGCTAGAAATATTTGAAGAATGCTTACAAATCAATAAGTAAAATAGTAACAATCAAAGAGGAAAATTGACTAAGAATAGTAAAAAGCAATTCACCATGATAAAAAAAAAATAGAAAAGGAACTATATCTCCATTAATCAGAATAAGACAAAAAGAGACAGTGAAATATTATTTCTCATTTAACAATTTGGGCAAAAAGGAAAAAAATCTGACCTTATCTATTATAGATGAAGTACAGGGATGTACTTTCTCATTCACCTCTGGTGAAGGAATAGAATAGATCAGCCATTCTAGAAAGTACTTTGTAATATTCAACAAAATTAAAAATGCATAATCCTACTAACTGAAAATTCTTTCTCCATTTGGCAAATTGAATAACCATTGTCTCAGTTTTTACCTATAAAACAGGAATAATACTACTGGTATCTCTCA
The DNA here is from genome assembly GCA_004363575.1 of Solenodon paradoxus. NCBI lineage: Eukaryota > Metazoa > Chordata > Mammalia > Eulipotyphla > Solenodontidae > Solenodon > Solenodon paradoxus. The sequence continues at coordinate 497,204 of RJWH01000661.1, forward strand.
GAAATCTATTTCTCTAACATGAGTAGTCACATGAAAAGCACTTGAAACTGACACTAGTATTTTAATTATCATTATTATAAACTAATGGAGATTCTAATACATATGCAAATGGGACATTTACAAGCCACCATTGGAGCATTATTTGCAAAATAGTTGAGTGTAACCTAATTATCAAAAAGTAGGATAATACAAATAAGTTAGTCTCAATTCCTAATTATAATTCAACAATAATGCTTAAAAATACTGATATAGATATACATTAAAAGTGCACTTAAGTTTATGGCAGGCTCTAGTAGAGTAATGGTTTGACCAGCCACCTCTGACAGAGTCCGCATGCATCCCAAACATCCCAGGTAGTATCCGGGCACAGGGGTGGCTAGAGGGACAAGGCCAGGACAAATAAGATGGACAACTAAATAAAGTAAAGGACTTCTTCTCCTCTCTCTCCCTCCCTGCCTGCCTCAACTGGCCTTCATTCCTGCCTCTCTCTTTCCTTAAAAAAAAAAAAAAAAGTGCATTGAAGCTTAAATGGCATGAATTTCTCGATGGTACAAATTATCCTTATTGTTGGAAAGACAGGAAATTCATGTTCAGCATAATCCCATTAAAGACACCTGGAAAAGTAAAGAGATTGCTTTTATTCAGACTATGGCAATGAGGAGAGTACCCCAGACCTGAAGACCTGAGCTGTCTGGCAGGAGAGATTGTCACAGACATTTTTAGGGAGTAGTAGACAAGTTAGAGACAGATGATTTATGGTTGGGGTTATTTGCCAAGGAAGGAAGTTGCAGTTAGCTGGCCAGGAGATATTTCTTCTGTGTTGAGCTGTTTTTCAAGAGGACAGAAAATTCTAAATTTAGCTAATAATCATTAGACAAAGAGGAGAAGTTGGCTTGGGAAAATGGGGAGGGTCATTGTCTGCCCTTGGCGCTATCACTTGCTTAAAATGCTTGAACAGTGAAATAATACTATAAGGGCTCTGCACAGACAGGCAGACACACATACACACACAGCCTGTGTGTTTTCATGTCAAATTAGAAAGAAAAGGCTGATGATTTTATACAACCTTTATCATGAGCCATGTCTCTGGAACTAGAAAAGAACGTTCCCTACATTCAAAGTCAAAGGGGCTTCCAGTTTAACTGGATTATTCTTTACTTAAAACGAAAAAGTCATTACAACAAAATGTTCACATCTGTTTATTTCCTGACCCTTGAGAATGTGAATGTCACTACAATATTGTTTTCAAGAGCTAAAGGAAAGTAAGTGGAAATGAAAGAAAGTGAAATGGAAACCAGAACGAAGTGGGCATGAGGAAAAACACCACAAGATGAGGAAAAAAAGAGCTCAGGAATTTCAAACTACTGAAATGTTACATAAAAAAGGACAGGCCTATCACTTTCTTCAGTGCCAAAAAGAACACAAATATTTAATGCAAGTCAAGGTGTGATACAGGCCAGAACAGAGTGCATCAAGGAAGGAGTAAAATCGGAGAAAACGGAGATGTAAGGAATATTTGAGAAAAAAAAGGACAAGTGAAAAATGATTTTTAAAAAATATGTATGTAGCTTTGAGGCACAGCCTCTTATGTTGGTTGACTTTTGTATTACTTTGATCATGAGGAATAGTGGAATAGTTATTTCTCAACTCTGGTTACATGTTAGAACAACCTTTCGATGGTAAAAAACGATGCCCTGTCTTAATCTGCGCGGGCTGCCATAAGGAAGTTTCACAGATTAAGTGATTTACACAGCAGAAATTCATTTTCTCACAGTTCTGGAGGTTGGACTGATTTGGTTATTGATGAGAGCACTCTTCTGGCTTGTAGATGGACTGTCTTCTTGTGTCCTCAGGAGGCACAGAGAGAGAGGCTCTCTGATTTTTCTTCTTTCTCTTATAAGGGCACCAATCCTATCAGGTGAGAGCCAGGGACATATGAACTCTTTTAACCTTGTCATCTTATCAAAGGCTACATTTCTTCCAAATAAAGTCACATTGATGGGTTAGAGTTTCAACACATGAATTTGGGAAGGACATGACTTTTAGTTCACAACATATACTGATCACCAAAAAAGATAATTTCAATTGAATCCATGAAATCTTCTTAAGGACGCAACTCTACCTTTTCACTCCGTTTTATCTTCCTTGCTCACACAGTGCATAGCACCTAAGCTAGACTTGAATGCACTTGTTTTAAAAAAGTCCTTCTTTGCATTTAAGAATTAGTTCTTTAATAAACAGATGGACTATTAGGTGGAATCTTTATAATAAAGTGGTTTTCTTGAAAACGTCATATAGTTGGGCCTTGTTTTTTGTTTTTCTTTTAATCTACTCCGATGTGCTCCATCTTTTAATAGAGATATTTAGACCATTCACATGTAAAGTGATTATTATCTATCATTTTTATAACTGTTTCTGCTTGATGTTTGTGTTCTTTGTTTTTCCTTTTCTCCTAGATTTCTGTCTTAATTGATTCTAATAGAGCATTTTATGTGATCCTGTCTTACCATATCAATTCTTCTTTTTCCAAAAAGTTTAGTGGTGCCTTGGAGTTCACAGTACACACTTAAACTACTTTAAGTTCACCTTCAAGTAATATCATGTTAACTCCCATGTAGTTCATTTTTCTCCTTTCTTTAATTCTGTCATGTATTCAAATCACCTATGTTTATAATCAACTAATATATTGTTGCTATTGTTATTTCACAGTTATTTATTAGCTCATTTAAGAATAAGAAAAAATTATTTCCATCTCTAATCTTTATAATGATCCATGTTTTTGACTACAGTATTTTTCTTCCACTTAAAAATATCAACATTTCTGACAAGGCAGTTTTCTGGTAAGAAATTCCCCTAATTTGAATTTCTGTTTTTCTGAGAAAATTTCATTTCTCTTTCACTCCTAAAGATAATTTCACTGAATATAGGAGTCTTGGCTGGTGTTTTTGTTTCATTTTGCTTTAAATACTTCACTCTTGCTTACCTGGTTTCTGACATGGAATCCACTGTGATACACTGTTTTTCTATAGATGGAGTGCTTAGGATTTCAACAGAAACCATTTTCTCTTTGTTTTGCTCCTATCTAATGATGACATACCCGTTGCAATAGTTGTGATATTTTTGTGTTGTCTATACTTTCTGGATCTGTGGTTTAGTGTCTGTCATTGATTTTAGAATATCTTCAGCCATTATTGCCTTAAATGTTTCTTTGGCTTCATCCTCTTTTATCCTTCCAGTGTTCCACTTATGTGTATGCTTATATCTTTTAAAATGGTACAACGCTTACTGGTTCTTCAACTTTTTTCCGTTCTATTTTCTCTTTGCATTTCAGTTTTGGGAGTTTCTACTGACATCTTAGCAGTAGTTGTCTGGATTTTCTTCTCTGTCTAGACTTCAGTATGGCAGTTTGCCTGAGAGCTCAGTTTTCAGATAAGGTTATGGATATTCAGGTGTTTGAATTTTTTTCTTCTAAGAAAAGGAGAGAAGTCTTCAATGCTTTTCATGTGGGGCCTTTAGATGGACTCCGTATCTCAATGATATAAATTAATAGGAAACCTGATTTCATTAGAAGTAGAAGGAACCTTCTAGATATAAAGTTTGAGATTAATGGTCAAAATAATTTCTAATCATTTGGAATGACAATTGAAACTTTACCTGTGACATAGAATGTTCTAAGCGAAAAAAATACCTCAGAAAAGCCAGCGTTCAATGACAGAATTTAGGTGATTTCTAACTGTTAAACTGGTCTTCTGTAAAAGCCAGAAAGACATAGATTCAGTTCTTGAACCTAGAAATATCTGTATGACTCAGTTTGAAAAGATTTGTTATATACCATAAATTCCTCTTAGGGATTGTTTATTTAGTTGAAGGGTGGGGGAGGGGAACTTTGGGGGTTGAATTTAGTCCTATAGAGACACTCGTAGAGATACTTGTTGTCCCCTAAGCAGGGTAATACTCCTGCCTCCATGGAGCTAACATTCTCAAGAGAAGACAGAAAAAAATAAGAAAAATAAGTATATACTATGCTGAAAGGTGGTAAGATCTAAGGTTGGGGACAGTGTAGAAAACTAGGAAATATAATTTTAAGTAGTATGATCAGACAAGAGGTCATTTTAAAGATGGAATTTCAGTAAAACCCTGAAACTGAGGGACTCAGCCATGCAGATAACTGATGAAATTTATTCCAGGCAAAGATCAAGCAAGTGCCAGTATCCTGAGGCAGAATATTAGAGACACCAGGAAACCACTGTTGACAAAGACATGTGCAAAAAGATGAGCCATCAGAGAGTAAAAGTGGGGGTGGGGAAGTAATTGGTTTTCTATTCCCTGCAGGAGGGTCTTATAGATCGTTTTATTATTGCAAGGACCTTCATTTTGAATCTGCGTAAGATCGAAATCCATTGGAGAGTTTTGAGCAAATAGCTGACATAATCTGATGGTGGTTAATTGAAATATTCAACCAGGTGTGCCTGAATGAGGAACAAATAATTGAGAGAATTGTCAAGAAATTGTGCGTTTTTTCCAAGCATGTTGCTAGATATTTGTCACTAAATAAAGAGAGCTTTGTTTACTATCAGAAGCCATCGTGACATGCTAAATAGTAAAATTATCGAGTCCTAGAACATTTTAAGAAGATTCGGGAAAGTGAAGGAGCATAGACAAGAGGTGGACACTTTTTTTTTTTTTTTTTTTTTATGAAATCCAGTCTTCAATTTGAATGACAATTCTGTGGGGGAAAATACAGTCATCTCCCTTATTTAAGTTGAGAATGGGTAGGGGGAATCCAGAGAGGGCTAGCCTCTCATCCAAGGTCCCACAGTCATAAAGTGGGAGGCTGGAATGTACTCAAGTTGGACTGTCTCTGAGATGCTGTGCATCCTGGGAAAGAGGGTAAAGAAATGAGACGCCACCCAACAAGAGTCCTGCAGGGTCCTGGGCACCTGTGGAGTAACAAGATGACTGGGGGCAGGACTTAGAGGTCAAAAGGAAGGGAAAGCAGAGTTTCCCAAAGGAAAAATACAATAGACTTGGATTTTTGCTAAGATTCTGACAGCATCTCTCTTATTTTGATTCCATTATAATAGGTTAGGATCATGCAAACACTTTTAAACATCATTTTTTTCTCACCTAACACCTAAGATATAGTTGTCTTGCTATTAAGTCTGAAAGTTCTTTAGCTTGTTTACTTGGCTAATATATATTTTTTATTATTCCCTGGCCCGCTTCCCCAACCGCTTCAGATAAATACTTCTTTCAGACACATTAAAATGTGACCTCATTTTCTGATAACTATGCTTCTCATGTGTACCACAGCACAAACTGGTTAGTAATTCCAGGATGATATAGTTTATTCTTACTGAATATAACTTTAATTTTCTGTGGTGATCAATAAAAACAATATAATTCCTTTAGGAAATGTATCCCTGGGAGAGGAGAGAGACATAAGTGAAACTTAAAACTGATGAGAAATGAGAATCCAATAAACATTTGTGCATTAACTTGAGAGTACTTTGCAGTGCATTGCTGCCTTCCTCAAAATTAGGATTTGATATAGTGAGGCTCCATGAGAGATTTTTTTCTTGTAAGAGCATTATTAAAGTTATTCACACTACATCTGAAGTCTTAGATTATTGAGAATCATCATCTCTCTGTCAAAGCAAGTATTAACTAATTGGTAGCAGGGGAATAGAGAGGTGAAAAAATACACAAGGTATTAGAGGTAATTTATATTTTGAAAGCAGTTGTTGACAGGTTGACATAACATTCTGTTAACACTTCTAGGGACTTTAAAAATTATTCTCCCCGCCGGCAGGACACAGCTTCTGTGTTTTCACAGACTTTTGCATAGACATTCCATCCTTATTTTCTTCCCATGCATTTGCATTGAAAATGAAAACCTGCTTATGGCCTTTGCCAGATGCTAGATCAACTTATTTTTAACAGCTGCAGTGGCCTCTAGATACAAATTTAACATTTCACCTTTCAAAATGACAATTATTTTTTAATATTTCAAGTTTTTCTTTGGTTAGGAAGACCCCAAAGTAGAGGTTAAAATCTGTCCTAAATATATTTTGGAAAAGAGAAAACTTTAAGCAGCTGACAGTAAGCGTCATGAATGAAGACAATTTCTTGTTAGAGAAAATAGTCTACTCTTGCCAAACATCACACATTTTATTGTAATCTCAGTAGTTTGTGACTGGTGGTGGCTTTTTCTATTATAATTTTTATATTTGAATGCTATATTTTAGGTTTAAAATCAGTTGGAACTGGGCTTAACTGGAATATTTCAGGGACAAAAACAAAATGGTATCTAATCCTTTAATGTTTCTGCTCCTGTAACAACACCTGCTCTATCGACTTGACCTCTAAGTCCTGAAATTACTTAAGAATGGAAAAATTTTTTTTCATACAGATAAATTTGAAACTGCAAAATATTCATTGGTCTGGTTTTACATTAAAAATGATTCTGATTATTTCTTTTAAGCAAATAACATTTATTCAATGGGATGGAGCCTAGGAGGAGGAAAGGAATGTAGAAGTAATAAAAGTAGAATCAGGGAAGGAAAATAAGGTACTGATTATCAAAGGGAAATTAGCCATGTTTTGTCACCAGACTGTCAGCCCTGCTTCTTCTCTCCTTAAGATACCACAATTCTTTGTATATGTCAGATGACAGTGTGGCACACGGATAGGTTATATATAAAATGTTTGTGTATAAAACTTGTCCTTTCAATTTAATAGGAAGTCGTAGTTTAGAATGACAAATTTGGCATGCCCTGGTGGCTTAGCGGTTAAGTCCATGACCATCATACAGTATGGTCCACGTGTCGAAAGGACCTGAGTTCGTGTCCCAGGGCAGAGAGGTGGGGAGGGAGCAGGTGTCAGTCATCTAGCCCACACTGACAACACACTGGCCACACTAGCAGTGAGGAGGCTGGATGAAGAGCACCATCTCAGGAGCTATGTTTTCCCTTTATGACACATAAATAGACCAGAAAAGCTCTAACCTGGACATTCAGCAGTCATCCCATACCATCAGTCGTCACCGGCATTGGTGGACATAAACAAGTGTTCACTCTGGAAGAATAGAATATTATCCTAAAGTGCAAGGCCCTTGTCTTTATTTTCTAACATGCAGAGTCTAGTCCAAAATCAGAGATAATGAGGAACAGATGATGGCATGATAAAATCAATAACCCAAAAATAAATAAATAAAAACATATTTGAAATCTTTAGCAGACAATTTGTAACAAGGAAGTAGCATGGAAACTTTTCATTAGAAAAAGAACTTCTAAAAAAGAAATGCTTTCACAAAGTAAGAAATCAGTAGCTGAGTAGAGTAGTAGATTAAACAGATGAAGAATGAGTTGATAAATCTGGACAGGTCAGAAGAAATTACACAAAGTGGTAGAGAGACAAGTAGGAGGGAGAGACAGTATGAAATAACTAACACGTTTAAATGGAATGGAAAAGGAGAGCGAAAATGAAGTAGAAACAAACTCAAATCCTAAAATTGGCACATAAAGGGCATCAGTTATCAGTTATTACATATTATGCAATAATCTTAAAATATTAAGGAAAAATCAATTCACACAACTTATAAAACTTTTAAATGGCAAACAAAATAATCTTTCAAAGAAGCCCCCTTCCAAACCAGATTATTTTCCAAGAAATTGAGACTAGAAAGTTGTCATCTCAGGAGCAACAATGCAAGTCAAAAGACAGTTTGACCTATGCCTGATTGGAAATTCACCCACATTCTTGACAGTAAACAAACAAAAATTCCTTGCTCCGGTGTCCGTTCAGGGAGGACAAGGTGGAGTCTCTCCAAATGGATGCCATGTGGCTATGTATGTGACCAGAGTAATGGGAGATGACAGACTTGGAAAGATGGTTCTGAGAACTTTCCCAAAGTGGCTTTACATTTCCATTGCCCACGACTCAGGTATCTGGTTCATACTTAGTATAAAGAAGTCTGAGAAATGCTAAGAAACATTATTTTGTGATTTCTAGTCATATATTTCCTTGATGCAAACTATTCTTTAGCTAAACATCTCACAAAGAGAAAACAATTAACCAACACATGGAAAAAGCCACCACAAGGATGATCCCAGTCTGGATTTTGCTCAGAGCCCACAATCTACAGATAAGGTGCAGTCCAACTCAGAAAGTGAACCAATTGAGTGAAAGTCATTACTTTTCTATGGCATTATTGTAATCATCAGACAGCACACTGGAACGTTTTTCTGCTGTGGGGGAAGGTCCAGTTTGCCTCTTTCTATTGCTGCTTTTCCACATTGTGTAAATTACTTTTCCTTTCTTGTGATTTCTACCACTTCTGAAGTAGGTATTTGAAAGTCTGACCTTTTTAGGGAGCTATACATCTTTATTCAACACCTCCTGCCAATGGAAGGATGGAATCCTAGAGGATCAGGAAAATTAGTTTCAGAGACTTTTTAGAAACCTTGGCTTGTAGTCTCTTGAGTCAAGTAATTCTCTCAAAATATGTATTGACTTCGATTTGTATAAAATCTTAGGGTTCCTGGTGCCAGTAGCTAAGGTATTATTTTCTATTATATTTGGAAAATAAGCTTCATTTTAAAACATTCCTCCTCCCCACCAAAGTCTATCATTCTCAGTCTTGCCCTGAGCTATTTTATTCAAATGGGTTCTTTTACTGGTTAAAATATCCTAACTATGTTCAAATATTTTCTCTAAGTCACTGTACGCAGCTGAGTCACTTGGCTTACCCTTTGTATTCTCAAGCCTTGTTAAACCTGTCTGCTTTGTTCGTGAATTTCTAACACCTTCAGATCTCTATTACTGAGACACTCTATTTCCATTCATTCTGGGGTGGCTGTCATGTTATCAAACATTTCCCAGGCTCAAGTCTGTAAGGCCTTCATAAGGACAGTTAAAGAAGCCAATATGTAAATCTAACATTTCTTTTTATAATGTCTGCCTCTAGAGTTTTGGCCACGTTGGCACACAATCTGCCATCAATGTTTTTGCAAGAGACAGTTTAATTGAACACTTTGCCCACAGCATAGCATGAATCTCCAGGCAGTCTATCAAGGGTTACCAGCTTGTCTAGTCTCCTGTGTAGGCAGAGAATACAGGCTGTATCTCCTCCCTTAGTTCCCTAAAGTTAACATCCCTTCTCTTGTTTGTCCAAGGTCAAGTAAGCTTAAATCTCTCACTTGGCCTTCCTTTCCACAACTCAGTAACCTCATCTGAAACAAAACACTTCCTCAAGCTTTCGAGAAAATGGTTTTTCAGTCAGCTGCTCTGTGCACTTTGAATCTCATGGAATTCACTCAAAATGGACAGGCAGAGAATATTAAAAGTCGCTCAAAATCTAGTAGCTAGTTTGCTAATTTCACAAGCTCTTCATTTCCAAGTTGGACTTACCTTCTCATTCCTTAGCAAGAAAATGAAAGCCTTTGAGTCGTTTTACACTTTAATCAAATGGGAACTGATCAAGAGAAAGATTGAGTTACAGTCTATAAGAAGAATCTATCCCACTTCTTCCAGAAGCAGAGAAATTATTTCCTCAGTTCTCAATGTTAAAAAAATTGAGTCTCACCCCTAGGCACAGAGTGAGTAATCAATAAATTCTAGCTGATTTTTTTAAAGAAAAGAAAGACATATTGCTTATTTAAAGCCCATGTATAAAACTAAGCCATCTGCATAGTTTTATTCTTCCCTGAGGTGAGAGAACTACCAGGGATTTCTAAAGAGATGGTTGTTTAAATAAAAACATTGAAGGCCACTGCATCTAATTATTTGAGTGTGCTTGCATGTAAACTGATTAATATATATTTAATTTATGCTCAATAGTAAATTAGAACTGCCACCAAAGGACACACTTCAAGGAACTGAAAATCAGGAAAAGCTTTAACATTCATTGTGAGGGACCCATTTCTCTCTCAAACATGTTTAGAGGGATAGTTATGCATTTAGAATGTGAAATTTTTTCATGTAAGTGAAACAAAAACACTTATTTAGAAATCTGCTCAAGTTACTGATACATTTGTAAATCTCTAAAATGTCAGCATTCAAAATAATGTTATCAGCAATATTAATACACCCACCATCCTTTCACACTAAACAGTAGATATCTTTGTATATTTTAGATATTTCATATTTATTTATGACACCCTTTAAGGAGAAATAAGATAAGCTTAACTTTTCAGGAATATTTCTGAAAGTTTTGAAAGTTGTATGTACCTGCTTGAGGAAACTGGTCAAATAATTTTATCTGAGAAGAAGAAACATGTTTATCAAAAATAAAAAAATAAAAAAAACCTTCTCACTTATGAAGAAAGAATGAGCAAAGGCAACACAAGTTGATACCTAAACTTGAAACAAATGGTGATCCTTAGACATACTGAGAATAATGTGGAAATTCTTCCAGCCTTTGTGTAATGAGGACAGTTTGGATACTGGCCATGACTATATTATGGTACAAATTCTCTAGAAGATGGCTGAAACTATTTCTTCTAATAACTGTAATTCACAAAGAATTGCCAAATTTATATAGAGACTTCACCAATGATTAGCCCATCACTTAGAATCTTTTTTATGACACTGTGCTTTCTCTCTTTTTAATAGATTGACATCAAATCCTCTTGGGAAAATGAGAACATCAGAAACATGTTAGAACAAACTTTGTCCCAATCTTTTCTCTTTTGAAGAGAAATGTAGAAGCTAGTTAGATAAATTCCCCAAACCTCATGGTGGCAGAACTAAAAGAAATCTGACAGCAACATCCACATAGAAACTTGCATGTTACAATGAAGGGAGACCTTTCTCTCTTAAATCTACTTCCAAAACTACCTGGTTATGATACAGGATAGACGTTGTTACAGTATTAAACAATAGTTGTATACAAATATAAGCTGGTTGTAATCGTCATACTCAGCCAATAAAAAGTCAAAACGATGAATATAAGCAACACTGAATTGCTAAAAGCAAGACTCAGCTGCCCATTCTTTCTATTTAAAAAGTTCCATGTTGGTGTTTTTGACCTTTCAAGCATTTTCTGAGAGAGTCAATGAGTAAATAGAAAATCTATTTACAGAATTCAATGAATGAAACATCTGTCAACCAAGGAGAGATATTGTGAAGCACAGAGCATTTCAGTGACTCATTTAGACCTCTCATTTTGCCTGGGATTGGCTCCATTAGACTGAAAACTAACTATAATTGGCCACATCTCTAACATAAAATGTGAGAAAGAACATTGTATTTGACATCTGCTTGACAGGCACTTTTTATGATTTATGTTACTTTAACGTATGTTTCTTTAGCTAATTAGTCATTTCCAAAAAAATGGAGATGGAATAATACAAATTTTCACAAACTTCAAAAAAATATTTTATTTTAATAGAGACTAACTCCCATCAAAAAATTTAACATATAAATATTTAGGATAAGGAATTACATAAATGACCAAGGAAGAAGGGAATTAACTACATACAACTAAAAAAATATAATTTAAACACAGACATTCCACAGATACAGATAACTAAGACAGAAACAATAATGCAAGATAATGTGGTCAATCTGACTGGAATGTTTCATCATGTAGTTATAATGAATTTACAGTTACCATATGATCTAAAATTATATTTAAAATTGAAAGATGAACAAACAAGGAGTTGGCTAAATAATTTTACTTAATTTGAGACATACTAAGGTGTCAGTAAAAATAATATTTAGTGAGTGGTTAGGATGTGATAGGTATGCTTATTATTTTCAGAGAATTTTCACGTTTAACTCTCAATGCAGCCATTTGAGGCAGAA